>CAUDMG010004121.1:1115000-1480000 GCA_958450375.1 Homarus gammarus
CCTAAATAACATGATTGGTGAAATGAATAACATGTTAAGAGGTGACATAAGGTGACAGGATACAGGTAAGCTATCATGGTAAATCATTAATAAATCATATACTGTACTAATTAGGGACAGGTGAGTATTACCCTGACCGTACACCGTTTGTAAAGGTGTCATCAGTTACCTGTATACAGTGTAGGAGTGGGGGGGGGGGGGGTGACTAAAGCAGATGGATTGGTTTTGTCCCTCACCCGTCTAAGAACTCGAGGGCGCCCGAGGACGACCCTATGTACGCCAGGCGCCCCTCAGCCAGCAGAAGGAGCTTGTCGAACATGAGAAAGACTTCGGTGGAGGGCTGGTGAATGGTGCACAGGATGGTCTTTCCCCTGGCGGCCATTTCTCTCATCATCTTCACCAGCTTCTTGGCGTTGAAGGAGTCGAGACCTGTAGTGGGCTCGTCGCAGAAGAGGAGGGGCGGGTCTGTCAGGATCTGTCGAGAGGGAGTTTACGGTAAGTTATTGACGGGTAACAAGTTGTCTGTCTGTGGTTCTTAACAGGAGATAATAAAGAGACGGGTGATATGGAGTCTGTTTTTATCTGTCACAGCGAAAAATACACAAGATAAAGGGAATTATTCTTGGTATTAATCAGACAACAGTTTTCACCATCGAGAATCTAAACTTGATACCCGGGGCTCCGACACTATTCAGAGATAGTGAAGAAAACAAATAAAGCGAGATAGTAGTGACTAGTAACGATGTTAGTAAGCAAATAGACAAACTAAAGCCTAATAAGTCACCTGGTCCCGATGAGATATTTGCCAGAGTATTAAAGGAATGTAAGGAAGAGCTTAGTATGCCCTTAGCAAAGTTGTTTAACATGTCCTTAAAAACAGGTGTAGTACCAGAATCCTGGAGGATAGCGAATGTAATACCGATTTTCAAGAAGGGGGATAGATCACTATCCTCTAACTACCGCCCAATCAGTCTAACATCAATAGTAGGCAAATTACTGGAAGCAATCATTTCAAACTCTATTCGAAATCACCTGGAGAAGCACGGATTGATCAATGATTCCCAGCATGGCTTCACAAGCGGGCGTTCATGTCTAACTAATCCATTAACATTCTTTTCATCAGTTTTCGAATCGGTGGACGAGGGGCACATTTATGATGTGGTGTATCTCGACTTTAGCAAAGCCTTCGACAGAGTCCCCCACGAAAGACTAATTAGAAAGGTGGAAGCACATGGCATCAAAGGTAATATCCTTAAATGGATTAGGGCGTGGTTACAGGACAGGAAACAGCGAGTGAGCATTAACGGCACTAAGTCCCATTGGAGCAACGTCACTAGTGGAGTTCCCCAAGGCTCAGTATTGGACCATTATTATTTATTATATACATAAACGACATAGATATCGGCATAGACAGCAACATAAGTAAATTTGCTGATGACACTAAAATAGGACGTGTTATTAAATCTGACGAGGACTCCACAAAACTACAGGAAGATCTAAACAAATTTTTCGAATGGTCTGAAAAATGGCAGATGAAATTCAATGTGGAGAAATGTAAAGTACTCAGTATAGGAGACGTAAACAGGGAAACCAGTTACCAGAAGAACAACGATGCCATAGAGAAATCCGATTGCGAGAGAGATTTAGGAGTAATGATAAGTAGGAACCTTAAGCCAAGTAAACAATGTGCGTTTGCTCGTAACAAGGCTAATAAAGTACTTGGGTTGATACAAAGGAGTGTTAGTTACAAGACTAGCGAGGTCATCTTAAAACTGTATCTTGCCCTTGTGAGACCACACCTGGATTACGCAGTTCAGTTCTGGTCACCGTATTACAGAATGGATATAGAATCCTTGGAAAGAATCCAGAGGAGAATGACAAGACTAATCCCGGGCATTAGGAACCTTGAGTATAGAGACAGGTTAAAGCATCTTAATTTGCACTCCCTCGAGAGACGTAGAGTGAGGGGCGACCTGATAGAGGTGTATAAGTGGAAGTCAGGGCTAAACAAAGGGGACATTACAAAGGTACTCAAACTGTCCAACCAGGAGCGAACTCGTAACAATTGTTTTAAATTAGACAAATTTAGATTTCGGCGCGAAATAGGTAAACACTGGTTTGGAAACAGAGTAGTGGATGAGTGGAACAAGTTACCAAATATCATCATTAACTGGAATACGCTGGATAGCTTCAAACATAGGTTGGATGCTATATGAGCAATAGGGGTTGGGTGTAAACGGGACTGCCCAGTATGGGCCAATAGGCCCGCTGCAGTTTCCTCCATTCTTATGTTCTTATGTTCTTATGAATCGACACCAGTGGCCTCCCCCTTCCCGACCGCCCTGGTATGTGAGAAGATCTTGTTGTCATGGAGGTGTGTGTGTGTGACCCGCAGGTGTGAGTGTGTTAAGATGTTAAGTTTATGTGTACGTAGTTCTTTTTTCTTACCCGTGAGATGTAAATTATTCTTGATGACAGACAGACATTCAAACACGGACGATATTTTATTTGTTATTACGACTGTGTGGGTTAATGTGAGAGAAGTAGTTAAGATACGTGTTATTTCAGACTATAATGGGTGTGTCCAGGTATACCTCTGCACAGGTGACGTCTAACTTATCAGTGGACCTAAACAAATAAAAATAGAAATATCTGATTACTGTTGATGAGGAGACGAAAGGGACAGGTATGCGTAGGGACCTGTCTAAAATACCTGTCTTTTCTGAGGGTCAACCTGTCCACGAAGGTCAAGCTTATTACCTGTACGTTTCTACCCAGAGGTGCCAATTTCTTCCTAGGCCATCCACGCCTACCAACCCCATTCTTCTCTGCCACACAGGCCTACCAACCCTTCCACACCCCACAACACAGGCCTACCAACCCTTCCACACCGGCCTACCAACCCTTCCTCCCATCATACAGGCCTATCAACCCTTCCTCACACCATCACACAGGGCTACCAACACCTCCTTACCTCAGTAGCGAAGGCGAGTCTCTTCCGTTCGCCCCCAGAGAGAGATTTGTCCAGCCCTGGCGTCCCGATGCGAGAGTCCTGCACCTTCGTCAGTCCTAACTCCTTCACTAATTCCTGTATCCTCATCCTTCGCTCTGAGGCGGAAGTCCTAGCATCCATCCTTAACCGAGCCTGGCGAAGATGGTGGTAATAATAGTAGTAGTAGTATCAATTTACAAATAATAATAATAATGATAATAATAACACCATAAACGTACACCCCACCCCACCCCCCTGTTCCCTCAATACTCACCATGAACGTAAGATGTTCCTTCACGGTGAGGGAGCCGATGAAGATGTCATCCTGGTGAACGTAACCTGATAGGGCGTTCATACTACTGTTAGCTCGGTGGCCGTTCACCAATATGTCGCCGTCAATCACCACTTCGCCAGGCGTTCGGTGAGCCAAAGCGTTCATGAGCGTGGATTTACCCGCACCGCTGAGTGTATGTGGATATAGGTGAGGTGGATTAGACAGATGGATATAATGATGTGGGTAAGATTAGATGGATTAGGAGGTCTGATATAATTAGATGGATTACAAATGTGGATATGATCAGATGGATTGGACAGACAGACAGTGAGAAATAGACAGACAGACAAATAATGAGATATTGATAAACAGACAGACAGACAGACAGACAGATACTCACCTGGCCCCCATGAGAGCTACAAGACTGCCTGGCCTAACAGCTCCCGACACTGTAACACAACAACGGGACACATTTAATACAACACTAACTACAGTAGCTCATCTGTAGAGAGACAGACAGACAGACAGAGAGAGGGAGGGGAGGAATATATAATAATTGAGAAAATAAGAGAGATAGAGAGAATTATTTAAGTAAGGATAGAACAAATGAGAAACAGAGAGACGGAGGAATGACAAGAGAGTATAAGAAAAACTCTTAACTAATGACAATAAAAATAATTAAACAGACAAATACAACAAACATTAATAAATAGCGAACACAGAAAAATATAATAAATATATATATAAAAATACAGAAAACCCGAGAGATATTAATTAAAAGACCTAAAAAACAAATCAAATTTCCCGCCACGTCTTCGAACGCAGGTATGTTTGGGTCGCTTATACTCCGATGACAACAACCGCGTAAAACCTATATCCTTATATGACCGAAATGATTTTAAATGACTATCTTCACTGTATTTACGTTGAGTTTCTAAATAAAATTAATAAATAAAGACTAATATGATTTAATTTAATTTAGAAACGTATAGGAATTTATATTTGTCGCTAGTTGGGAAGGAAGGAGGGAGGGAGGAAAGGTTTGACTACAGTAAAGATCTTTGAAAAAACTCGTGACCTTCACTATAGGAGTGGGTCTTAGATGAGAGTAATACACTCGGTGGGATATTATCTCTCTCTCTCTCTCTCTCTCTCTCTCTCTCTCTCTCTCTCTCTCTCTCTCTCACAGATATAATTCACTTTTTTCTCAACCTTCCTAAAGAGTTATAATGATTATCGAATATTCTGTCCAGGGTTTTCTTCTTGAGGGACAGACAGACAGACAGACAGACACATAGACAGACAGACATGCAGACAGACTCACCATTATTCAGCACCCTCTTGAATGGTTTGTGTTTGCCGTGTCTCCTATACCAGGGTCTTCTCTGAGGGACGTACACGTTGAGGTCACGCCAGGTCAGGGTGATTCCTTCCTCTATGCTCTTCCAGGTCCCATATCTAGTGGTTGGTCTCTGTACCAGCTCCGTCCCTGACTGTTGGAGGGTGAGGGAGAGAGTGAGGGAGGGTGTGGGGGTGAGGGAGAGAATGAGGGAGGGTGGGAGGTGAGGGAGAGAATGAGGGAGGGTGGGAGGTGAGGGATAGAATGAGGGAGGGTGTGGGGGTGAGGGAGAGAATGAGGGAGGGTGGGAGGTGAGGGATAGAATGAGGGAGGGTGTGGGGGTGAGGGAGAGAATGAGGGAGGGTGTGGGGGTGAGGGAGAGAATGAGGGAGGGTGTGGGGGTGAGGGAGAGAGTGAGGGAGGGTGTGGGGGTGAGGGAGAGAGTGAGGGAGGGTGTGGGGGTGAGGGAGAGAATGAGGGAGGGTGTGGGGGTGAGGGAGAGTTAAGCAGTAGAATGATGATGATGATGATGATGATATATTGACACAGTAAAATATATATATCACTGAAATAAATATATAGCTGATATAGAAATGCATTTAATATATATCAAACATAATAAATCATTTGGTCATATAATTATAGCCAACTTGTATGTATGTATGTATGTATGTGTGTATGTATGTATGTATGTATGTGTTTACCTTATGTATGTATGTATGTATGTATGTATATTTTTTTTATTTAAACATTTATTTATCATATATAGTAATTAATTATTTTCTTATTTCACTTGACATAACTTAACTTAACCTAACCTAACCTAACCTAAACTAACCTAACCTAACCTAACCTAGCCTAACCTAGCCTAAACTAACCTAACCTAACCTATCGTAACTCAGCCTAACCTAACCTTACGCTTATCGTTTCTGTTGGAAATTTATATTTTTCGAGTATTTTAACCGATAAAATTACCAACAATATTACTGGTTTAAAGTAGACACAATTCCCTTCAACTTCAGAGCCCTACTGAATCAAAAACTTAAAATCTTAAAATTGACTGGATGACCCAAACGATAACAATATCGATAAGCTTAAGGTTAGGTTAGGCTGAGTTACGATAGGTTTGGTTAGGCTAGGTTAGTTTAGTTTAGGTTGTATTAGATTAGTTTAGATTAACGTTAGGTTATTCTAGGTTAGCATTAGGTTAGGTTTGGTTCTGTATCATAGGGCCACATTGACCCCCCCTCCCCCCCCCCCCCCCAGATACTAACACTCACCCCAGTCTCGTCGGAAGAGTCGTAGGTGGACACGAACTGAGCAGAGTCGAGGAGTGAGGCGCGGTCCTCTTGGTCACCTTCCAGCTCCCGCAGGTGTCTGAAGAAGGGTATCCCCATAAGGTTGGGATTCCCTGTATAGAGGAACTCATCCGTCGGGAGTGACCGCCTCCTGGGCTCGTCACTCCCCAGCTCGCTCCCCATATCACTCATGACGGTGGCGACGTCGAGGAGAGACCAACTATACTCCGGGATGCGACAGATATAACGTGTTGAAATTCTTTGAGTAGTTACCCCTTCAAAATCCTTCTCCAGGTCACTGGTAGGAGATAAGACCGTTGTTTCTACTTCATATCACCAGGAAGGAGTAGGAGTTACGCCTCGCCCCCTCCCTTCTCTAGAGATGTGAGAGACAGAGCAGCACCCCGAGCTTCTACTGGACCCCAAGTGAAGGCAGTGACTGAGAGGAAACAAGAAAAACTGGCTCAACCAATCGTCCATCACTACATCACGACCCCAGGCTGGTACCAATCACAGGTCAATACGTCACAGTTGTAGTCACATGCTCTGAGCCAATGATTCAGGTGGTCACGTTCTCTGGCAGGGACATAATGGTGAGCCAAGAGACAACAGAGGGATTGTGAGAGATTACTGCCACAGGAGACGTACCGAGTCTAAGAGATACTGGGAGAGGTTAGGTTAGGTTAGGTTAAGTTAGGTTAGGTTTGGTTTGGTTTGGTTAGGTTAGGTTAGGTTAGGTTTGGTTGGTTAGGTTAGGTTTGGATGTTCAAGACAGAGATGAAATTTAATAGAGGTGCGGGTTACCCAAGGAATGGTTGTTGTTAGTAGTAGTAATAGTGGTAGTATTATCATTATCATTATTATTATTATCATCTTTATTATTATCATTATTATTATTATTAGATATAGAGAGAGAATAGCAGTGAGATAGAAGGAGAGATAGAAATATAATGAGTACGATTACAAGATAAAGATGTATGGAGAAAAGAATAGAAAGAGAGGGAGAGAGAGAGAGAGAGAGAGAGAGAGAGAGAGAGACAGAGACAGAGAGAGAGAGAGAGAGAGAGAGAGAGAGAGAGAGAGAGAGAGAGAGAGATTGTGTTGTGAGAAACAGACTACATAGAGGATAAGCGTGTCTGACCCTCCAAGACTACAACTTACCTCTCTCTCTCTCTCTCTCTCTCTCTCTCTCTCTCTCTCTCTCTCTCTCTCTCTCTCTTTCTCTCTCTCTCTCTGTATGTCTGTCGGCAGCTTCCATTACTAAACTTCAGTATGTAGACGACCTCACCCTTGTCACTTATACTGAACTCGAGCTACAGTAGATCCTGAACACCTATGCAGATGCGTATGCACACTTCGGCCTGCCCCTAGTTCAGCCACACCTCCACCATCCATCCAGCTTAACAGTACTGCCCTCTCTAATGTTACCCACTTTCAGTATCTCGGCTCCCACCTGTCCACCACCGAGGACGTCGATGAAGACATTCAGCATCGGACCAGATGTTCATCTCACGCCTTGGGCGGACTCCGTACCCGTGTCTTCAGCTGTAGTTAGCTGAAATTATCTACAAAGTTACACGTATATCGAGCAGTGGTCCTCCCCACCCTGCTATATGGCAGCGAGACATGGGTCACATACAGGAGGCACCTCAAGGCACTTGAAAACTTTCACCAACGTGGTCTACGTTCATCCTCCGAGTTCGCCGGGAAGACAAGAGAATAAATGCCAGTATTCTTGCTGACACCAACTGTAGGAGCATCGAGGCTACCATTATCCATGAACAACTATGCTGGACTGGCCATGTTACCCGCATGGACGACAGTAGACTGTCAAAGCAGTTACTTTACAGTCACCTAACAAATAATAAACATAATACTGGTGGGCAACTGAAAAGGTATAAGGATAGTCTTAAGACAAACCTGGAAAAGGCCAAATCGACCCCCTCACCTGGGAGACGATTACTCCACACCGTAACGCTTGGAGGAGCACCTCACAAGAAGATGTCAATACTTTCGAGTTAGCCCGACTGCAAACTGAGGCAGACAAGCGCCAACGCCGGAAAGACACTGCCACCGCCCCTCCTGCACTAGATGTAGCCCTCCACACGTGCAACATCTGTGGACGACTCTGCCTGTCCCGTATCGGCCTCTTTAGTCACCTCAGAACTCACCAACCTAGGTGACATCCTTAATAACTCATATCATTGTATCATAGCTGGATGATCGTCATACTCGATTCCGAGTGACAGCAAAGTAGTAGTAGTAGTATGTGTGTGAGTAAGGGGATGTGCATGTGTAAGGATGTGTGTGTGTGTGTGTGTGTGTGGACGGACAAGTGACAGCACCGGAAGACGCTGTCACGACCCATCCCGAACAAGATGCCACAGTGACAAACAATCTCTTTGTTTGTCTCTCCATGTACTGTGTATATCCATGTATCTATTAGTCTATGTTATGTATACGTAAATAATGTGTGTGTGTGTGTGTGTGTGCGTGCGCGCTTACTGAAGTTACTGGTCACTTCACATGTGACTCTTTCAGCGTGGATAATAATAATAATAATAATAATAATAATAATAATAATAATAATATGTAATAGTTATCACCCTTCCTTTATCGTCTTCGTTATCAACTGACAGTAAAGATAACGTCGTCGCTTATCGCCTAAGTAATGTTTATCACTAAGGAACGTTCGATCGAGGTGGCTTGGACTTCAACTTAACATAAACACCTACACATAAATAATATTCCCCCAAATCGCTACTTTATTTAGAGGTGAAATATAATAAAATTATATATATATTTTATTTTAATTTTTTTTATTAATGATGGAAATATTAGTTGAAATTACTTGAAGAATGGAGTAGTGTTAGGGGGTGAAATTTAGGAGGTTTTATGGGACAATTCGGACGCGGTGTTATTTTGCTCTGTTAAAGTGAGTGAGCGAGACTGTCCATGGCTCTTCCCTCTCCTTGTACCCCAGGTAATTATTTTTTCTCTTTCTTTCATTCTTTCATTCTTTCTTTCTTTCATTCTTTCATTCTTTCTTTCTCTTGAATTGATGTGCTGAATTGTGTTGTGGTAGTGGTGGTGATACTAGTGGTGGTAGTGGTATTTCTAGTGGTGTTGATAGTGGTTGTTGTGGTAATAGTGGTAGTGGTGGTAATAGTGGTAGTTGTGGTGATAGTGGTAGTGGTGGTGATAGTGGTAGTGGTGGTAATAGTGGTAGTAGTGGTAATAGTGGTAGTGGTGGTAATAGTGGTAGTAGTGGTAATAGTGGTAGTTGTGGTGATAGTGGTAGTGGTGGTAATAGTGGTAGTGGTGGTAATAGTGGTAGTGGTGGTAATAGTGGTAGTGGTGATGATAGTGGTAGTTGTGGTGATAGTGGTAGTGGTGGTAATAGTGGTAGTGGTGATGATAGTGGTAGTTGTGGTAATAGTGGTAGTGGTGGTAAGAGAATTTCCTCCACATTACCACAGTCACACTATAGCTAATGCTTAACCCCTTGAGTACAATATTTAATCCATTATATTCCATCCTTTTGATTACGATGGCTAATCCTCCTGAGTACAACAACATCGTACTCCTGACATTACACGACTCTCTCTCTCTCTCTCTCTCTCTCTCTCTCTCTCTCTCTCTCTCTCTCTCTCTCTCAGGAATAATACTAAACATGTTGTCTTATTTCCAGCGTGAAAATGAACGTGTGAAGAGAAGGTAAATAAGAGAAAAATAATAAGGAAACAAAGAAGTGTAGATAAACAGAGAAATAGAGAGAGAAGAGGAGGAAGCAGGAGGAAATAGTGAGGAATAACGAAGCATATATAGAAGAAGTGAAAAGTTAAAGGAGACGAGAAAGAAGAGGAAGAAAAATACGAGAGATAACCAGAAAGGGGGAAGAAAGGAAGACTTGATAAGAAGGAAGAAGATAAAAGAAGAGAAGTAAAGATGTCGATGGGATTAGGAGACAGCAATACCTTGATTAATGGAGAGTAAGTTAGATTGTTATTGTTTCGTTAGCTCTCTGTAACACTGTAAGTACTGGGCATGTATGGGCTCTGTTACACACACCCCCCCCCCAAAAAAAAAGTTACCTCTGACACTGTTTTGAGTTAAGGCTGTGACCTCTAGCGGGGCAGCCATCATTTAACATCCACGTAACTTTCCTCGTGTTATTTGCAGTGGGGGTCGAGTCTCTATCTTCTGGCTGTCACGGACGGACTTCGAGAAAAAGTTGTTGGTGACTGTGGTGGTGTTATCCGCAGCTGTTTTGTCACTTATCATTGCCCTGGCTATTGTCGCCTCAAAAGGTAAGCTATTAAGTAACCTTGTCCGTGCTTGGCATTATCTGTGACGAATATCCGTGGCCCAGTCCGTGTTCGTGGATGTATACTTCGATGTGTACTTGTCCGTTTAGGTGAAATTCTTCGTGACCTTGTATTTTACTGTATATTCCGGGAAATTTGTGGATTTAGAGAAAAGATCTGGAACCAATACTTGTATTAGCCGTCCACGGACAATGACGTTCTCTGATTATCAACGTTACTCCTCATAATGCATTCGTTTTCTTTCATTTCCGATTCTAGGACAAACTTAAATACAAAAACATAATGTTCTGCCGCCCGGGCAGGGCCGGATTATCAAGGGGGCACCTGCCCAGGGCCTACGAAGGTTTAAGGGACCTACAAAATTTGAGATATAATGTATGTATTTTCACTGTGGTCTGGCCTATTAACCTTTATGTTCCAACAGGGTAACGGAAAATAATCGATAAATTTGACAAGAGAGAAATAGATTGCAGTCATAAGACGAAGTAATTATAAATGTTAAGTTAGTATCCTTTTGGTTAGTGCTTAGACATCCTTTAAACCTGACCTGCCGGAAACAAACTATGGTTGAGTAGAAGTCACAAGGGACTAAATAATCACAAATGAATAAATGAACAGCTTTATTCTTAGACATACTGCGAAACAAATGTAGAGTTGGTATCAATCCTCAAAATAATAAGCAACTCAATTCAACCTGCTATTATCAATGTATCAGTGATTATAATTTCATACAAAACACTTTTCTGCTGTTGGCTGCGGCAGTCTTCTATAATGCCCTAAAAGTCCAACTTTTTAACATAATCTCATAATCTCTCTCTGTGTTGAGTAACGCCGGTGACGATAGGCGACACTGGCCCATCGTAGATCTTGGACAGTTTTTTATTCTTTTAAGCGTGGAAAATGACCTCTCACCCTCACAGCTGGGACTGAGTATTGACAAATATATTCTGCCACTGACTTAGTGTTGGGAAACATTTGTTCAATCAACAGAAACTCCTCAGTGAACACGGATTCAATGTCATACTTGTAGACATCCACCAACTCGCCTGCTTTGATTGAAATCGTTTCCCTTGATAGTGAGGAATCAAGGAGGAAACCAATTCGTTCCTCGAGATTTTCATATGCTGAGGAAATTTATGGGCCTACGATAAAAAAGTGCCCAGGGCCTACAAAACCCTCAATCCGGCTCTGCGCCCAGGGATGGAAGTTGTAATAATCTATTCTTAAAAATCTTTTATTTTTTGTATTATTTCATTCTATTTTATTTTTATGTGTAAACAACAAATGTAACACATCAGCACATACTACATAGAGACTGTTGCTCACGTAAATATATTCAACTCAACAGACTCAGAAAATGTACAGTTGCAGTCACTCGCCTCTCACTTGAACAACAAGGTCGTGAACTTCCCTGATCGCCTCCACGGGCTCACCACAACCACCGACAGCTACGCCTATACACCCACATCGTCTACGCCTGACGACTAATGAAAAACAACCTCCCATCTTCTCCACCCACAGTTGAAATCAAACACCCATCTGCTTCCTTTAACCCTTCTTGCCTGTGTCTATGTGTACAGTTCCACCCAAGAGGTCACACCTTCCCGGAGTTTACTTTTTTTTACAGTTTTCTACAGATTCGAGAATATAAACACGTAACTCCTTCCCTTGCCCTCCTGCCTTGACCTGCACTTGTATCGCTGTGTAGTTTATATATAAAACATTAAATAGCTTATCAATTGTTATATGATATGTTTTTAAAATCCCACAATTTACATTCTTACCTTCTGTAATATTTGATCATAAGAGAGATATTTCTTTAAGATATTTAATAGTTGTTGTGGTGTATGTTAAGTGACTTGATACATAAGATAAACCAAACTAACCTAATATAAAAATACTACAACTATCTTACAGTTTGTGAAGGAACACAAAACAAATGACTGCTTGAGCTGTTGGCAGAATGTTGTGGGTGGACCAGCAATTACTGTATATGTTATATTTCGTCGCTGGGGAGAAGATTGCGTGGATATCATGAATTAATATCAAGGTGAAGCTCAAGTTTAGGTTAGGTCACGTGAGGTTAAGTAAGTTAGTTTTGTTCGCTTTATGAACGATAAATTGTATAACAGCAGTATCTGGTGTGCACGCCGGACAATGACGTCATCGGCTTCCACCACTCAGAGCGAGAACCGGACTAACAGGTGAGGAAGGGTTCATGACCCGGACCAAATTTTCTGTTAAGTGTGATAGACATATGAGTCACTGATGACATAAATTGTCCAGTACATATATTGGGACATATTTTGTGGGGTTTTTACGGGGAATAGCCCACCCGGCCACAGGTCATCGACCCACAACGGAGTGGGGGGGGGGGGGGGGATAAAAGTAAAAAGAGTTAAACAATAATCGAGAAAAAGACTGTATTAATCTACACCGAGAAGATGCCGGAAAACTAGCTTTTTAAAGTGAGACAGATTGTATGAGTATGGAAACACAGAAGAAGGCAAAGCATTCCACAGTTTGGCTGTGAGGAAAGAAGGATGTACTATAACGCGTTATATAGAGTTAGGTCTAGTTTTTTTACAATATTTATTTATCCATTTGTATAGTAGTACTGACATGTATACAACACAGTACTTATGTTGTGATATGATGAAAAAGTTAAACTGTAAACAGATCTCTTGTACAATTGCTTTTTTAGCTATTTTATGGCAATACTCAACAATATGTCAGGGTTCAAATCCTGCTTGGCCCAAGCACCCGCGAGAGAGAGTTAGGCCTGCTATACATGCTCAATTTTGGCTCAGATTTGTTTGTGCAAAGTCTGCTTTTACTTTTACTTTTATCCTCTTCGCCACTGATAGGCTCGTTAGCCGCTTGGGCGATCTGTCACGTCTCTGTTATGTACTGTTGGCAGGTACTGGGCATGCACCGGCTCCTGAACCTGCTCCAGTGTTGGCCAACTCTCCTCTTGAAAGAGCTCACACTCGGTGCCGTCACTACTCTCTCTGGCAGATTGTTCCAAGAGATCACAATTCTCACTCCGAAAAATGTACCCCTTACCGGGACTTGCGGCTTCTTTAACCTTGAGCTGTGATCCCTTGTGGGGCGAGGGCAAAAGGACTTGAATTGCACATTGTCCTTTCACCTTGTACAGGCAAAAAATCGATGTTAACAGTTCACTTTGTTCTCTGATTTTAGAAGAACATATTTACCGCAAAGGAGGAGTTGGTAGTTATTTGTGTTCTGGGTATACTTACGGATCACCTGAAGAATCATCGCCCCAGCTAATTTCACCTAACGATTAAGCCACCCTAACCTAACTTAACCTAACCTGTACTGCACTGTTCATACTAAACTTGTAACATACACACTGGCTCAATATATAACACTGTACCAACTGCGTTATATGTCGGTACAGTGTTACAAGTACGAACTGAATAAACAGCTTTAACGAGTAAAGGGAAGTGGCTTGTGTATATGTTCAGAACTGTTCAAGGTGAGTTTGTCCTCCAGTGTTTGTACGGGTGCCAGGGTGTCATGTTTGGCCGGGTCTCAGGGCACTGTTTGAGAGATACTGTACTGCCCCCCCTTCCCAACATTGATTTTATTTTCTTAATTTACCTCTATGATGGAGAAAACGTTAGTTGGAGATGCGGGGTTATCGATCCCCGTACCTCTCACATGCTAAGCGAGCGCTCTACCATTTGAGCTACACCCCCATGATAAGTTCTCTCACACTATCAGATTTTACAGAGAAAGTTAAGCAACAGAAACTGAGAAAATTATGTAAGAACTTGTAACAGGCAAAGTAACAAGGCAAACAGGAAAATGTGATACATACTGTAAGCCTTCATATATTACGTATAAATAATGTGTTGTAGGCGGGGTGACTGTAACATGACTAACCCGTTGCAATTTTGAAGTTAAATTTGTAAAATAAAAAATTAAGTCCTATTTATATCATGTTATCAATTTTCCACAGTTATAGTTAAAAGGTTACTGAGAAAAGCCATACGTCGGTACAACATTCTTCACATTCTTTAAACTAAACAATGTGATAGAGAGTACTGAAGTAGTATTACCTGGTTGGATATATGCACCACAGGTAATTCCACAGTACAGATGTCTTAGGGTTAGTGTTTTAAACCGGATAACCTGAAAGGCCATGTAATAGGTTTCCATAAAAAGAATTGAACAAAAGTTGTATAATCAATTCAACTGATTTTAGTCTATAATGTAAGTTCGATCATAGTTTTAGGCTTAAGCTTACAGAACAAATAAAACTGAGGGGCGACAAGTTCATTGTGGCAATAGGGTTTTACATTATCTTACAGAAGACTATATAAGAAAGTATTTAAAACTGCTGAACCAAGAGGGGATGATATACTCAGCTGATTTATACAGTGCGTATTTAGGTTATAGTAAAATAATAATACTTCCCATGTGGTTATAGAATTATATAGTTCTTATTTTCACAGAAATTACCAGAAGTCTCAAAATCCCAGGATAACCAGATGACATTCACCATCGCACAAGTATAAATTCCTATATAATGTGCGCGCAGTTATTCCAATTATATAAAAATGATACTTATATGATATTTTAAACTAAATATTATTAGAGAAGTAGAGTATGGGATATAATTTAAGGTAGAAGTGTAGAGATATACGCAATGCGCCTCACTGCTGTTAGTATTAGACTTGTGGGTCAGCCGTCATGTCGTCTGGTGAGTGCCACACTACCCATGTGCTGCCTTCAAAATTGACATATAGGAACATAACTACTGTGAAAAGTCAAGTTATTACCATTATAGGAGGACTTCAGTAGAGGGTGTTGGAGATTTAGGTTGTAAGTGATGTTGTAGTGGAGTATTAGAGGTGAGTGTAGTAGGCACACGTCCTCCTCCCCCCCCACCTCCCTGTACCTTAGTGATCTTGTCATCTTGAACCACCAGCATCTTTATATATACATGTATATCTTCTACTAACTGCTAACATGTTATCAAGATCTCATTACTCCATCACATACTAGTAGATGTTGGTAGTGAGTTAGTGTGAGGTATATAATTTGAGTCGTATATAGATTCCTTTGGGCTGGTCTTACTGAAAGGCGAAACATTAATTAACCTCAGTGTATGTGATCTAGGGATATATAAATATTTAACTTATGTCTAATTCCCAGTTTAATGTCAGATTTATTTTTAATATTTTTACATAGGAACAAAATTAAGGTAGAATAAAATGTGTCGTTAATTCTGATACAAACTACAATTCATGTATGTTGAATATTAGGTAAAAATATATAACAAGGCTAAGGAAAGACTCGTTACCAATTACTTGAGAAAATTAAAGAAATGTAAGTGATATTCTTCACCTGTCAGGGTTAAGGTGGAGCTGATGGTTAGTACTTGAACGCTTTGATGTATTTCATTCCTATTTTCCACAGTTGTTGTTTGGATGACATTGAGTAATAAAATCAAGATGACAACACTATTATGTTTTCTTTAAGCTTATCCTTCAATCATAAATTGTTAGTGGGCAGGGCATGAAAGAAGAGAGAGACAGCGGAATAAAGACACAGTGAACATTGATCATATGGTAGTAATTTTCCGTCTGTCTTATTTTTAGGCGAAGAAAAATAATATTTACCGTAATTATGGGACCGTCGGATCTGCCGTGGCGACCATGTTTTGGTTCATATTGTCTGCATTATGGGAGCATCTGTGGTCTTTGATTTACAGTCAAGAAATAAGCGAGGATCTCATCGGCTGTGTTCATTACGATTTATATTGGATTCAATGTTGTTTGGTTGACAGAAAGAAAATCAAAATTACAATGTCTAGATTAGGTTTGGTTAGGTCAGGTTAGGGTGTTTGGTAAGTGTGTGTGTATTGTTGTTTCAATGTTCTTTACTCAGTATTATCCAAACAACAACATCTGAAAATTTGGTACAATTCCATAAGGCCCTTCTGGTGCTGGCTGTCTGCTCCCACCGTCACCAAATTTAGTGATTAGAAATAGGTTTGTTTGGTTCAGTTCAATTAAAGTACATAATTGTACGTGTTTAGTTTGTGATCTCAGATTCCTTTGTTATATTGTAAGCTGGTGGAGAAATACCATAAAGCTGACTACAAACGGTCTTCTCTATAGGCGTTTCTTTACTAATGCTGCCTTGGGGGGGGGGGGGGGGGGGGGCTTTATATAATGTAGGATATTGTATTAGTTTCTCTCTCCAGTAGTTTGAAAATTAAAACATTTCTTAGGACTCATGGAAGTTCCCACTCTAAGACTGGCCATAACTCTTAGCTGATGACACCTTGCCATCAGGTAATCACGGCCAACCTGTCCAAACATAGCAATTGGCCGTAAGATGAGGATTATCATAATTTGTTTTAATTTGCTGTGTGCGATCCCCATGTAATCAACAGTTTAAAAAAGTGAAGATGAAATGAACCAAACTAACTGTTGTAGTATCATATTTTAGGTGCACTGCCTTGTTGTCACAGATACTCACAGATGATCTTCTGGAAGAGGCTCACGCCTGTGACTCCAGCTCATAGCCTCTTCTCTACTCAGACGGTGGCTGCGTGTGGCAGATATTTGTGCCCTATAATTATATACTTGTTGATTTTTCCAGTATTTATCTAATTTTGCTTCAAACTTTTCCACCGTCTCCACATTCACTACCCACTCAGGTAACCCATTCCAGTTGTTGACAACCCTACTCGTGAACGAGTGTCTTCTGAGATTTACTCTCGCTCTCGTTTTGTAGATCTTCTTTGAGTTCCCCCGTGTAGTGTCAGCCTCCCTCATCTGGAACATTCCTGCTGTACATGCCTGGTCATATATGCCACACACTATCTTGTATGTTTCCACTTGGTCCCCACGAGATCTTCTGTACGCCAGTGTCGGTAACTGTAATTTCCTTAGTCTTTCCTCATAAGATAAATCCTTGATCTGTGGTACTAATTTGGTAGCTCTCCTCTGTACATTCTCTACTGCTTCAATATCCTTAATGAGATATGGGCACCAAATTTGATTAGCATACTCAAGGTGCATCCAGGTGAACAAAAGTTCTTCTAATAATGCCCACTATTTTATTATCCTTGTTGATTTTCTCAGCTAGATGGTCAGATAACGTCAGCTTATCATCGATAACTACCCCTATATCCTTCTCTACAGTGGTCTTCTTGATCGTGGTGTACATATGATATCCATGGTCAGCAACTTTTGTTCTTCCTATCCTCAATTCCTCATGTATTTACTTTTTTCTGGGTGAAAGTTCAGCATCCACTTCTCAATCCAACCCCTGATACCATCCAGGTCCTCCTGCAGCATGTCACAATCCTCAATGGTTTAGAATTATGATTTTTTTTTCTCTCATGTGTAATTTATTTGTGGTTTACACACTAACCCTACACAACAATCTACATGCTTCCAGTACTTCAGTGATGTAAAGAAAACACCATCTTTCAGTATGTCTGATCTTTGCTGGATTAAAAAAAAACTGAGTGATATATAATACTCAGTGTTTCATTCCTGCTGAGATCACATAGTTCTCTTGAAGGCCAGTACTGTAGGCAATGGTTTAGTGGACATACAAGTAAGGTTCCAGGTACTGCATAGTATAAAATACAGGTACAATATGTTTCTAATAAAAAAGTGAAGTGGTTTCCCTAAAATTAGATATATAACCCTAATGAAACATGTCAGTGTTAGGTGTGGCTGGAGGAGATTGTGTGTTTGTGGATGGTTGTGAAGTGTGGTCGTTTTTGTATCTTTGTGATAGGTTGATCTCCAGTAACAAGGATGAGCGGGGGATGTGTGTGTCCCTGAAGCTAAGGTGGTCGTCTGTGGGGGTAATTCTTGATTCAGTGTACAGTATAGGTGTGTTAGAGGCAACCTGTTGTAAGGGATTTGTTTTGGATCTTTTGGGTGTTGGCAGATATTGATGGGGGTTCAGTACTGTTCATGCCAGCATAGTTTACAGTACTGTATTGTGATGTGTATTCATTGTTTGTATATTCTTGATAGCGGTTCTTGTTGTTATCCTATGGTGGTGATTGTCGGTGTTCTAAGCTCTGGTGAGGATGTGTGAAGGTCATACATGTGTCCTTTATGGTTTGATATAACTTGAAGATGATGATGTGCTCACAGGGTTTTGAGGGGAGATAGCTGCCGGTACTAAACATGTTAATGGTGAATATCTTGTGACTTTAAGATGAATTCATGAAAATCTATTTAATATTGAAACACATCCTTCACAAGGAATGAACTTTACAGACCAAAAATAAATGAATGGTTGTAGTCATGTAATGGGTAGGATTATTGTACTGTACTTTACTGAGGAAAAGGGGAGGAGAAAGTGAAAAGAAATGACAGATTTTAGAATTACAATACTGTACAGTGTAGTGTAGTTAAATGCATAAGTTTAGTTTTATTACAACTTTGCTGACTTAACTCCTTCGAACTGTGACTTAACCACCGAGTTAGATGAGGCATGATAATGCCTTGACCAAACAAGCCATAATTAACATGGGTTACTTTGTTTGGATAGGGCGTGGTGGCCAAGTGGATATAGCACTCATCTCCTGATCCGACATTCGCTGGTTCGAGCCCTGCGTCCGGCAACTGAGTGGGATACCACAGTCAACCCAGCTGCAGAATGGGTACTCGACTTTACAGTTGGGGAAGTGGAAAGCGGCTGTGTGCAGTGCCGGCCACATTGTCTCATTGTTTACCAAAGGCTTAGTGTTGAGTGTGTTCTATCCACACTACAATGTATCCCGAAAGGGTAGTTAGGCCTGTGGGACCCACATATACAGCTCCTCCCCGACTTACGACGGAGTTAGGGACCCGAATCCAGGTCGTAAGTCGAAAATGCTTGAATAATACATAGAAAATCTAAAATGGGTGTCTCTTTTTCTTCTCAGCACCACTAAACTCTCACTTTTAAGCTTGCCAGTCATATTGAAGTGAATTACGAATGAAAATTTTCTCTGTGTACTGACGTTGGGTCTCAAAAATACGTAATTTGACAAAATTTTGGTACAACTGAGGCAGGTCGTAAGTCTGGTAGGTCATAAGTCGGGGAGGAGCTGTACTGTACTTACCTTGGGGAGGCCTCTCATAGTGTTTGGGAAGTCTTTTAGATTGTTTGACTGTATTAATTGGGGTTTTAGACCGATGATTGTAGTGAGAACTATGGAAATATTGTTGTGTAATTTTGCATACTGCTAGCCAACAAGGATCTTGACCTTTGTTCGTTAGCATACAGTAGCTGCTGTATTTCCATTGAGGATAATGTCTCACCTCAATATTTTATGAATACTGTACTGTACTTTTTTCTATATGTTATTACTGTACTGAACATAGGAAATTTGAAAATAAAAAAATATTTCAACTGAAGTGTAAAGAATTATGTAGTGGTGATTTTCTATTTCTCCGCTCACCATGGGACATGCTATTCCAGATTTTTTTTCCTTTTAATTTTCTTCTTGGTGAATTAAGATGTAACTACTGAAACAAGTCTGACCTTTCTTATAGTATTCAAAATTTAACTCTTGATTGTAACTGTTCGAGTTCCTCTATCTAAGAACTATATTTTCAGGTAAGAAAAACAAAAAAACCAAGGGGAAACCCGTTTCCCTCGGAGAATTTCTAGGGGCATCAGCGTCTCCTTGTGGCTCTGCCGTAGTGCTTAATAAAAGTAGCTGGGCTGAGGAGAGTGAAGACTATGAAGGTAAGTTAATATATAAACCGACTCTTGCCTTGTTTATTGCATTCATATTCTATACATATTATCTTATTATTAATTTATATTTTGGCATTTGTGAATGGGTGGGTGGTTTGAGAGTACATTGTAAAGCATTTCAGTACTGTAGCCACACAAGTTATCTACAAGTGATCTTTTAAGGTAGTCAATTCTTACTTCAATGTCCGTTTTATCAGTAAGTTCAGTACCTAGATACAGTACATTATACAAGAATACAGCTTCAATACTAAGAGAGGAACATTAACAGTACAGTATGTTGATCTTCAGTCCCAGTTTTCTGCCATGTTTTACAAATTGATTTAGCCAAGAGTGAAATGCAGTAGAAGACAGTTTACAGTAATTTGATTGATGGTAGTGTTCCTTGTATTCTGTATTCCCTTCAGTCTGCTCCCCCAGCTGGATGAACAACTGGGTGTAAACTTTAGGTCTTTGCTCTTCCATTATATTCAACTGTTCTCGGAGGTTGAAATATTTATTTGAAAACTCGAATCTTGTGATCACTGCCAATATAGAAATACTTATGAAAGTGGTGAATAAATCTTAACATACTTAGTGGTATTGTGGATAAATGGAAGAGGTATTTACATTTTATTTGACCTATCGAAATGTGTTGATGACAAAATATTCGTTGTATGCTGTCTCTAATTGTACTCCCTGTATAACTATTACAAAAAAATTATTTGTTATTAAGAGATTTTTCAAAAAGTGATTCTCAAATACTGTAGTTTATTATTCAAGCCGATTCTTCATTTTTCAGAGGATCGTTATGCTCAACCGGAGCGGCTGGTACTGCCAACCGCTCCACGTAACGCCCGGGAATCAGATGTGGACCCGGAGCGTATCCCAAGGGACCCCCCTTATACAGCATACATTGCCAACCTCCCTTTCGAGGTTGATGATGAAGATATCATTAGGTTTTTCCAAGATCTGAAGGTTAGTTAGAAGAATTATCACACAGTATTATATTGTACGCCTCGGTATAATCCCGGTTATCCACAGCCCGACCAACCGGCACCAAAATTAAATTATACAGTGAAACCTCTAAAATTCAAACCTCTAAAATTCAAACCTCTAAAATTCAGATACATCTAAAATTCGAATAGAATCTGATTAAAAATAAGTGCCAAAATTTTAGGTTTTGAATTTGAAAATATCACCATAATAATTCAAGCTTTCAAATGCGATCATAATGCTGAGCACAACAAGCACATCCGGGTTCCAAGACACGGTAGGTCACGCATTGTTTACCCTTCAGTGTCTCGTGGTGGTCGTCTCACAAGTGCTCCGTGGTTAACTTTATTAACATTCAACTTTCACTCTTATAATGGCATCAAATAAGCGTTCACTTGATAGTTCAGCATGCAGTGTGGAAAAGAAGAAAAAGTATGTTTCACGGTACCAATAAACAGATCCAGCTCATAAATTTAAGGTAAATATGCAATCCTTACAGTATTTTTTTACATTCATGTTTTCCCTTTGTCAAATTATAATTTGATTTATACTTTATTTTATCTTAACTTTATAGTTTCTAAAACATGTTCTAAAAGTTTTCACATACATGGCAACTCGACATTGTCTTTAGAGTTGCGTACGTAGCAGAGGGTAGGTATCCTACTCGTCAGACCAACCCCACTATACATAGAGACAATGATTATACTGAATGGTAATTATTTACAACCAGGTCAATATTTGGGAGTATTATTGAAGATGTGTATTAAGCAATATTGTAAAGTAGTAAAACAAAATACTTTTATCACTGCAGGCAGTGTGGTAAAGAGCGGGATAAAGAGGAGGGGAGGAGAGTAGTGGCGCGACAGATGCCAGCCTACCGATGTTTATTCCATTAATAATTCTTTGATTTTTTGACGTCTCTTATATTTAGCGGACTTATTTTTTTACACACGTATATGATAGTAATTATAATTTAAAAGAAATGTACAGTACAGTATTTTGTATAGAAACTATTTACGTAATATTCGCCTAAAGACTTGAAGTCACGTATTTAAAGTTTCATATTAGAATAAATGTTGTTGAATCTAAATACAGTAATACTTTTAATTTATTATACCTTTTGCTTATCGACAGTTTTTAGATATGTAAATAATGTTTGTAGCATGTTTTGTACAACACTTTGCTCTGACGCTTCCATGCATCTAAAATTCGTATACTTCATTGGCCCATGCAATTCAAATTTTTGAGATTGCACTGTATAATAAAAATTCCTCCAAAATCAGCCAGAATTCTAAGTGTCAGTACTGCACTCGGTGGGGATGAGCTGCTATAATTATTGCTGTGATAAACGATAAAATTGATGCACAGCATTTCATAAAATTAAATACGACATATTTTATTTAGGATACAAAAAATAGCTCCTTCCACACTTAAACCATCATCTGGGCTACACGACCCACGTCAGCCAGGCAATCACCCAGTTGACTCACAGGTGTGTGGCTGTGTGTATGCCATAATGTCACATCGGGAGGAAGTGTGGCCAGGCAGTTACAGCTCAGTGCCGCCACACCCTTACTCTTCATTTTTCTTATTTTATAATTTTACATTCTATTTTCTTTATTTCTCCACACACATTGGAGTATTGTTATGATTTTCCTCAACTTTTATGGCTTCATTACACACAAGTAACAATATTGGATGAAGGTGAGTCGGCCACACAGTTATAGTCCGCAGTCTCCACACACACACATACAGTTCCCACACAATGCTCTTTATTTTGTACAGTAGTTTTATATTATTTTTTATTTCTAAGCCACATCGTTTATATAGAGTGGAATAAGTGTTAAAGAAGTCCGATTTTCCACAAATCCGTGGAGTTTCGTGAGTGTTTAAATATCCATACAATTTTATTTTTCTCAATCAAGCACAGACAAACAAAAAACACAGTAATTGTTGAACACTTGAAATTCCAGGGATTTGAAGAAAAAAATTTACCTTCTGAGACACGAATTTCCAAGGACAGCCTGTAGCACTAGGATTTATAGAGGAATCCTAAGAGTGAGGCTCAGCTAACAGGAAAATCTCTTTATCCGGCACCTCTCAATCCCCATAGGTGCCGGATCAGAGATAAAGATGTGAGGGTGTGTGGAAATAGAGACAGACTGACAGTAATGTGGTTTGATGGAACTTTGGCATGAGGGCAAACTTGGTGTAGAAAGAAGATTTGTCAATAAACTTGGAGGTATGACATTGGAGAAGACAGGAGGTTTTTTTAGACTATACTGGTGGATAGGAGGCTGGATTGGGTAAAAGTAGGTAGTAGGATCTTGATCAAGTTTTGTGTGGATTTGTGCTGTGATGAAAACTTTCCTTTTTTATTTATTTAATAGTGATTCTTGACTGTTCTTGTGGCAGAAATTTACACCCAGACCACTTGTACATTATATACTGAATCTTTTGTCGTCTGCAGGTTAAATCCATCCGTCTTCCGCGAGAGGGCGGTGAAGGAGGCCGCTTCAAAGGTTTTGGATATGTCGAGTTTGAAACTCGAAATGATCTTATTGAAGCCCTCGCGAAAAACGATGATGTAAGTAATGATCGGGGAGTTTTGTGTGTTTCGTAGTGAGGGGAGAGTTTATATGTGGAATGAGAACTAATAAGTACCATTGTTAATAATAAAAGCCTTGGTTGTACTAGGTGATGAATAACCGGAAGATTCGGGTAGATATAGCAGAGGGAGAAGGAGGCAACCAGAGACGAGGGTTCTCTGACCGAGGAGGCAGGGATGAGGACCGCCTGGACCGTAGCGAAGGAGTATCTGACTGGAGGGCTCCGCCAAGGGACGCTCCTTCAAGAGATGGTATGTGTTGGTATAGTTGGATCATCATTGTGGCTCTCCTTCACGTTAAGTTGACCATTTATACCAGGGTGCTGTTTTTGGATAAATTGTAGGCTGTGATTTTTTATTATAATTTTATTTGTAATTTTTTTTTTTTTTTTTTTTTTCATCCAATTTATAGATCGGGAACTATTGATTTGTTGTTTTTATTGATCCCCTTATTCCTGACAGCTGTTTATACTAGATATTTGCCTTGACCATATAAGAGCAGAGCAGTATTACTTGGGTTCATATACAGTGTACACCTTAAGAGTCATGGAATTACAGTACGTATAAGAAATCCAGGTCTGATAATTCTTGATGTTTTACTAAAAGTTATTGTATGTCATAAAATTCTTATATGGTCAGTGAACCGAAGATAAGTGGGATGTGTTTTCACTGTTTTTGTCAAGATCCAGTGGTGGGCACAGCTAAACGAAAAGTTAGCTTCGCTAATCTGCTAACTATAAAGTTAACTTCGCTAATGCTAAACCGCTAACCAGCTAAAAAATTTAGCGGAAGCTAACGCTAACCGCTAAATTTTATTATACGAATTCAGCTTCGCTTTTTTTTGGGGGGGGGGGGGCTCTAAACTCTTAAAAACAGACCTAGAGAGCTGAAATTTTCATATGTTGACTTGTAGCTTAGACATACAGCCTTCCAAAAAGGTATAGCATGCCAAGATCAGATGATGATCAAGGTGTACACAAATAATTAAATGAACAAATGAAATTAAACGTCTACACGTACTAACACGCAGTCAGCCCAGCGTGCCTGACTGGCTGTTGGAGACACGCGTCGCGGCGTCACACGCTTGCAACAGACAGGAACAAACATGTATAAATTTTGTTAGCGGACTTAAAGTTCGCGGAACTAAATTTAGCGGAAGCTAATTGGTCCGCTAACGAGAAAGTTAGCTTCGCTAATTAGCGGAACCGTGCCCACCACTGTCAAGAACACATCACTGAACTTTGTATTTACAACACCTGTTAGATCAGTGGTTCTCAACCTTGTTTGCCCCATGCACCCCTTTCACCATATGTCAGAATGTCATTCCCCCTCCTTTCCAAGATTGTCTGCCTCAAAAAGTGCATTCCAAATAATATGCATATAATACTGAAAATCCTTTATTTTTTCCATATTAGTACAGTTTTCCTCCACCCCCCCCCCCCCCCCCTGAAAACCTGAGGGGGGAAATTCCCCCCTGGTTGAGAACCCCTGTGTTAGATTGTTTGTTTACAGTCTACTGTCATTTGGAAGTTGAGAGTGGAGAAGGATTTAAGACGATGAGTTTTCTTTTTCTCAGTATTTTTGTAGCATTTCCCCCTCATAAAAGTTATATATCTTTTGCATATGGTTCATCTTCTTTTCAACAGGACCTTTGATTTGGGTAGCATTACATTTAACTTGTTTTCAACAAATGCCATCGTTGTTGTGGTACAGGGCAGGCATACTTTTGAGTGGCCCAAAGCCAAGTACACTAGAACCTTATCCATTCCTGGGTTTCATATCATTTTAGTAGGAGTGGGGAGATATTTACAGTTAACATAAAGAAGTTAAGAGAAACAGATGTATATCAGTATGTATTTAACAAATTGTTTTTGCTCTACACCTGTGTCTGGACACACTTTTGTTTCGTTAAATTGCTGTACTTCATAGCATAGAATATATATGCAGTGTACAGGTATACTACAGTAAAGCCTCGAATAATGATGATAATGTGTCCTCCAGTATTGTAGTGTAAGGTGAATCATTAATTACCATTAAAATAAAGCAATAATAATGAGATGCATTCCAAAGTGTGACCATTTCATGTCTTTTGTGTGGCTTTTTACCCTCTTCCCACCAAACAATAAAATATGCAAACTATAGTCTTTAAATAATGTTTATGGATGCACCTTATACAATATAAATCAATAATAATATGGTCACACAAGAGGAGATGGGATGCCATTGTTGTTGTCAGTGTTTACACCCATAATGTCAGTTATTCATCTGAAACTGAAGAAAATAAGACTCTGGTTGTTGCTGTAGTAAACAAAAATATGTATGTTTTAATTAATGTTATTTAATGTACAGTAGAGGTAACCACTGATGGTAAAGAAAAAAATAAGAGACTGATTGTGAAACGCCAACGAATACGGGCGCACTCAAGGTAACAGCGTCATTTATCTTATTAAGAATATGTACTAAAGATTCATTATTGTTTGTTACTGAATATGTATTTGATTGAATTAATGTTTATATATGCGAAATGAACAAAACAATTCATTAATAATATGTAGAATATTAAATCACAAGAGACAAGATGGCATTGTTTTCATTAGTGTTTACACCAGTGATGATGGTTCTACATAGGAAACTGAAGAAAATAAGACTGGTTGTAGCTGTAGTAAAATTTATGTAAGAAAAATGGATATGTATATTTTAAGTAATGTTATTTAATGTTAATAAATGGAGCAATAGAAGTAGCTAACCACTAATGATATAGAAAAAAGCGAGACGGATTGTGCAATGCCAACATTTGTAAGTGTGTACACGTGAAAACATATCGTCATTTCTCTACTTAAGAATATGAATGCAACACTTATTACTGTTCATATATGTTTTAAATAATACTTATTAATGTAAAACAAAATTTCTACTCACCAATGGTGGTAAAGTCTAAAACATAAGGACAGCCAATGAATGTTTTATGAGTTTTTACTCAGATGACGAAGTCATCAGGTTCAACTCGGCCTGAAGCTGTAGCTTTCCCTAAAGATGTCATAGCTATTGCTGAAACTGTTACTGAACCTGTAGTAGTTGCTACTGCTGATTCTGAGTTTGATGGTGTAGTTGAAGTTGTTGGTTTAGGCTTTCGAATAATAAAGCAGTCAAAAGAACCTTGCACAGCTGCTTTCTTTTCTCATTACTGCATACATGTTTATGTGGAGGTCATATGCATTTTTTATCCCTGTTAATTTTAATGCTTCGTTCTGTTAATGGATTCACTTTAGAAAATACAGTATGTTCATTGCTTGCTCTATAAAATATCCACAGACCTGTCACCTTTTTCATATCGTTTTAACACATCTAGTTTCTCGGCTAAGCTTATACACTTTCTTTTAGCTTTTGAACCAGCATTTCCATCACTTGCTCTGTTGAATATGGGCACAAAAATGCCATTAGAAACATGAGAAAGTTTTTCTTTTTTTTTCCTGTTCAGATGCGTGAAAGCAAAAGGCCCACCAAGCTGCAACTGTTTATACTAGTGATGCTGGCGTCACCACTCACAAGCCCGGCAGCCTCTGTGCACGAGGCTTGTTTTTTTGTGTGTGTGTTTTTAATACATATTGGGATTTAGTTATTATTTATATGAAAATGTAATCTTATTTATTTTTTATTTGTTTTTTTTTTTCGTCGTAAATACGAAGAAAATAACGGTGTAAATTTAACTGGGTCCTAAATTAACCATGGTCTTGATTTTTTCCAATTTCAGGAGGAAGAGATGATCGAAGTCCAGCTCGAGGAGGTTTTGATAGAGAACGCCGTGATGAAGGGTATGTCTCTCTCTCTCTCTCTCTCTCTCTCTCTCTCTCTCTCTCTCTCTCTCTCTGAATTCTTCATTGTATGGGCTGTAACAGGACTCATGTAACAATATTTTACCATTTGAAACTGCTTGGAGTTCATAATACAGTAATGACACTAAAAGATTATATAATATGAACATGCATAGAACTTTTGCTCACGTCTCAACTGCTGGAGTAGCCAAAAGTAATAGGGAGGGCTGGAGGTGGGAAGAAGAGCATGGGAGAAGGAAGCATCAGTGGAGAGCATTGTGGTGTTTGGTACTGAGTGTCCTGCTAGTGGATGGTGATTGGTTTTGTTAAGCGACAAAGAATAAACCGGGCAGACATCTCTGTGCATGTTGAACGCATCAGTTGTATATAGAACGACTGACTGAGAATGAAGAGAAATGGAAAGGAACTGTATTTGCCTTAGTGTTATTAAAAAAAATGGAGAAGAATTTATGAAAAATATTGATGTCTGGGTACTTTTATCTATATCCTCTATGCTAACAAAAGTCATAAAGTAAAAATTTCTAGACCCTCTGTAATGGGATGGGTCATGTTCAGTCACCCTCTCCACCCAACACAATACAGTCCTTCATCTTCTGTCATCCTTCACTGTCTTGCTATAAGCCTTATTTAAGTGCCTACATGTTGTATTGTTTTGTTTTTTGTCAGCCGTGGTGGGTTTGGTGATCGCGACAGAGGCGGCTTCGGAGATCGTGATCGAGGAGGCTTTGGCGACCGTGACCGGGGCGGCGGCTTTGGTGATCGTGATCGAGGTGGCTTTGGTGACCGCGACCGAGGTGGCGGCTTTGGTGATCGTGATCGAGGTGGCGGCTTTGGTGATCGCGATCGAGACCGCGGAGGCGGCTTTGGTGATCGCGATCGAGACCGCGGAGGCGGCTTTGGTGATCGCGATCGAGACCGAGGAGGCGGCTTCGGTGATCGTGATCGAGACCGAGGAGGCTTTGGCGATCGGGACAGGGGTAAGCATTACTAGTGTCTAGATTTTATTGGCATTTGATAATCCTGTCTTTAAATAACATCATTCTTGGTGCAGCGTGTCAGTAATAAGCTTTGCCTTGTGGATTTTGGTCAGGCTGTCATTTTTTAGTGTAAATATTGAATTAATTGCACTGTTGGTTTATTTGCAGTCATTGATCAAAAGATACAGTAGTACTGTATGTGGATATAGTACACTCTTATGGCCTGGCCCTCACTAATACACTACTACAGGTATTGCCTTAACCCAAACTTGTAACATGTGCCACAAGTATTCATGAAAACATCAGAGTAAAATAATGCAAAAATTTGTATTCCTGCTGTAGTATAGGTATTGTAGAAATGCTGAAACCAACCCCAGAAGTAACAATGATGTGGTCTCCAGAGTGTTGCTTCTTGGGTGTTCTTCCCTCAGTTGTAGAGCATCCTTCCCTCAGTTGTAGAGCATCCTTCCCTCAGTTGTAGAGCATCCTTCCCTCAGTTGTAGAGCATCCTTCCCTCAGTTGTAGAGCATCCTTCCCTCAGTTATAAAGCATCCTTCCCTCAGTTATAGAGCATCCTTCCCTCAGTTGTAGAGCATCCTTCCCTCAGTTGTAGAGCATCCTTCACTCAGTTATAGAGCATCCTTCCCTCAGTTGTAGAGCATCCTTCATTCCAGCCTTCCATTCCCCGCCTGACCTTCCTCTCCTCCCAAGATGACCACTATCGTTGTGGCACATGTTAGGTCAGCTCTTGTTGAGTATTGGTATGAAATGGTTATAAAACTTTTCTCTTAAACAGCTCCTCTCCTTATGTTGTCTTATCACCTCGCTCACCCTCAGCTGAGAGAGTGAACAGTTTAAACCATATAATGTCCCAGCAGTTATAATCTTTGTTACCGTGCTTGGAGCTGGGAAGGAAACTTAGACTTGTTATACATGAGATGGCAGCTGTAAACTTTATATGACGTTCTCTTAAACTTCTTACATAAATTCCTTATTGCTGAGGACACATGAAGAGTGTACTGTATGTTAGTTGATTAGAAGAACATTTAGTATCACCGGAAGATTTGTCCCCCAGTGTATTTTACTTTAATAACCAACCTAGTGCTAATCTAACCTCATCCCCCCCTCAGGTAATCTGGGGGGGGGGGGGGGGAATCTTCAGATGACCTTATAATTAGAAATGTAAAATGTTGTTAACGAGGCTTACAAACAAAACAAAAACCCGTTACTACTATACCCTTGTTGAGATGTTGGACACAGCCTACTAATTTTTGAACCACTTGACTGAAACTGTGAAGTGGAAATATGCCTTGAATATTAACATAGTATTTGCATTGATTTTTGGTTCACATGATATAGTTTGTAATACAGACTTAAGAACATACTGATAGTAGTATAAAGAAGACAAATATCAGTGTTGTATTGGTATTGAAATGGATGGTGACAACACAGGTCTGCCTTCCACCTCCCATGAATCAGTACAACTTAAGCCTTTCTCATTCACACATTCTCTTGTGCCATGCTGAGGTGAGTCGAGGGGTACTGAATTTTCCTTATCTTTTTCCCTTTGTTCTCACAGGTAGCTATATAATAATACAGATTCTGCTACATATATCTTCAAACTTTTTCTCATGTGATTTATACTCTAGGTAGGCAGTTACTGTTCATTTTGGAATCAAAGGGTCATGATTGCTGTGAGCCTAATACAGGGTTGGATCCAGAGGGGTCCACGGGGGCTGGACCCGCCCTTTTTCATAAGAACTCTCCATACTTTCCTTTATTGCAGTATTGTGCTCAGGCCTTTTTTTTTTAAAGTAAGAAGTATTTACTGTATTTACTTTAGAATATCTCCTAATATCGAGTGCATGTGGTTTCAAAACGGCATCAAAATGACCATAATATTGGTCAGATTTAAAAAAAACGGGGGAGGGGCTTACAACCCCCCCCCCCCCCCTCTCCGGCTGGGTGGGCTCGCTTGCTCACCACGTTCCCATACCCAAACTTCCTGGACCCCCCCTTGGATCCACCCCTGTAATAAGTATTCTTATAGGGTATAAGGCAGGTTTATTTAATGTATGCCATCTCTGTTGTCCACCAGCATTACCTAGAACTGTTGCTTGTTTTTCACATGATTCTTGATATACATGATTCAAGGCTAAAGTGGTGTTACTCATAAATGACCAGAGTCCTGCAGGAAGACAGTTGTTGTGTAATAGACAAAGTCCTTGAGCCTCTAGCTGCTATGTTAGTAACCACCAAGCTCCTAGAAATATAAAAATTGCAGCCTTGTGAGACACCAAACATTGTTGTGTTTATTCTTATAATTGGCAAACCAACACTGGAAAAGGTGTATGGAGCTTCAGTGTTTCCCCACTTATTTACCAAAACTGGAATCCATCACTAAATGACATTCAGAACATTAGTACAGTGGGAAGTTTAAAAAAAAACAGTGATAATTTATATATTCAATAATGTATTAAAATCAGGTATGGTAGCTGGAAGAACTTGTATGGTAGTAACTCTGGCCTCAGGTGTCTTGAGACAAGCCAGGCAGGTTTGGTTGGTCATTTAGTGTGCCTGAGCTGGCCTCCAACCATGCCAGTATTCTTGCCATAGCTAACCATTCTGTTCTGGGCCACAAACTAATCTTCCTCTTTTTTTGACTGGTTAAATGTCTAAGAACACAGCAATTCTTGTTCTTAGACGTTTTTGTCACCATGGATATAAACCATTTGCGTGCTCTTTCTATTTTAAAGGTTTTAAAATACAATAACTCAAAATTTTATGAACCATTCTTCAGGGCAGCTCTCAACACAGTGTATATCCTCAGTAGCTATACAGTATACAGTACTGTACAGTATAGTATATTTTATTGCCCCTCCATAAAATTTTGTCATATTGTATTTTTTTTTCTCGTTAATTTGAGAAAAGCTTCTTGGATGAAACAAATTTTGCATGCACCTTCACACTAAGAGCAAATTGATTTAATTCAGTAAACTGCATTTTGCATTCCTGCATCATTAGCCCAAATTATGACCCGTGATTCAGGAGTATGTTATTGATTAGAGCAGTGACAATGAGAAAAGTGAGATAATTCGATCCTAATACTTGGGGTAAGGTGATAATGGTAGAAATATTAAAGGATAAATTTAGAGGTATGGGAGGGTCAGGGGAAGATAGAGACAGGCAAGGATGAATGAAAGTATTCCCTGGGGCCCCTGAAGAGCTGTAATATCTGGGAGGATTGTTAAAGACACCCCAGAAAACATTAATGGTAGAGGGTCATGGTTGCCAACCCTCAGACACGGAGAGGGTGCCTTGGTTGAGTCATCAGGCTAACCCACACAAACTTGGAAAATGGCGATGGACCCTGTTTGCCATTTTCCTCTACACCATTACCCTCGACAACTCTCTCCTGCTTGTTGATGCGTAGCCACGACCAGACTCTATCATTCAGGGTAAAGTTGTTGTTTTGATTTTCTCCCCTAATAAAGATTCACTCACATTATTCAGCCGCAAGTGATACGTTCTTTTAAACTCCCCAAAATTACTAAACGTTGGAGGAAATCACTGCTTGGTCGTGTTTGGTGTGGCTTGTAGGAAATGAGGAAAATGGTCGTGCGTAAGAGGATTGTCGGAGATGTACGATAATGATTTTTATTTCTTGGATGGTTCATAGAAAAGTTCATCCTGTAAACAACATTCTTCATCTCTAGGTTATCATCATTGTCTTCCTCATCATCATTGTCTTCCTCATCATCATTGTCTTCCTCATCATCTTCGTTATCATGCAAAGGGATTATTTATTTATTTTTATATTTTCCTGCTCTCTCTATCTCTCTCTCAAGTATGTTGTCATCTTTGTCACTTCAAATTTGCTTCTTCCTCTTTCATCTGGACTCCTTGTTCTTCACCCCAAACAGTTCTCCTTTTCCATATCTTTCATAACCCCTTGAGTATGATGACACATTGTATTAAGGGGCACAAGTCATTATACTATAGTTAAAGGATTAAGGCATGGTACTCAAGGGGTTAATTCATCATAGTCAAGGGGTTAATGTACTTATCACAATTCTTTCTTTTACAACTTCATAATTCAGTTTGTCACCCATTGTTCCACTCACTGACATCTCTCTGGGCACCTTGCTTGTAATCTTATTTAGGTAAGAAATATAACTCTCATTGTTCAAAACACTCTGTTGATGTCTCTAGTACCTAAACCCTCTTGTGCATTGTACCACAAGTTGCATCAAATCATTGGGAACACTATTTGCATCGGTGACAAGAATTGCATCATTAAACTTGAAAAAATTAGCCCAAAATGGAGTTTTGGGGCGTCGTTTCATTCAACATAGATGAATACACGGTCTTGCAAGGGAAACGTCCAGAAGGTACCAAAGTTTGGGTTGGGTTCCACTGGTAGGTTGCATTTGTTTTTATTTTCTCTCACCTTACCCACAGTTAGTCATATCAAAATTTCAAAGCCATCGTTAGAAGGTTCATAAATTTCTCCTTCTATAACTGGTATATACAGTAATACCTTGAAGGTTTTTTGAGAAAATACCTGAGATATGATGCTGCAAACACAAATAGTTTTTATTTAATTTTTCTATTTGGAGTGAAAAAATAGTCTTATTTATTTTTTCTGCTGTGTTAAAGCCAAGACAATAACGAAGCCAGTGTTCTTTAAATCATGCAAAATAAAAAGAAAAATTGTGGGATAAATTGGTCACAGAGCAAAGATGATTAAAACCTCACGTGAGTGGTCCCATGTGCCCTTTGTCGAGGTCACGGAAACATAAAGACATATTGCGTGCTCGAGAGGTTTAAGCTGCTTGTGGTCATATTTAAGAGTAAACTTTAGCTACCGGAGATATCACTATTGCCTCTCTAATAATGTTTATGGTATACTGTGGTTCCCTTTATAAATCATAGTACCATACCTTACTGTGCTCCGTCCAAGACCCCGCAGGCCGTTATTACCTTAAATATCTGGCTTTCAATTATTCAACCCCATATGTTTAGGTATCATTAAAAGGTCTGATATTCTACCTCACTGTAATGAATGAAGTATTTTAATGATAGGTTTTATTGTTTTATTTATTTAATTATTGATTTATTTACTATTATTATTATTTATTTTGTCATCATTCTTGCTAAGGTTACTTATCTCATGCCTGCCTGCTTCTCCGGGCACAAAGTGATGCCGTGTGTGTACAAATGGACCCACAAGGCTGTGATAATTTGACCAACGTGTTAAGATACTGAAATAGGTGATTGCGGGGAGCTGAAAAATGAAACTCGGATTGCTTCACATTATTGAGCTTATCTCATGTAGTGGTTTTTTTTCCAATACTCAGCGGCCTTATGATGTACTTAAGATACATATACATTCAAATTTTTTTTTTTTTTTTTTTTTTAATACTGGTGCAGGGTTCAGGGACAGGAATGGAGTCAGAGGAGGCTATGACAGGGACAGAGGAGGCTATGACAGGGACAGAGGTGGCTATGACAGGGAGAGAGGTAAGCAAAAGCCCTGAACATGGCAGCCAAATGCATCCACCTTTCATTCCACTAGCTGCTTTGCCTGGCCCTCTTGCTTGGATTAAGTTCATTTCTCATGTCTTTACCTTGTGCTAACGATCAATTAGAGAAGAGATCAAAGATGGTACAAGATTTCCATGCATTCATTGTACAAAACTTATCAAAGTACTGTAGGGAGTCTTGGTAAGAAATGCTCTCTCTCTCTCTCTCTCTCTCTCTGTGTGTGTGTGTGTGTGCGTTATTCACCAGTACCTTAGTAGTTTTTATATACTGTACACTCACTGAGAGGTTGTCTGTATACGGACTACAACAGACACACACAGTAAATTGGAAGAACATTTAAGTTACCTACCCAGACCAGTTCTTTGCCCCAGAATGTGAACATTAAATCCCCCCCCCCCCCCTGTTTGTTTCTAAAGAGTAAATATTCATAAATAATAACTTAACTATAAAACGAGTGATAGTTGTTTGAATATTAAACCAGAAAATATTAAATACCGTATATACTCGTCTATAACCCCCCCTCGTTTATAGGTCGACCCAGATTTTTTGACCAAGAAATAGTTAATTTATGATATTCCTCGTTTATAGTTCGACCCACGTTTTTTAGGGTAATGGAACAACAAAACCTTCACTAAAAATGCTCTACGTCCGATAAACTGAGGCTCTCCGTGCCTGAAACACGAGTGCCGAAGGCAAATTGTTTACCATTTATTATTACGACACTTTACACTGAAACGCGGGTAGTTTCAACAAAAATATTGTATATTTCCATTCAAGTATTTATTTCACTAAACCATTCGAAAAGCGATTACGGTAACATCTTTTGAACGAAAGAAAGCGAAAGTCATTGTTTTCTTCACGATTTTATCCCACTTTCCACTGTAATACGTACGTCATTTCAGCAAAAATATTACATTTCCGTGAATGCATTATATCAAGCACAGTATGAATAGAATACCATTGTAATATAACAATATTTTAACCAAAAACTATTAAAAAAATGAGTAACTTCTCAAGAACATTGGAAAGTTAGGTATAATCTTTTGTTTTCGTCATGTATTTTATCCTATTTTACATTAAAATATAACACATTTCAGCAAAACTACTATTTATTTCCGAGAATATATTCATTCAGGCACAGTTAAGGTAAAATACACATGTGATGTAACAGTTTTTTAACTGAAAACAATTCGAAAAACACGTGTACCGTCTAGCTGATACAATTGGTGGTGCGTCATGCGTCGTTGTAAACAATAGGAGGTTGAAGTAGATTACCGGGTATTATATTAAGTGTGAAATATCGAAAAGGTTTTTATTACCGGTATTTTTTGTAGGTCAATGAGAACTGTGATACCGTATATGATATGATAAGTTAGCCTGTGCTAAGAACTTCAACATAGACTACTGAAAGCACGTTGTAAGGTAATTTAGCCTATTGTAAGTTGGTGAGCTTCATTTACTGAAGGAACTGCACAACTTTTCATTACTAATTGGTACATATTTTACGTTTCCATTGTTTACTGGCAGTAAATGGTAAATATTTTTCATGTCTGAAGCTAAAAGTTGCTCCTCACCCTTCCCATCATGCACGGGCTCAACCTAACAAAACTATTATGCATGTATAGGACGACCCCCAATTTTTTGCCTAAAAACTTGGTCTGAAAAACTCGAACTATACACGAGTATATACGGTAAGCCAATAAAAATTTCTGGTTGACTTAGCTAGTAGACCCCAATTGGGTTCCAACTTAACCTAAATACTGTACAGCAATAGGATTGGGACCCAGTTCTATTGGGCATGAGGTTCAGTGCTCCCCCCCCCCCCTACCACCACCACACTCTCTTAATGGTTGAAAACAAACAATTTGCAAGATTTCAGACTTTTTTCTTTTGTTTCCGTCTTGCACTTCCCAGGTGGGTGTCATATTTAGATTATGTTCTATATGTGTAATGTTTTTTATCAATATGGAAATACTTTATTTTGCTGGCATCACTTTCCTTTTAGGTGTTCAAGCTGATAATGGTATGCCTGCTTCAACATGCTCTAGCTTTTAATTTATTTTAATGTTTAGTCATTTTATTTTTAAGTCTTGTTGCAGCCAACCCGTCCTCTCGTGGGTGAGGACTTTCAATTAAAAAACTGATTTTGATTGATATCCAATTTCATTTTGCAGCTACAGTATTAATCAGTTTTTTTATTTTATATTTATTTTTTTTACTATACAGTGGTCCCTCGGTTAATGAACACACTTCATTCCAGAAGTTCGTTCGTTAACCGAAAACATTGTTTCAATGGGATTTTGGGTAATTGGTTCCAGCTCACCGAAAATTACATACAAACTAAAAATAAATGCAGTAAAGTACACTTACTTTGAGGTGTGCATGTAGAAGGCTCCTGGTTGATGATGATGATGGGAATTAGAAGTGGGGCTGGAGGAGAAGGGACAAGAGAAGGCATTGGGGTGGAATCGAAGTCACCCCATGCCGCCATTTCACCCATAAAATTTTAGTTCACGTGGTGTAATTCATGATTATTTTCTTTAAATCAACACTGCACTGCATTATATATTGTCAATATGTAAAATAAACTTCAGAATGACCAATAATTGTACTGTAAAAACATAAAAATAGTTTATGTTCAAGAGAGTCTCAAGCAAGATGCTTCCTCCACTGAGCAGGGACACACACTGACGCCATTCTGGGTGAGTCAAGTGGCTGTTTGGTGCGCTAAAAACTAGTTTCCTGTTCTTCAATTATGTTAAATAATTGTTAAAATGACTAAAAACTTTAAGATAAAACTTGGAAAATTATTGAATAGTACAACCTTCTTGATGTTTACTCAAATGGTAACGAATTTAAGCCCTAAAACCTATTACTGTATTGGCGGACCAATACTACAGCTGGTGAGCAGGCGAAAGCATGTTGGGAAAAATTATTTATGGAATTCGTTAACCGAAGTGAAGAATCTTATGGAAGGTAATTCGTTAACCGAGGCGTTCGTTAACCGAGGGATCACTGTAGTTCCTTTGCTTGTCAAATATAGGTATGTGTTTGGATAAAGGAATGTTTATGCTTTATTTATTTATTTTCTTCTCAAAGACAAAAAGTTTCAAACTTTTGAGATAGGTAACTTGAGCGCACCACTTTAGTCCAAATTTCTTGTCTACAATGATGTTGATAAGAATGTTATATAACTGTACTGTACTTGTTTATTGTAGCAGTGAAAAAATATGTTTACCAGTATTGAACTATTGGTGCTTCCACCTTAATAAACTTTGGCAAACTACACGTAACTATATAGGAGCTATGTAGAGCTGAGGGAACATGTGTTGTGATCTAAGAGAAGGTGAGGACAGTGTATATGAGAGCAATGTTGGGTCTGGTTAATACAGTACTTGGTTGGGTGACCACCTGAGAACACCAGATGCTGTTGGCCTAAGGACGCTACTGAAAATAAATATCCCGTGGCTTTGTCAGCTAACCATGGTCAAATACCTTAATGAGAAGGCATTAATGTATCTGGGGATCAGTTATTGGATAAACTTGTGGTCATCTTTAAAAAAATACACACTTGTGTCTGATCACAAAAGCCTTCTGGAAGTAAATGTAAAAGTGATCTCTCCATTAGCCGGAACAATTGGTGCAGAGCACTTCCAGGAATGAGAGATTTCCAGGTGACGAGAAGACTCTCAAACCCGGAAAAAAATCCCTCATCCCGGGAATTTTTCCGGGTACCGGGAAAAGTTTCTCATAATTTTCCGGATACTATATTGTACATTATGGTATTTCAACCTCAGAAAATGCACCAGATTTTCAATCCCGTAAAATCGTTCTCAACCCAGAATTGAGGGGAATTTTCTGAAAAAATTCCGAGCAAATTTAATTTCCAGCTATTGGAGAGTTCTGGCTAAGAGGGATTCAGAGAATGGAGACACAGCATTACTGTAGCATCAAAGGATAACTTTATACCCTGGTTAAAAATGGAAAAACTGGCACACAAAATTTATATTTCCCGAAAAGCTTCGCCAGTTTCTAGCTTATATTGACCACGTGTGTTTGTGATGCTAGAATTCTGGTATTAAAGATCCTCCCACTCTCCCAGAATCTGTGGACTATAGTGATTGCTGCAGGTAAAACAAGAGAGGCCACAAACCACCAATCACTCGGAACATACCCCGAGAGCCCTACCCCTCTCCCGTTTCTCTTTCTATACTGTTCCTAGAGAGTTTTACTCAGGCAGCAGCCGTTTGCCAAGTTGATCAATTCAGCTGACATCTTGGTATATTCAGTTCATTCCTGAAACAATGGTTGTAATAAAATAACTTAACCTGCTGGTCTTAGTTCACCATCCTTCGGCACCACAGTGATTCGTCTCGTTTGTGCGGTGACTTGTACTGTATATGGCACAGCCTCCCGAGTCCCCAGCTGCTTTCATCGTATCTCTTCTTGCCCTTCCACCTAATCTTTTAATAAACACCCTGGCTATGACATCATCAGAATCACCTACACAACACTAGTATAATGTACTCTCTTATGTGCTCCTACAGAACTTGGTTATGTCTCTCTCTTTCCTACTATTATTATTTTCAGTTTCTTTCTTCCAACTCCAGCATTTTCATCCATTTTAGAATATATCACCTGCATGAATTAACCCGTTGACAGGTGTACAGGTAATACACATTATAAAAGAGGTAAATTGATTAGAACAGAACAGTACATCACACACATTGCTTTCCCCCGATCCATCTTGGCAAAATGTGTGGGGTGGAAAGGGGTGTGTGCACGATGGAGGTTTTACAGAAATTTAGAGATAAGTTTGTGAGAATTAGATGTAAGTTTTGGTAATTATTTATGATCAGCTTTAGAATAATAGATGGGTAGTTAGATACTGTATATAAAGCTGAAAGGTCGGTAAGTTTTTTTGAGGAAGTTTGTAACCCAGTAACATGATGGTACAGTATTGCACTTCTGTATAGGTTCATGTATAAAAAAAATTAAAGTTCTTGTTGATTTTGTGAAAGATCTTTTGAATGTTTTTGTTAGCTAATGTATACATGTATTTGTGCTCTGCATGATAGGTACGGTATATAGTGGACTTGAACTGTGAATCTGTGCAAGGTATGATCTCTCGTACATTGTTTCAACACAAATAATTGATTTTTTGGTGTGTGAATGCAATGTTGATTTTCCCTTCTTTTTTTTTTCTTTTTTTTATAAATTTGCTGGTGCAGGGTTCAGGGACAGGTATGGAGACAGAGGTGGATATGACAGAGACAGAGGCTATGACAGGGACAGAGGTAAGCAAAAGCCCTGAACATGATGGCTAATGCACCTTCCTTTCCGCTGCTTGGTCTAATTCTCATGCTTTTTTATCATTATTATTATTGTTAATATGTGCTTTAGTATTTAGTTTTAAGGGGTGTTCATTTCTAAGTGAAAGAGTTTTTGCCATTTTGAACTTTAGAATATGTAGAGTCGAGTCATGATGTGTGGCGTCATTCCCTTACCCTCTTCTCCAGTTGCATGCTTCTTTGATTTATTTTTTCTGGGATTAAATGTCTTGTGAAGAGATCTCAGAGTCACCATCTGATCAGAATAATAATTGTGAAATGAGAATTACTTGACAAAATATAACTACACCTCCCAATACTCCCCGCTGAAAAGAGAACCTTGATGTTTGCTGTTCAGTATTTGTCACATTGGTTGGGTAAGGAAGGGTTGGTATTGATGACAGAAATCTTAATTCATCAGAATTTGGAGATTCTGTACAGTAAAACCTCCATGAGATATGATAATAGAGCCTCTTAAGAGTTCAGTATCTGTCAATTTGGTTATTGTGTGTGCAAGTACTGTACCCTTTGCTGACTAGAAATTTACAAGATGCAAATTAAAGTAAGTTATGTAGTTGAATATTCAAAATCATGTTCTGTACTACTGCTTGCATCTCGGTACACTGTTCCTTGCCAAATGTAAGTTTTCTCAATACAGAATTATAGTATCTGTGGCACTAGTCTGCCCATCCTGATGGTAAGCCACACTACATGAGGTGGCATGTGGCTGCTGTTTTCAGTTTGGTGCACACCAAACCTCTCACAGCTTGCCACCACCAAGTCCAGCCCCCCCTCCCATAGTGCAGTAACCTGGCTGAATAGTCCATAAATCTAGTTAAGATATTGTTTCTTAATGTCCGGTGGTTTTTTATTGAAAATAGTAATTTATGAAATATAAAAATGCTATTTTAATAAGATGGGCTGGAGGGGATTTATTATGTGTAACAGCTGTATGCTACACACTGTGAATCTGAGGGCAACAAAACACTCGGGTGTCCAGTAGTGTATAAGTGTATATTTACACGTCTTACAATATCTGGTGAAATTATTTGGGGAGACAAAAGTTTGTAATATAGATACACAATAGTTTTTTTTTATAAGTGTATAAGATACGACAAGAGTGAGAGACGCTCCAGTGACAAGCCTGTCTCCTTCCAGTGAGGGTACTGTACTGATGTCTTAAATGAGTTTGGAATTTGTTTTTATTTTGTTTATGAAGTACTTGTAGTACTGTTTTGTTTTACAATATTTGGTGAATATGATTTGACTGTCATGAAGGTGTTAAACATGAGTCTGGGGCAGTACAGGACTGTATAGACACTGGAAACACATTTCTTCTATTTATTATTGTCTGATTTATACTGTAGCTACTGGCATTCAAGTTCTAAATTTCTGAAAATAGCCAAATTATGACATATTAAGAATTATGGAGGTTTTAGTGTACTGGAGTGTGTGATGACCTATGTAGGGGAGAAGGGGTGTTGTTACATGAGCTTATACACTATGTCAAGATTTAGTTCATTTTCCAGATCACTTCACAGAACAAAACGTGTACAGTCTGTACTTTCTTCTACTTTATTTTCTGTGTATTTGGGCAAGTTAACTTAACTCTTTTACTTGTCAGAGCTGTACAGTATATTATGTGATCATAGTTTGGGATATTCTGGAAAATTTGGGACTCTTGGCAGATACACATAATAGGAAGTGGTGTTTTGTTTGACTATTTTATTATTATTGTTGTAAAGTAAGGGTTTTATATTTCTGAAAAGCTTGATTCCAACTAGAAAATTCATAAATATTGCTTCACAAACATTAACAAGTTAAAAGAAGTGGAATTATATTAAGTACAGTAATGTACAGGTATAGTACACTCTGATCTTTCAGTAGTTTCTATTATTACAGTAGTCCCTCACCAGCTGCCATTGGCAAGACTAAAGGCTTATGGGAAATAGGGGGTCAGGTTCCATGGCTGTGGATAACACTCGTCAAAGCCTAACTAACTTGACTGTTCCTTTACAAAATAATACCTGTATTTAATTAAATTTGAGTCGGATACATATAAAGTAGCTAAATATGAATTAAATGGTACAACAATATTAAATTTTACAGTAGAGTAGAAGGGTATTTACCTAGGGGCCATAGTTAAGGGTAAAATAAATATTATTACAGTAAACAATAAGTGAGAGAATACGGAACAGTACAGTACGTCCGCACGCTACGAGATCACGACACTGAGAACGCGGAGAGCAGTGGCGGGAAATGGGATGCCGTGTGGAGGAAAAAAGGGGCCACGCTAATCCACTGAAATATAAAACTAAATGTCACAGTCGGTGAAATGTACAGAGTGAAAACTGTGGATACGTGGAATTCATGGTTGGCAAGGGTCTACTGTATTGAAATTAAAGGTTTCAAATAAATCTGAACCTTGCTTCTTACTATAAAACTCATGAATATAACATTTAAAACATTCTCAAATTATGTAATTAGCAAAATAACTACAAGATGAGTGAAACTATTTCAAGGATCATCAATTGACAGTAATTACAGCACTGTTTGGAAAGTTATACTGTAGCTTCTAAACTCAGATCTTGAGATCATTACTGTACCTGTATGTCCGAAAGTAACTACAGTATATAAAGTGAAATTTTCAAGAATTATGAATTTTGACAGATTTCAGTGATAAACCAACGTGAGAAGAGAAGTTTAAATAATTGAAACACACATTGCTTAATAATTAGTGGAACAATACTGGATCATTGATAACATGAACGGTAATCAAATTATATAAGGTTTATGTTTTAACTCGGATCCATTATTCGCAAATTGGGGCTTCATAATTCAGTCCTTCATTATTTATTGTTTTTACTTGCTTTACTGAAAATAGAGTTGGTATAATAATCATGCAGTTGGTCCCAGCTATTTGTCAGGGTCGCTGTAGATCGTTGAATACATGTAGAGACAAATAATGAAGTGACTATGGTAAGAGGGAAATATTTTACCATAAGAAATAATATATTATGGGGGACTACATACAGGAGAGGTAAGTTAATAGAGGGAGAGGTTAATATCCAAGTCCTAGTCACTGTAACCTATAATAAACTAAAGAATAAACAACATAGTATTTTAATTTTTCAGTAATAAAGTTCGACTTAAAATAAACACAACGCAGTAGACCTTAACAGATAATAATAAAGTACGTACTGCATAAACTCTATAGGTAGCGCATGCATCGACTTATTACTCAGTTTCGGCAAGTAATCTGAAGTATTCCTCTGTTGATGAGTGACGATTATGTGTAAAGGTGAGGCAAATAACAGTGACCACTTATACTGTACAGCGGTAGTCACATAGGAAAAACAGTAAAGTATGTATGATTTCGCTATTTGCTTCACACATCTATTCAATCTTTTGCTTATGTGATACTTTACCTTTGTTCATAATCTGTGTTTGGTTCTATGTCTTCAAGGTTAAGTTGTCTTGGGTGTATTTTGTTGCTTCATTTCTGGGCATGCTGTTTTTATAATCATTTTGTCCAAATTCATATTATGCAGTAGTGAGTCGGGATGTTTTTCTTGCACCTTAGATTTATGATATGCAAATGTAGTCATATATTACAACAGCATAATTGTCTTTTCATCTCTCCTATTGGGTTACCACAGTCACATTCTGTGCCTTCAGTAAACAAGTCATACCAGAACTCAAAGCTCACTGAACTTCTCTGGACACTAAATCCATTTTGGCACCTTTCTCATACACATATTACCTCTGCTCAAGTGTGTCAATTTCCCTCAACTTGTAACGAACACCCCGCACCGCTCTACTGTACCTCCAGCATACAGCACATTACTTCTTCCTCCATTTATGCATCTCTATCGCCATTTTGCCATGTCTTATGCAAATAGATACAGTGCACATTATCTTGCATATATCTAGTGCAACTGAAACATATCCTTATCTGGGATCAAACCCAGGACTGTCCAGGTTAAAGGCTTCTTCTTGCAGCCTCATTGGTTGAAGGAGTCGTACAGTTTTAGTTTAGCTGCAGCCTTGTGTAATTTCACCATGACATTCTTTTTATTGCTCTTCTCTTTATCCCATGCACAAAGTTTTCATTAAATTCCAAAATACAGGTGGACGATTTGGAGGTGGTGAAAGTCGCTATGATGATGACCGGAGAGGAGCAGGAGCAGGAGGAGGAGGAGGTTTCCGTGAAGATAATCCTTGGAGACGTGACCGTGAAGGTCCAAGGGGTTCCTCCGGCGGGGAAAGTTCTGGACCAAGAGAACGTCCTAAGTAAGTTTTCTGAACTTGTTTTGTGTTTCTACATATCTCTTACATGGCATCACTTCCCACACAAACTGATCTTTACACATCTAAACAGATTCTTCACGGGTACACTTTTATGTCACACGTTGGCTGTGCTCAATCACTTCCATTTTTTTCCCTTCCATTGTGTATGTGGGATGGTATATTGATGTACATCAGTTCACCTTCATGTACAGTTGCCTTCACTTGAACGTACCACGGGCTGGGAGGGCACAGGTACGAGATGTGGCAATATGAAAACTTACCAACTTTTCTATTGTTGTTATCTGTTACATGCTAGCCCCAACCATCTTCTCATTGTCCTGTATAAAATGATGGTGCTTTAATATTTGTATTTTCCTTTTTAGGTTAAACTTGATACCTAGAGGTGGTGCAGGAGGTGAGGAGAAGAAAGAATCCAGTTTGAATAGTGGTGGGGGTGGTGGCGGCGGCGGCGGTGGGAGCAGTGGTGGTGGGAGCAGTGGCGGTGGCGGTGGGAGCAGTGGTGGTGGGAGCAGTGGTGGCGGCGGTGGTGGTGGTGGCAGTGGCAGCAGTAGTGGTGGCGGCAGCAGTGGCATCTTTGGAGCAGCTCGACCTGTAGATACAGCATCTCGCGAAAAAGAAATTGAAAACAAGCACATCACAAAGGAACCTCCTGTCAAGCGGTTAGTATAACAGGGAATAAACATATGGCTTGACTTTGGTCCTGTGTATGGCAGGAATATATAAAGTAAAGGTAGTGAGTTTTATGAAGGTTTAAAGTTTCAACCTTCTAAAAGACAGTTTAATATCCTATTTACACAGGTTGGGGCTCAAGACTAATCAGTTATACAGAGCTAATCAACTCGTACTGATATGATAAACAGTTCATTTCTTTTAGTGTAATGTGTAACAGTTATTCTGAAGTTATTGTTTACTGTAACATAATGGATATCTTATAATCTGCAGAGAAACAGGAGGTGGTGGTGGTGGTGGTAGTAGTGGTGGTATTTTTGGAAATGCCAAGCCTGTGGACACGGCTGCTCGTGAACGCCAAATTGAAGAGAAGCTACGAAAATATGATGGTGGGGGTAGCAAGTAAGTGATTGAACTCTGGTGTGTTAACGGGTGTTGGATTCATTTTTAGGTATTGTTTATGTGAAGACTTTCTCTTCATACTTCTAGCTACTGGCTTGCTTATTTTATTAGCTATGATATTGTCCCAGTACAGTACAGGTAGTCGTCGACTTACGACCTATGCGACTTACGTCTGTTCGACTTTACGACCGGCGGTACGACAGTTTTGGCCCCAGCCCCAGTGTAAATAATAAACCAATTGTACTGTAGTATGCAGTGATTTACTTAAACCTGACGACCGTAACAATAATGAACAAAGAAAATGTTGATAAAATATGACTTAAAGATGATTATATTATCATTACACATTACAGTATAATATACGTAAGGTAATTATAACATAGGCCGACTTACGACCAGATCAACTTACGACCGGTCGGCCGTAACCAATCTAGGTCGTAAGTCGACGACTACCTGTACTCCCTCTTTATCGACGGATTTTTTTATCGACGGTTTCGATTATCGACGGATTATTTAGACGGATTTTTATTTTGGCTTTATTTGAACTCTGCGGGCCTTGTTTGTACTTTCGCCGCTAGTCGGCACTAGTGGCGTGACTAGCGTCTACCCGCGGCCCGCCTTCCCTGAACACAGACATCAGCCAAGCCGCGTGGGCAACAGTCTTTGATTTTCAACTTTTGCTGGTGGTTCATCACATCAACTTATATCACCATGCCTCCCAAACGACCTGCTGCTCCCTCTGTTGGGGATCCATTTACAAGTGATGAACTAGAACAATTAGTGGAGCTGCAGGATGAAACAGAAGATGAAGTGAGTGATGATGAAAATAAGAACTTAACTTTAGATAATCTTGGTGAAGTAATAAGAATGAGTAAGGCCCTCTCTGCTCGTCTCTATGACATTGATCCCTCCCTTGATAGGTCCCTTAAAGCAAAGAGAGCTATTGAAAATGTTATGTTGCCATATATAGAACTGCAGAGGGAAATGAGAAGCAAGAAAGCACAGACCACCATCACCAACTTCTTCAGTCGCCGAGTGCCTGCCATCGCCGAACCTGCCGGCATCCTGCAACAGGAGGCAGAAGCTGCCGACACCTCACAACAACAAGACGTAGAAGCTGCCGGCACCTCACAACAACAAGACGCAGTACCTGCCCACACCCCTCAAGAAGATGCAGACCTTGACTCATCATACTCATCTGACTGGTCAGGCTTTTAATAAGCCTCAATCATCACACTTGTATATACTGTACAGTGTACACTGTATTGTTTACTGTAAGGACCGATGTTCACTTCAATAAATGAAATCGTAAGTATGCTAGTATTTTTGTCCACTTATTATATTATTATTTACACACTATTATTTAAGGTTGTGTGTAAAGAAAATGCATTAATGCTTAAAGGTACATTTATTCAACATATGCTAATAATAGTTAGAAAAATTACGTAACCATCACGGTATCGACGGTTTCTTTATCGACGGCCGTCTACAGAACGTAACCCCTGTCGATAAAGAGGGAGTACTGTACTAGACACAAAATATTACAATATTTATCACAGTTCAGCTTATACAATACAGTATGTGCAACCTTCTACAAATTGCTTTGCTTCAGTACAATCTCTTCTGGAATCATACAAGTTTATTTGGTCGACTTTTGGTTATAAGTTCCAATGAGAGACTCATACTCTAGTACTCAGTACTTCCCTCTAACCTTGAATTCCCCCACAATATTGTGTATTAGTTACCTTGAAAATAGTTATCTCCTCATTACTCACACGACTCCTCGATTGTTCTCCACAAAGAGACGAACCCCGTCGGTTTGAGCGTCGGGACGACAACCGGGATGACAGGCGAGACCACCGCCGAGGAGACCACGACGAGATCCGGGATGACAGGCGAGACCACCGCCGAGGAGACCACGACGACCAACCGAGCGAACGGCAGATCAATCCTCGGGAAGGTAGAGTGGTGAGTAAAGATGACTGGCCAGGTGATTTTTTTCTGAGTACTGTACTGTACTCATTATAATCCTGGGGCATGACTTGGTACACATCTGCAGTACAGTACAGTGTCTACCACAGCTGATCCATCTACCATTTTCTTAGAAAATTATTATTACTATTATTTTAACTGTCTTTTTCATTATATTTTATTATCTGTTATTGAAGGAAAGAAAACCCCATCTGAATGATCGGGACAGAAGAGATCAAGATGACCATCATGGTGGGGGTGGTGGCCGCAGCTCTGTGGACAACGACCTGCCACCGCCACCACGCCGGGCACAACTGCCCAAGGATGACGAACCGGTTAGTGCTGTGTCCTTATGTTATACTCTACTTATTTATACAGTATCTAATCTTTGAAGAGTGACACATATTACTATGGACTTTGGCATTAAATGATTCCCAAAGCTCTCTCTCCATATGTTGTTCACTGCATTAATGTACTGTACAGTATTTAAAAAGATAGTGATTCATTGAATAGATAATTTTGAAGAATAAAGATAAAACTGATACTTTTGTTTGTGCATATATACGCACAAACACACGCGGTGATATCTCCGTTAGCTGGAACAATTGATGCAGAGCACTTCCGGGAATGAAAGATTTCCGGGTAATGAGACGACTTTCTTAATGCCGGGAAAAAATTCCTCATCCTCGGAACTTTCCGGGTAACGGAAAAAAGGTTCTTGGAAATTCCAGAATGATGCGTTATTTCAGCTCTGAAAGCCGAAAAAACAATCCCTCATTCTCAGAATTTTCCAGAATTGTCTGGGTAACGCAAAAATGTTCTCGGAAGTTCCAGAAATTGTGCATTACATCATCTCTCAGATCCAGAAAAAATACTCCCCCATCCCGGAATTCTCCAGGTACTGGGAAAATTTTCTCTGAATTTTCCAGAAAATGTGCCCCTCAGAAAACACCGGTCTGCATTTTAAGAAAAGGTGAATGATGTTTTTAAACTGAGATGTGATTATGATTGGTTTCTTATCAAGGATTTATAAAATAAACTTTGTTTTGGTCTATCACGTCTCACTTTATTACCAATAAGATAAGATAATATGACTTATACATATATGACAAGATATTACTTATGACAAGATATTACAAATAAGACAATTCAGTAGGCTTCAAAGTTAACTAAACCTAAAGATTATTATGATTAAGGCTATTTGTCTGCAAATACAGAAAGAAATGATACAAAGTATATGAATATGTATGATCATAATATTATGCTCCTAGGATGGGTGAAACTTTTTTTTTTTTTAAATTTTCTGGCAATCTTTTTGCTGGCACAACCTCTCTTCAGCATCCAGCAGTAGTCTGCCATCATGTTCACATTCCACCTTCCTTGATACCTCTTTTCCATTTCCCTAATGTCCTGGTGAAATCTTTCACCTTGTTCTTCACTTAAACTACATAAATTTTCAGGAAAATACTCGAAGATGGGAATGTAAGGAATGCACTTTTACACTCATTGCAACCCATGTTTTTAAAGTTATTCAACATACCTTCAACAATGTTTTGATAGTTTAGATCTTTTCTATTGCCTAAAAAACTATACACAACATTCTTGAAACGATTCCATGCTTCTTTCTCACACTGGTTCATCGATTCTTCAAATTGGTGGTCCAACATTAACTTTAGGATTTGAGAGCCCACGAAAATGCCAGCTTTGATTTTTTTCATATGTGACTGATGGAAATTCCCTGCAGATGTACCTGAAACAATCACTTTCCTTATCCAGGGCTTTTATAAATTGTTTCATTAACCCTAATTTAATATGTAGAGGAGGCAACAGCACTTTCATAGGGTCAATCAATGGTTCATGTAGAATATTTTTTGAACCTGGCACAAAAGCCTGTCTAGGTGGCCAGTGTTTTTTGTCCCAATGTTTACATCTTTTTCTGCTGTCCCACTCGCACAAAAAACGTGACATTTTCGTGTATCCACTCTGTTGACCAAGCAGCAAAGCATTGACTTTGAAATCTCCACAAACCAACCAACCAACCATGATCTTTATAATGAACTTTCTCTAGAAGTATCTACAAATTTTCATAAGTTTCTTTAAGATGAACAGAGTGAGCCACAGGAATTGATGAAAATACATTTCCATTATGAAGTAAAACGCCTTTGAGACTTGTTTTTTGAAGAATCAATGAACAACCTCCATTCAGTAGCTGTATAGGTAATTAACTAGTTCTTGTTCACATTGCCTATACCATGAAAAATATGTGCCTTTGCTCAATAAATTCTGTGATTTCAACCTAGGTCCTTAAAGTTCAGCAGACTCCTTTGGTAAATTTAAATCCCTAACCGCATCTTCAGGTTGATAAACATCACTTCCGTTAACTGACGATGAATCACGGTCAGTTTCTGATGGCACGGACAACACATCTGGCTGAATGGGAACTGGAACCTCAGGACCATGTGGCACTGGTCTCATGGCAGATGGAATGTTGGGATAAATGATTCCTTGTTTATTTTTTTCATTATATCCCTCTATCTTCACAGAGCAAAATAACAGTCATCACCATGATTTTTAGGCTCCCACCATACCATAGGGACTCCAAATGGCATAACTTTTTTCTTACCCTATTTCCACAGTCTTAAACCTTCAACACAAGTGCGACATACTTTATGTGGCGCCCATAGTTTATCTAAATCACCTATTTTCACTCCAAAGTAGGCATTTTTCACGAATGCAGTTATTTCTTGTCATTGTTTATGTACAACAAAGCCCTCACACATGTAGCAGAATAAGTTTAGATTGTTCAAACATCCACGAGAAGACATATTTACAACAGGAATGGTATCTTAGTAGAGCAAAACAAGGAGATTTAACACTACAGCTGCTGATGCAACACTGAACAATGGCCTTTGCCTCAAGGATTCCATTTGTCAATAAACCTTGCATGATAGATGAAAAATGAAATCATGTCTGAAATCAACATTAAAAACAGGTTAGGGAACATGTCAAATTCATGCAGACCGGTAAAATCATAACCAAAACTGGAATTTTCTAGAAAATTCCAGTTTTGGGAATGATTTTCCAAGCAAATTTCAATTCCGACTATTGGAGAGTTCTGGGTTTGAGGGATTCCGGCCAATGGAGATATTACTTGTGTGTGTGTGTAAAATTACATGTTTTAATTAATGTTTTTCTTTTTTTCTTTTCTTTTTTTAGGTTCTTGATACAACCAATAAGTTTTCTGGTTTGGGCTTGGAGGCCGAAGATTAGCTTTTCGAGTTTGTGTGATGTGTGAAGGTCATAGGTTATATGACCTTGTGATCCCCCTGTGCTGGCTAACCTGCCTTTGTGTATGTCTCACCTATGTGGGACAACCTTCCTGACGTGCACACACTGCCCTCCATGACTATCATGGAAGCCGAGAATAAGTCTGTGTCAGATGGCACAGTCGTGTGCTCTGTGATGTCCTCGCTGCCTCAGATTGAGGTGCCAGAAGCATGTGGTTCACATGTGACGAGATGGCCTTTTGAGGCACACGATGAACAATATTGTGAAGTGAGGCGATGTATTGCCTGGTTCGCATACCCTTGTTACATACAGACTGATGATCTCTGTTCTTGTCCTGCTGTAGGATGGCAGAGCACCTATGAGGTTGATCTATGTGGTTATTTGCTGAGCTTAATGGAGACTAGTAATCATGTTTGCCAACAGTACACATCTGTTTCTCTTCGATTTTGTGCCCCAGCATGCGATTTTATACCTCTCGGTGTTTGTTAAATATATATTTTGTATAATTATTTAATAAATTTCTTAGATAGTAATATGACAATTCAAGAGTTTATTAAGACTTGTTTAAAAGTTTCAATTGTTTCCCTTCCCGACTTGTTTCCTAAAAGTGGTGGTTGTGAGTCACATGCTGGGGCACAGTGTCATGGATAGAGCATAAAATGATGTGTTAACTTGAGCTTCCCAGGTGTGATAGTATTGATCCTGACTGTGATGTTAAGCTCTTGACCTCCCTCACTGTGTTGGTGGGAGCAGCAGCAGCAGAGAAGCCTTCTCAAGCTGTGATGACTGCTCGAAACGGCTGTGTTGAGCTCCATGTGCCCAGGCCAGTCAATCACCTCTCACTGGAAAATGTGTACAGTGGTGAGTATCTAGGCTGTATATGGACACCCCCAGAGTACTAGTAACCGTTCTCATGTCACTCCGGTCACGTTTTCACATTTGGTGCTTTGGTGTTGAGCACTCACTTGCCCTCGCATGCACGTGGGTCAAGGGACACTGAGGTACAGTATGGTATTGAGGTTCACAGGTGACCTTGTGGGATTGGTGGACAAGGTGAAGCACAACAGGAGAGGCAGTCATGGCTAGCCAGGGATGGAGCCAGTTAGTAATATATTAAATAGGTTAAGTCTATGTCAAATAGTCTTGTTGTATCTGCTGCTAGCTGTCAAAATATGGTAGTGTAAATTTAAGTGTGTTTTATATAAGTTTTTATGCCTTTAAGATTATATAAACATTAGAATATTTGAGCATGGCTCCAGTGTTTTTATCCAGATGGGAATAGTTCATGCAGGTTATTAAAGGTAATGCACATATTTAGATATATACAAAAATGCCACTAATACCTAGTCGCAAATATTGTAGCTCTTTGTAAATTTAATATATGTTTAGGAACTTATGGCTTTTCTACTTCAGCACTGTAATCCTCGTGTGATGTTTTACTGAATAGGCTCAAACAATTTTCTTAGCTTTTCTTTTTTCCCCATTTTACATAGGATATATTGTGTGTTTATTACATTTGATACAAAATTACTATGCTTGTACTATTATGTTACTTGAGTACCATAATTTATATGGGAAAGATATTAAATGTGTTTACTTTTTTGCATAATAAATAATAGCCATGGTGTTTTGTTTTAATTATTTTTTTATTATTCATTATTTCAGCCAATACTGAGACTACAATGCTGTATTTAGTTGTGATGCAATACAGTTCGTCCCCGAATTACGTACAAACGGCCGATACGTACATCGTTTCTGAAGTCTTTAATTGCAAAAATATTGTCTTAAAAGGGCGAGCAATTTTTAAATTTGGCGGGCGAGCCAGCCGCACCGCGCCGCCACTATCACTGACCATGCAGACGACACGCTAGACGCACCAAAACAACAAGTGTGGTCATTGTGCATACAGTACTTCTCCTGTGAATTTCTGCCCTATTTTGTACACTTTACTCTGTGTGCAATGACTGGTGTAAAGCGTAAGAGTGGTGAAGCCAGTGGGAGTGCTACGAAACGTCAAGCAATCTCACTAGAGGTAAAAATGGACATAATAAAACTGCTTGAAAGTGGTGAAAAGTTGACCAATGTTGCCCGCAAATTTAACCTGAGTCGGTCAACTGTTAATACAATTGATAAGGGCAAAGAAAAGATCAAGGAACATGTGAAATCTGCAGTGCCAATGCAATCTACGATTATAACTAAAAGAAGAGGGAAGGTTCTGGAAGAAATGGAAAAATATCTTGCGCTGTGGATCGAGGACTGCACACAAAAACGTAAGCCTCTGTGTCTCAGTATGATTCAGGAGAAAGCCCTAAGTCTTTTCAACGACCTAAAGAAAGATCACCCTGATGATACTGTGACATTCAATGCTAGCAATGGGTGGTTTAACCGATTCAAGGTGCGAAATAAGCTGCATAATGTTCGAGTGACTGGTGAGGCGGCGAGTGCTGATTGGAAAACAGCACAGGATTTTCCAAAGAAACTCGCGGAAATTATCGAGTTACGTACATTTCGAGTTAAGTACAACCTTTTGGTCCCCATTATGTATGTAACTTGGGGACTTACTAATGTAGTCAATGTGTGCACAGGACTGGCAGTCAAATAGCCACTGTATATAATTTTGTTCAACCTTTGCATAAATTAATCATTATTATAAGTGAAGAAGTTACATTGCACACCACTAACAGTTAAGCAGATAATGCAACATCATTCTCCTAGTATAAAGAATTCTCTGAAAGCTTATGAGATTGTTTTTAGTTACACACAAGGTTTATAGTGGTATTTAGATATTTTGTGAAAAGTTCAAGACTTATATTACAGTATGTCTTTGTCCAGATGCTTATAATGAAAAATGACAATTATGACAATGAAAGCATTAGACATTAGTGGAAAGACACCAGCACAACTGAATACTGTACAAGTTAAGTTGTTTGTTGCGACCATTTCACAAACAAAAATTATCAGCAGCATATCAAGAAACCTCTGTTGTAATGCATATCTGGATCAAACTCTACGAGGTATGAATTATTATGCTGTTCCATATTAGTTGTTATTTATAGTTAGTATTGTTCTGAGATCCTGTGAAGAAAAAAGGAACACTATACTAAAAGCTGCAGGAAGTTATTGACTACTACTATAATATTTGATTGTTTTGATGATGTGTTAGGACAGGCCAGGAATCCAATGCTCTGTTCATTCATATGAGAGATAATAAGCATTGCATTGACTGGGATAATGCCTCCTCAATATTACCTTGTAATTCAATTGTCAGTAGGAACATTATAGAATCCAGTCTCATTAAACATACCGAATCTGTCAACATGAATTTGAGTAATGGTCTGTACCAACTGGATAATTTTGTGATTAAGAAAATTTATAACCAGGTGAGAAGGTTGGGTCATCTTGCCCTATGACCTGACTACGGACAGCTGCTGTGCTAAAAGATGGCATGGTCATTTTTTTTTATTAAGAAGATTAGTAAGGGTCACTGCCTTATGACCGGAACATTGTGGACACCTGCTGTCCCCTAGGGACTTGATCTTGCTCTCCTCTTCTGTATATATTAGCCTTTTCAAGTATTGCTCCCTAGTCTGCACTCACCCCTGAAGATGTGAATTACATGAAACTGTATTCATTTATACTACAGTATAGTCTTGATTTATGCGGCACCTGGCCAGACCAGCAATTATTAGTTGTGCGGTACATTCCATCATTTACGCGGGAAGCAGCGCACTAGGTCGCCCAGTCAACAAAACATTACCAAGTTCTTCACCTAACAGCCAGCCTAAGTCAGCGATAGTGAGGATATGGACTTTGAGGGGTTTGACAAAGAGGCCCTGCAAGCCTCTGTGGTGGATAGTGATACAGGTGAGGGCCAATAATCTGCCCTCTGCCTCGGAACCAAACCCCCATCCCTGTGTGCCCAGCCATTTCTTCTACTAAAGTAAGTGTTAAAAAACCTAATATTATTTATATTTCTCTTAAATATTAATTGTGTGTGCATACCATCATAAAATTAAGATGTTATTTTTACTACAACGTACGTATTGTGTCGGAAAAAGGGTAGTCTGGGGGTCGGCCCAGTCTCTATTTCAATTAATCCCATATGTTTTGTTATTTCGTTTACGCGTTTCTCGTTTTACGCGGACCTCCACGGGTTTAATTGACTGCGTAAACCGAGACTATACTGTATATTAATATACTAAAACATACTACAGGTCTCAGTTGCAGTACAGTAAGTTCGCGCTTAACGTTGTTTTGGTACTACGTCGCTAAACTTTAGAGACCAAAAACTCGTTTAGCGTCCTGGTGATCCGATACTACGTAGTTTTGCATCGTCACAGACTACATTTTACGGTGCATCACCCGCTCTCGTCTGGCCGCGCTATGCACTCTTGGCTTGGCGCAGTCTCAGTGACTCGCCACCCTTCTCCTCTCCTGCCCTCCTCCGCTCCCACCCTCCTCTTCTGCTCCCGCCATACTTTTTCCCTCCCACCATCTGCCTCCTCTGCTCCACTACCCACCACACACTCGCTCTACCGCCTCCGCCCATCGGTGAGTACCTATACAAACTTAGTAGTTGTATATGTATGCATTATCTATAAAAATGGCAATGTTTTTCTGTATATGTATTTCATGGGGCAAAGGGAGGCTCGGGAACATAACTCCCGTATTTTATCTATTTCTTACGGGGAAAATTGATCCGCTTAATGTTGTTTCGTATAACTTCGCATTTTTAGGAACTTAATGTACTGTACACTAGCTGTTCCTCAAGTTGTTCAGAGAGGTAAAAGGTTAAGTATACTCTATTTTAGATGTTCAAAATAAAAGTTTATACAGTACACATGTTCAACTGCACAGATAATAACACAATTTTTTGTTGAAGATACAGTAGAGTATACAAAATGCATAATTTTATACCATCTATACTAGTGGACCCCAACCTGTAGTTCATGGGCACCCGCAGAACCATGTTTTGGAGCCCGCAAGGGTTTTTTAGAAAATTTTTAATTATTAGGGATTCTTTGTAAGAGTGAAATGAATGAAAATATGTAATAACTTGATACAACTGTCATGTACTAACAACAACGACGGCCAAACACCAACTGAGCGGGCTATGGCATGGATGCTGTACACTACGAGGCGGCCCAGCCCACGCTGTCGTACGGGACGGAAACGTTTCGGTACTAGGAAATGCGTACTGTAATTTGAAAAATATTTTATACGACTACGGCAGTCTTATGTCCGGGTTGTTGTAAGTCGAGGAGTACCTGTACTGTACTGTACACCCGCCACAAAAAGTTTTTGAACGCTCTAATGGTCGTACAATATAACAAAACAAACAAGACATGAGAACATTGTTCTTGTAGGACGTTATATTGCAAATTAAATTACTTTTCACCTGTAAATACAATAAACACAAGCAACTTATATTTTTACCAAATATTGAGTCACTTTGCAACCAATGGAATGGGAAAGAATTTATGGTTCATAAATTAAAGAGGTGAAAATAGTACAGAATTCCTAAAACACTCAAAACCTAATATTACAGTAGGTAAGAAAGTTAACCATAAGTTCCACCTTGTGAATAAATAAGTTGTGATCCCAAGAAAAATGATAAATAATAAGTTTAATGATGTTTCTAGGCTTCAGAAAATCACTCCTGAGAGATAATTAAACAAAAAGAACAAGAATACTGTGACGGCATGCAATCAGAGTAGCACTTAGTAAGATAACTGGCCAGGAAATTGTTGTGCCCTAATATGAATAATCACAAGGTAGGACACAATTGTTACACTAAGTTCGTATCTAAGGCTGCCACGTCCCTAGACCTAAGAGAAAATACATATGTAAGTGACTTGGCATACTGTAAATTAGCTGGGTTGTAATGAGACTGGAGAGGACCACCACAGGTTGATGAGTCAGCTTGAAGTGTAGAGGAGGAAGAGGCAGAAGGGTGTGGCAGCTCAGTATACAACCTTGGTTATGATGTCACGTTTCTATTCTAAAAATGTGATTGGTTACTTTGATGGCATCGAAGCAGGGGAAGTGGGTGGTGAGAGGAGAAGACTGGCACTTCTCTGTCTCGCCGGAGCTTCTACGGATTTCCATACTGGTAGACAACAAGCGAGGTATGGGTTACACCAGGCATCTCGACCAGCCTGAGATGATACGAGCCATAGTGCTCATTCTGAAATCTGTCGTGCCTAGCTGTTGGAGGACCTATTGTGACGAGTGTTCATTATTAATCCATGCAACTATATACAGTACAGTACAACTGCAGTACAGTAATTTATATTAAAGAATTGCCTGCTCTAACCATTCTGCTGTCATGGTCACAGTTACATCAATATATTAACACACACACACTCATCACTAATATTCTCTTTAAAATCGTACAGGAGAAATCTTGACACCTGTGTTTATGTTACTGTCCAAATACAATATTCAAAACCCTGTATATGTAGTATTTATATATATACTGTGCAGCAGTGATCCCCTGTAACGACCACGGTCGTACACGTCAGTTAACGCCAAAATCAAATGATTCATATTACGCTCAATAGCCCACAAAACATGTACCTCTGCTTTATTTTTGAGTCCTCCATCTGAGGAGTCCGTTTTCTCGTCACTTCAAGACGCCTCAGTCCTCCGTTATCCCATTTTCTCTGACTTACTGAAACCAACCTCTCTATATAATGAATTTGAATGTGAGAGAGAACACCCTGGTTTAGAGTCAGCTTAGATATGTCTGTTTACAGTTGAAACATTCAAGATCCATTGTGAGTGGTGTTGAACGCTTCAACTGTCCTTATTGTTAATAAGACGTGTCAAGTAAGTGAGTGTTGGATCTGCCAGGACCAACGATACCCATCGGTTTCGTTCCCTAAGAATACCCATGAGTTTCTGATCGCTACTGAAGTTAGATCATTTTGTCGCCCCGACATCAGAGAATCTGATGTTTATAGTTTAATTAGTGTCAGTTGTCTATTTAAGAAAGTCATTAATTTCCTGAACTATTCTGTCAACTGGTTGTCTCCAAGATCTAACTTCTCCCTGCGAATAGCTTGTAGTGGAATTCTCCCCTACAAACGCTGTTTGTCGCTACCAAGCCGACCCCACCTATTCCCCAGTGTATGCCTCGTGACCTAGGTCAACCAGCGCCGCCATACACCACGGAGCGGGGGTCAACTACTAAGCCACGCCTACCCCCGCTATTTAAGACCTGACCTCGCGGTGATCTGCCTCTCGCTCTCTCGCTGACTCTCTACATACAGCCACAGCCAGCAACACCTCCTCCACCGCCGCTGCCCGGCGGGCCTCCTCTCTCCCGCTGGCGAGCATGGCGACCCACAAGCTGTCCTCCTGTGAGCATCCTCACCAACCAGCTCTCTCTACATCACGCTTGTAACCATGCTGCCTTCCCAGCACCAAGCTGCATTGTACATCCAATACAACATGTATATAGAGAGCACATCGTGAGTTTCCTTTCTCCATCCCATCCTGAGTGAACACCAAACAATTCCATACCCCACAAATGGTGACCGACGGAGATTCGCACTCACACAGGATGGAGGAGAAACTGATCACGCTCCCAGTCTTCAAGCAACATGGAAGACTGGCTTATCCACCCAGAAGCAGCTCTCATCGACTCTACAACTACTGTCTCTACACCGCAGGTTAGACACCCTAGAGCAGCTCTGCTACTCTAAGCAGACACCAGCTCCTCTTCCTGCCCCAAGCACCACGTCCTACCGACCCCAGCACACTCGTCCTGCCTCAGACGCCGACCCCGGCCCAGCAGTAACCCCTGCCGCCCCTGATGCAGCCTCTGTTCCTGAGTGCGGACCCACACACCCCTCTTTTCTCCCTCAGGTACTCCCTGCTAATGTCCTGCACCCTGCTGCTGTCGTGGACCCAGCTGCTGTCACGAGCTCTCATCCGCTGCTGCTGACACAGCCCCTGCTCCTGACCCAGGCCCACACACCCCAGCAGGCGCATCTGGCGACTCTGTACCTGCCGTGAGGGAAGCACAACATTCATCGCCTCCACACACACTTATTCTCCCTCTCTACTCCCACAGATATTGTGTATCTAGACAGTTGTCGCCAGCGACCGGCTCATCCACGCCATCGCCGTTGTCTCACATGAGGCACGCACCGCCCGTTCTGCCTCACATGTGCTATGCAACTCTGCAGACAACAAGTCTCCTACACAGCCTGGAGGGAAGGGGGAGTACTGTAGTGGAATTCTCCCCTACAAACGCTGTTTGTCGCTACCTAGCCGACCCACCTATTCCCCAGTGTATGCCTCGTGACCTAGGTCAACCAGCGCCGCCATACACCACGGAGCGGGGGTCAACTATTAAGCCACGCCTACCCCTGCTATTTAAGACCTGACCTCGCGGTGATCTGCCTCTCACTCTCTCGCTGACTCTCTACATACAGCCACAGCCAGCAACACCTCCTCCACCGCCGCTGCCCGGCGGGCCTCCTCTCTCCCGCTGGCGAGCATGGCGACCCACAAGCTGTCCTCCTGTGAGCATCCTCACCAACCAGCTCTCTCTACATCACGCTTGTAACCATGCTGCCTTCCCAGCACCAAGCTGCATTGTACATCCAATACAACATGTATATAGAGAGCACATCGTGAGTTTCCTTTCTCCATCCCATCCTGAGTGAACACCAAACAATTCCATACCCCACAAGCTCCTTGTTCGCCGCAGGCCTGAGCTTGCAGAGTTGATGTTATCAACGTGTATATTCCACCTTTTCCTGGCAAGCTCAACCTCTGATTAGATTTTATGAATAGACTTAAGAAATTACCCTGATCAGGAATACCGGGAGTTCATAATTAAGTATACGGTGATCCAAAATGGTAGAGAAGGTATGTTGTTGGTAAGATTGACCTTTCTGGCATGAATGTGGAGGCCCAAGCTGCCCAGCAGGTGCACGTATATACCTCTACACGAGGGAGAATCACGCATTCGTGACTCTTCTTCCACGTCTACAGGTATGTTCACGTGTGTTCCACGCCGCCATATTAACTCAGTTTCACTTAGTCATTTTTGCGAATATCAGTGTTCATGTTTCAACATAGTACCTTCAGTGCCAATTAAGTCAAGTAAAGTAGAGCTCTAGCTAACGTCTGAACCGGTGCCAGACGTATGTTGTGTATAGTGAAGTTAAATAATCAGGCATTCGTGACTCTTCTTCCACGTCTACAGACGCGGATGTGTTAGCCACTCTCCTGAAGGTCGATAGCTACCTATGGGCACCATGGTTCTTAGAGACTGTCTCTAAGGGGGCGCATTTAGAATCCCAGGACACGATTCCCCCGGGAAGCGCCCTCACCACTCTGCCAGTGGGTAGCGAGTCAACCTCCCTGAGTGCACCTAGCGAGCGAGCCTTCAGCTGGGCGGCCGCTGTAAACAACTGTGCCCGCTGACTCCACCTGGAGATTGTACTTTATCTATTGCATGGAGCTGTGTCCGCCCATGTTTGGAGGGATAACTAGCAGAAATATAGTATCCCGGGTTAAGTATTGAACCCCTGAATGAGAGTTCAAGGTACAAGGTGGTTCCTTGTGAAGTGATAAGAATTATGGTATGTTACTAATTGTGGAATTGCCCAGTGTGTTATGTATTCATCTGTAATACCCATGAAATAATAACCTGAGAGTATGAGGTTCTAACCAGGAATTGAGAAGGTAATTTGTTCCTTGTTAAAGTAAAACCTGCGGGTCCAGGGTTATTGACAGTGTGTAAGCATTTCTAAATCTTACTTGTCACAGAAATACTACAACAATGTCCAATAAAGTAATGAATATTTGGAGGTGTTTAATGAGGTAGTAAGTTCTTGAAGTGTTTGATGACATAATAAGTTAATTTCGGTTCTGTTTTGTCTGAGTGAATCTAAGATGCATCTTCTCCACTCACTGTATTAATAAATATTGAGTTAGTAATCTGAGTATCACCACTCTACTCCTTCTAAACATTGGTTCCCAGAAAATAATACTTACTCACGTGCCTATACATCTACCACTACCCAAAACCCTTCCATGAGTTATGTTATATAATGAAAAGTCTGGGTGGTGGCAGCTACCCTTTGTAAGTATAAAAAGTGTTGTACTAAAAATAACATGGTTCCCCAGACTAACCCATGTATAAGAATAGACATAAAGCAAAGTATATTTCAGAAAGGTAAGAACATTGAAACTAAGAATAAATATATATGTAAAGAATGGAAGAAGAATAAGTATATAACACAGAGTACTCATTGGAAAGAGTACTACACAGAGAATATAAGTATGGATAAACAGACTACTAACAGAAAACAATAGCTGGATGGTAAATTATTGAAAAGAGAAAACTCGGCCCGTTACAAGGGAAGTAGATTTTCGAATTTTGGGGGAAATATTACCTAATTTTGCGAAGTAGATTATCATAGAAAACGGGAAATTTGTGTAATAAAAAACGGGAAATATATACTTTCCGGGAAAGTTGGTTATCTACTTTCCCGAAAAGTAGATAGATTTTCTAGTTTTCGGGAAAGTAGATTATCGACTTTTCGGGGAAGTAGATTTTCGAATTTTGGGGGAAATTTTACCTAATTTTGCGAAGTAGATTATCATAGAAAACGGGAAATTTGTATCATAAGAAATGGGAAATATGTACTTTCCGGGAAAGTTGGTTATCTACTTTCCCGAAAAGTAGATAGATTTTCTACTTTTCGGGAAAGTAGATTATCGACTTTTCGGGGTAGTAGATTTTCGAATTTTGGGGGAAATATTACCTAATTTTGCGAAGTAGATTATCATAGAAAACGGGAAATTTGTATCATAAAAAACGGGAAATATCTACTTTCCGGGAAAGTTGGTTATCTACTTTCCCGAAAAGTAGATTGATTTTCTACTTTTTGGGAAAGTAGATTATCGACTTTTCGAGGAAGTAGATTTTCGAATTTTGGGGGAAATATTACCTAATTTTGGGAAGTAGATTATCATAGAAAACGGGAAATTTGTATCATAAAAAACGGGAAATATCTACTTTCCGGGAAAGTTGGTTATCTACTTTCCCGAAAAGTAGAAAATCTATCTACTTTTCGGGAAAGTAGATAACCCACTTTCCCGGAAAGTAGATATTTCCCGTTTTTTATGATACAAATTTCCCGTTTTCTATGATAATCTACTTCGCAAAATTAGGTAATATTTCCCCCAAAATTCGAAAATCTACTTCCTCGAAAAGTCGATAATCTACTTTCCCGAAAAGTAGAAAATCAATCTACTTTTCGGGAAAGTAGATAACCAACTTTCCCGGAAAGTAGATATTTCCCGTTTTTTATGATACAAATTTCCCGTTTTCTATGATAATCTACTTCGCAAAATTAGGTAATATTTCCCCCAAAATTCGAAAATCTACTTCCTCGAAAAGTCGATAATCTACTTTCCCGAAAAGTAGAAAATCAATCTACTTTTCGGGAAAGTAGATAACCAACTTTCCCGGAAAGTAGATATTTCCCGTTTTTTATGATACAAATTTCCCGTTTTCTATGATAATCTACTTCGCAAAATTAGGTAATATTTCCCCCAAAATTCGAAAATCTTCCCCGAAAAATCGATAATCTACTTTCCCGAAAAGTAGAAAATCTATCTACTTTTCGGGAAAGTAGATAACCAACTTTCCCGGAAAGTAGATATTTCCCATTTTTTATGATACAAATTTCCCGTTTTCTATGATAATCTACTTCGCAAAATTAGGTAATATTTCCCCCAAAATTCGAAAATCTACTTCCTCGAAAAGTCGATAATCTACTTTCCCGAAAAGTAGAAAATCAATCTACTTTTCGGGAAAGTAGATAACCAACTTTCCCGGAAAGTAGATATTTCCCGTTTTTTATGATACAAATTTCCCGTTTTCTATGATAATCTACTTCGCAAAATTAGGTAATATTTCCCCCAAAATTCGAAAATCAACTTCCCCGAAAAGTCGATAATCTACTTTCCCGAAAAGTAGAAAATCTATCTACTTTTCGGGAAAGTAGATAACCAACTTTCCCGGAAAGTAGATATTTCCCATTTCTTATGATACAAATTTCCCGTTTTCTATGATAATCTACTTCGCAAAATTAGGTAAAATTTCCCCCAAAATTCGAAAATCTACATCCCTTGTAACGGGCCGAGTTTTCTCTTTTCAATAATTTACCATCCAGCTATTGTTTTCTGTTAGTAGTCTGTTTATCCATACTTATATTCTCTGTGTAGTACTCTTTCCAATGAGTACCCTGTGTTATATACTTATTCTTCTTCCATTCTTTACATATATATTTATTCTTAGTTTCAATGTTCTTACCTTTCTGAAGTATACTTTGCTTTATGTCTATTCTTATACATGGGTTAGTCTGGGGAACCATGTTATTTTTAGTACAACACTTTTTATACTTACAAAGGGTAGCTGCCACCACCCAGACTTTTCATTATATAACATAACTCATGGAAGGGTTTTGGGTAGTGGTAGATGTATAGGCACGTGAGTAAGTATTATTTTCTGGGAACCAATGTTTAGAAGGAGTAGAGTGGTGATACTCAGACTACTAACTCAATATTTATTAATACAGTGAGTGGAGAAGATGCATCTTAGATTCACTCAGACAAAACAGAACCGAAATTAACTTATTATGTCATCAAACACTTCAAGAACTTATTACCTCATTAAACACCTCCAAATATTCATTACTTTATTGGACATTGTTGTAGTATTTCTGTGACAAGTAAGATTTAGAAATGCTTACACACTGTCAATAACCCTGGACCCGCAGGTTTTACTTTAACAAGGAACAAATTACCTTCTCAATTCCTGGTTAGAACCTCATACTCTCAGGTTATTATTTCATGGGTATTACAGATGAATACATAACACACTGGGCAATTCCACAATTAGTAACACACCATAATTCTTATCACTTCACAAGGAACCACCTGGTACCTTGAACTCTCATTCAGGGGTTCAATACTTAACCCGGGATACTATATTTCTGCTAGTTATCCCTCCAAACATGGGCGGACACAGCTCCATGCAATAGATAAAGTACAATCTCCAGGTGGAGTCAGCGGGCACAGTTGTTTACAGCGGCCGCCCAGCTGAAGGCTCGCTCGCTAGGTGCACTCAGGGAGGTTGACTCGTTACCCACTGGCAGAGTGGTGAGGGCGCTTCCCAGGGGAATCGTGTCCTGGGATTCTAAATGCGCCCCCTTAGAGACAGTCTCTAAGAACCATGGTGCCCATAGGTAGCTATCGACCTTCAGGAGAGTGGCTAACACATCCGCGTCTGTAGACGTGGAAGAAGAGTCACGAATGCGTGAATATTTAACTTCACTATACACAACATACGTCTGGCACCGGTTCAGACGATAGCTAGAGCTCTACTTTACTTGACTTAATTGGCACTGAAGGTACTATGTTGAAACATGAACACTGATATTCGCAAAAATGACCAAGTTAAACTGAGTTAATATGGCGGCGTGGAACACACGTGAACATACCTGTAGACGTGGAAGAAGAGTCACGAATGCGTGATTCTCCCTCGTGTAGAGGTATATACGTGCACCTGCTGGGCAGCTTGGGCCTCCACATTCATGCCAGAAAGGTCAATCTTACCAACAACATACCTTCTCTACCATTTTGGATCACCGTATACTTAATTATGAACTCCCGGTATTCCTGATCAGGGTAATTTCCTATGTCCATTCATACAATCTAATCAGAGGTTGAGCTTGCCAGGAAAAGGTGGAATATACACGTTGATAACATCAACTCTGCAAGCTCAGGCCTGCGGCGAACAAGGAGCTATTCACAGGGAGACGTTAGATCTTGGAGATTATACCAGTTGACAGAATAATTCAGGAAATCAATGACTTTCTTAAATAGACAACTGACTCTAGCTAAACTACAAACATCAGATTCTCTGATGTCGGGGCGATAAAATGATCTAACTTCAGTAGCGATCAGAAACTCATGGGTATTCTTAGGGAACGAAACCGATGGGTATCGTTGGTCCTGGCAGACCCAACACTCACTTACTTGACACGTCTTATTAACAATAAGGACAATTGAAGCGTTCAACACCACTCACAATGGATCTTGAATGTTTCAACTGTAAACAGACATATCTAAGCTGACTCTAAACCAGGGTGTTCTCTCTCACATTCAAATTCATTATATAGAGAGGTTGGTTTCAGTGAGTCAGAGAAAATGGGATAACTGAGGACTGAGGCGTCTTGAAGTGACAAGAAAACGGACTCCTCAGATGGAGGACTCAAAATAAAAGCAGAGGTACATGTTTTGTGGGCTATTGAGCGTAATATGAATCATTTGATTTTGGCGTTAACTGACGTGTACGACCGTGGTCGTTACACCCCAACCTTGCGGAACCATATTATGGAGCCCGCAACGCCTTCAAGATCATGTGTTGAATGCCTCAATTGTCTGAGCAAGTCTGAACCCCACTCAATCAGACTGAAATGTTTTGCTTCTGTAACCTTATGTGAGACCATAGAGTTGAGATTGAAGTATATATTCCTGCCTCAACCTCTCACAAATGCCCTCTACCTCTCACAAAAGCTCTATACATCTGACAAACACTCTCTACCACTGACAAACTCTCTGCCTCTCACATACTCTCTCTAACTAGGACATGGTGCTTGGGGCAGGAAGAGGAGCGGCTGTCTGCTTAGAGTCGCAGAGCTGCTCTAGGGTGTACCTGCGGTGTAGAGACAGTAGCTGTAGAGCCGATGAGAGCTGCCTCTGTGTGGATAAGCCAGTCTTCCATGTTGCTTGAAGACTGGGAGAGTGATCGGTTTCTCCTCCATCCTGTGTGAGTGCGAATCTCCGGGGGTCACCATTTGTGGGGAACGAGTTGTTGGTTCGTACTCAGGATGGGATGGAGAAAGGAAACTCACAATGTGCTCTCTGTATACATATTGTATTGGATGTACAGTGCAGCTTGGTGCTGGGAAGTGGCAGCGTGGTTACAAGCGTGATGTAGGGGTGTATCCCTGGATGGGCAAGGTTGTGGAAATGGTTGAAGATGGCTTTCCAACAGGGGAGGGGTATGAAGAGCCAGGAGCAACTGCAGGTGTCACACCACAGGTGGATTTGAAAGTCTGGGATTTCCATGTCGAGTGAGGAGGGTGAGGTGGTGAAGTGTTGTAGTTCATGGTCATTGGCAGAATTCGATAGTTAACTTTTCTTTTTTTCCTGTGACTTTTTTTTCCTGTGATTTTTTTACCTGTGACTTTTTTACCTGGATTCCTTGTGCTTGGGCAATGGCAGGGTAGTCCATGGTTCCTGATGAAGGGTGGATGGCCAAGATGTTGAGGGAGAGGGCATCAGAGGTGAACTTAGCGATGTCTGAGAGCTGCCTGGTGACCCGGTGGGAATGATGGTTGGTCTGCCGGTGGAGGACATGGGTGATGGATTTGTGGTCTGTGGTGATGGTGAATGGATGGGCCTCTATGTGCTGGAAGTGGTGTATGGCATATTATGTGGCCAACAACTCTCAGTCAAAAGCACTGGAGTTCAATTCATGGGTTTAAGGGCGTTTGGAGGGGAAGACGATGGGGGCGAGAATGCCCTGGATTTCCTGTTGCAGCACAGCCCCGCTGGAAATTTCCACTCTGTACGAAGGAGTTTTCCAGAGACTCTAAACTATAGTGCGTTTTTCCCAGCTGAGAAAAGATGCCCGGCCCCTAGAGAGTTCCAGGGACCAGGAATCCAGCTAACAGGGAGATTACTTGTATATTATTGAGAGTAAAAAAATCTCGTGGTACTTTCTCCTAATGATTTAGGAATTCCGTTTACTGCTCCATAGCCAAATGTAGTCTTAGATAATGGTGTCACTTAACTTGTAAGTCTGGTACAAGCCAGGGGTATAATAAAGGATGTTGAATAGTGTAAAAGTCATTCGTAGTTTAGAATAAATAGATTTATTAACATTATCATTCATATATATCTGCATATATAGGGAATTTTTTACTCTTCTTTATATTACAATATAATACATAAATGCACACTTGTCTTTCCCAAATGAGTTACTCAAATCATCAATTATACGTGACGAGATCAGCGACTTGACCCTAAGATCCAGGTTATCTGTAAAGGCTTGCATTCATGTTCACAGTTTCAGCAACCTCAGCCTTATTGAAGCACCTGAGCAGGTTCCAAATCGCTCATAGTGTCACAAATATCAATAACAGACTACTCAACAAACTAGATAGGGTAAATTCTTCCTCCATAGTACTACCACCAACAGCAAAACTGCAACTCTTGTAAAAGTTTAAGCCCCAATAATTGTTCTGTACCTGTAGTTTAAACTGAAATTTGTATAAATATTTAAACTTTTTGAAAGTTGAGAAATTTCAGTTCAAGCAACTTTATCAGGTCTAACTTTCTGGCAAGTGCACTTAAGTGAAAGTGGAAGTACATATTAGTAAAAGGCTATGAACACACTAAAATACACAGGCTTAATCAGTGAGTGTAAACCATTGCACTGAAGCCCTCAATTTTTCTACATTACGATGTAAAAACCAACAGTTTGCACCTGAAACATCTTGATAACTAAAGGGTTTCAACAGATATACACTTCCCTAAGAATCAGGTACGGGCTTTGTATTAATTTTTATCCTCAACAGTTGGTGATACTAGTATATGTGTGAGCATCTACCTGTTACAATAAGCTGACTCCTCATCACTAATTGCTGGTGGAAATTGTCTTGACATTTAAATCAACATACTTTTATATCAATAATATATTCTTTATATTTGTCACACTGACTATCCACAATAGAACACCTAATGCTGGCAAACTATAAAGAAATGATAATGTTCTGAACAAGTGCTAAAAATAATAATATACTCACTCTTTTAAAAGTGGATATGGTAAACTGAGGATACAAAATATCTAACAGGCTGTAACCGTAAATAGAAAATTATCAACAGGCTAAGAGAGGGAAAGAAACAAAAACAAAGATAAATCTATTAATACACAGATGCTACCTCAGAGGTGTAGGACACTGGCACCTGGCTACGGTGCTCACCAGTCACAAACGATGTTTCTCTGGATTGTAACAATGTCAAGGGAAAAGGCAGTAGTTGAGGATAGGGAGATCCTAAGGTGATGACATCAACTGTCTATGCTTTTACTTCTAGTTCAGTTTTATCAATAAACTAATTATCAAAATTACAACATTATATATTAAGAAGATCTTCACACAGTACTTCATGTTCCCTTAGTCATAGACCTGAAAATAGTTCAAAATTTGTAAAAGGCTTATATATTTGGCAAAATAGGGTGGTGTGCTTCAAACCAAACCTGCCTTTGAGGGGCATGGACCAGTCCTCCCATTCCTCTCACCAGCCTGTCCATTAAATTTGAAGAAATTTTGTGGATTAATTACCCAAGCACCAGGGAAAGTTAGAGATTCATGATTCTCAGTTCTTGGTGAAAGAGCAGACAATACTGAAGCACACTTCACAGTTGAAGTACTAGTGACTCAAAAACAATTAAGATCACTGATTCCTTTCTTAAACTTTTTCTTGAGGGCTAGAAAACAAGCTAACAATCTTACTGATTACAAAAGGTCACTTCCTGTAATGATTAGCAAATTGTTTTCCTTATCTTCAAGGTTTAAGAATTTGGTCAAATATGAGTACACAGAATCCCGATACAGAAAGACTTTAAGCATAAACAAGCTATTACAAATCACAGACACCATCACACATATTGTTTCAATCACCCTGCAACTTGAGCACAATCATCGCTGTTTCCATCTAAATACTGCACAAATATATATATATTTAAAATTCTCCTTGAAATATCTTAACTCTGCAGCTGTCATGGGAGTAAAGGTACTGTCTTATATGCAGATAAATTCTCAAAAATCACTGTAACATGTTACTCCTGTAGACCAGCTCAAGAGGTCAAAGATGTGGAGAAATTTAACAGCCAATAAGGCAGCACAAACATGGCCTCTGGTGTCGGCTACAGGATGCCCATTACCCCGGTACTTCTCCACAGCCAACTTCAAGTTAAGTCACAGACAGAGAAAGTTTTCAGTTCAGTTAGGAATTCTTTGTTTTGTTTTGTTTGTTTTTTTAGTTTCAGACTCACTAGAGATCACAGAACTTTGAAGAAATTCCAGAACTGAAAACAAATTACTGTATATGGTTTTTCCACTGAGGCAATTATTGTTTGAGTCATGCACATTTAGGCCAGGGTAATTTGAAGACCAATCAGTTCAACATGGGATACACAAATATATCTTAATCATGTATAAAACCATTTATAATTTGAAAATTAAATTTTCATTTTTTTTTAACAACTTGGAAAAGAAAATTCATAAAGATTTTTGGATATCAGACTGCAATTACTATTGCATTGTCTATTAATAACAACAGTAAATGTGCTAGTATACTTTGTAATAATACAAACACTGGTTCCTTTAGTCTACTTAAAACTTTGTTCTCTTTACCACTCCTTAACCTGTTCAGAGTTTCATAATTGGCTGACTAAGTGCCACTTCTGCCAGAGCAGCCAGACCCATGCTTGTCAGGACACTCTGCTCAACAACACTCGTATCTGTAAAGGGAAGAGAAAAAGTTACACATGTATACACTTACTATAGTCATTATGGTTAAGAGTTCTGTACACCTATTTTAATGTTACTGGAATGTTTAAAATCATATAAGTTTGCAGTTCTGATGGTGGATGAAGTAACCTATGCTACATACATAGGAAAGGAGGGAATAGTAAGGTGCATATCCTCACATACTTCATATAAAATCAATATACTGTACTGTACTTCATCTTTTATCAATCTCTATTTCTTGTACTACTGTACAATCACAAGGTAATACAGTCCATACATAATTGCAGTAATCACTATCTAGCCAAAGGACAGCATCAAGTAAGCTAACTAAAATTTACAATAATTTATTTGTCAATCTTAATTAAATATTAAAAGTTATCCTTTTCATTTTTTACTTGCAACTACTGTATACTCTTGTCAAATGTTCAACATGGCCAGCGAATCTTCAAAGATTTTCAATCTTAAGTCAGTGGCTGATTAGTTGCTTGTACATTGCCAGCTGAATACAGTTAAGAAATATTTGGTCAATGTATGATTCACCTGTCATAACAAAAACCTTCCTCTATATAAAAATATTCAACTAAATAACAATCAACTTACCTCTACGCAGCGAACCATGAACAGGATCATGTCTCGTAATAGTCTGTTTTCGTGCCTTCCTCTTCTGTGAACCAATTAGGGGTCCACCATCAGAACTTGCCACCAGTCCTGCTTCCCCTGGTGATACTGATCCTCCACTAACTAGAATGGGAGCCTGAGGAGGACTGTGTTGCTGGGTGCTGAAGGATGAGGATGAAGAAGAAGAAGGGGTTGGGGAAGCAGCAGCTTCTCCATCAGACAGATTACCTCCTGTACTTCCACCACCACTACTACTACTGCTGACTCCCCCAGCTGTAGCTCTGCCTGCTACCGCAGCAGTAGTTGTTGAGGTTGCCGAAGCAGGTGATGGAGAGTCAGAGGTGGAGTCTGCCTGTGCAGAAACACGACTGCTACTGCTGACTACTCCTACCGTCGGCTCTGAGCATAAGAGGGTAAAATATTAGTACAGTATGTTTTCTTTTCTACTTTTAAAGCAACATGATACTCCAGATATCAAGCTTATGTAAAATAGTGTATTGTGAAAGTAGGTTCAATAGGCATGACTGCTTGTTAGAGACAGCGTGGTCGACATTGCACTCGACTGCCTTCACTTCTTGAACTTGTAAAGTTAGATCACGCATTTCCAGAGTGAGTAAACGGCTTTTTTCCTGGAAAGTGAAGACTAACGTACTTAAATGGTACAGTAAATATTTACCACCAAAGTATATAAAAGTAATTTAAAACTTACAGTCACAGTATAAATGTTATTTTGAATATAGTATTTTTAATGTGTTTATTTCAAGAGTCCTTAATTTACACAAATTATTCAATTCAAGTTCTGGACCCAGATCCTTGGTCAGCATCTACGTTATGACTTAATGTGCCGAAATGCAACATAATATGTCAAGTGTTCTCAGAACAAGTAACCGTTTTTTTCTGAAAATGAAAACTAACTTGCTTAAGGGGAGCGTCCGACTGAAAAAAAGATGAAAATTGGAAAATTACGAAAATATTCAGAAAAATTCCTGAGGAATGCTGTTGCCTTTGGCTATATGCCGATGTATTTTGATTGCATAATTCCTAATATTAATGTTGCTATGCGTGATTGTTCTACACCCCCCCCCCTTTATTTAAAGGGCCCTTCTATTTACGAAGCAAAAGCTGTAGAAGAGTATTTATAACAATACAGTATTATCTCAGTTAGCCGGACTCCCTCAAACCCCGAGCTCTCTGATAGCCGGAATTGAAATTTCCTCGGAAAACCATTCCAAAAGTCGGAATTTCCGGAAAATTCCGGCTCTGGGAACGATTTTCCGAGGGACACACTTTCTGTACAATTCCAAGAAAATTTTTCCGATACCCTTAAAATTCCGGGGATGAGGGATATTTTTCCGGGTTCAAGAGATGATGTAATGGGCAATTTCTGGAACTTCTGAGAACATTGTTCCCTTACCTGGAAAATTCCGGGAATGAGGGATTTTTTCCGGCTTTGAGAGAGTCGTCTCGTTACCTGGAAATTTCTCATTCTCGGAAGTGCTCAGCACCAACTGTTCCGGCTAACGAGGATAATACTGTATTTTGGTGTAAAGTAATACCAATAATCACTTGGTAAAACTCAGTATCTGGCATCTTTCTCAGCTAAGTATCAACAGGACGAGAGTTTTGAGCCTCAGTTACTCATTAAAGAAGCGAGCGAGAGGTTCGACCACATATTGTTCTCGGCCCACCATTATCGGTCCGTACCTCAAAAGAGTTTTTCAAATCTTCAAATCCCTAAGGTTCATCCATTTATGGGCAGATTCTAATAAAAAAAAATTAAGTACGTAGTAGAATAACATATTGTGCATGGCTGAACATATAGATTGTCTTTATATTTGACTTGGCATACTATTTGCTGATTTATCTTTAAAAATATTTGTAGGAAAAAATGGAAAGCTATGATAAAAGTTCATGCACCCAAAATGAAAGCAATAATCAGAAATATCCGTATGTCACGTTCAAGAGGAGTAAATTACCTATACTCCACATGAATTTTAACGTAATCTAGCAAGAAGTTATGAAGTAGGAGGATTTTGAAAATTGATGAGAATATAAGGGAAAAATCAGGCGCAGTGATATCTCCATTTGCCGGTACAATTGGTGCTGAGCACTTCCGGGAATGAGAGATTTCCAAGTAACGAGACGACTCTCTCATAGCCATGAAAAAATCCCTCGCCGCTGGAATTTTCCGGGTAAAAGACAACATGTTCTCGAAAGTTCTTGAAATAGCCCATTATATCATATCCCAAAACTGGAATAAAATCCCCCATCCCCAGAATATTCCGGGTACTGGAAAATATTTCTCAGAATTTCCAGAAAATGCGCCTGATTTTCATCTCTCAAATCCGGAAAAAACTCCCCCACACCCGGAATTCTCCATGATTTTCTAGGTATCGTGAAAATTTTCTCAGAATTCTCCAGAAAATGTGCCCCTTGGAAAATCGTTCTGAAAGCTGGAATTTTCCGGAAAATCACAGCTTTCAGAACAATTTTCCGAGAAAATTTCAATTCCGTATATCGGAGAGTTCTGGGTTTGAGGGATTACGGCTAACAGAGATATTACTGTATCAGGGATTAGGCTTTAGGCAGAACCAATACAGGGGTACAGTATAAGAACAATGTATCTGGTGTCCTTAATATCTAACAGGAAATTGATATTGATTGATCAATTATTAACAAATTTCGTGCTCCAGCCGAACACTCCCTTTAAATGGTAAGATTAGTATAGTCTTCATAAAATGTATATAAAGGTGATTTAAAACTTAATACACAGCATAATTAACATATGAAATATTCTAAATGTATTTAATTATTCTACAAGTCAATAACCCTTACAGCCTGAGTGATGATCCTCTACATTCACTAAGGTGACCTCGGGTGACGCTCCTAAACATTCTTAATTTTCGCGGGATATTTTTAACATCCAGGAGGGACAAAATACTTTGTATTGAATATCTGTTTAATTGGCAACTCAACTCACACGTAATATTTGTCTCAAGACTCGTGCCTCGTGGTCAGTTACCCGCCAAATATCATGATGGATGCGCATCCTTCAACCTCTGTTCAGTATTTTATAGTTCTTTTGAGGAAAATATAAATACTTTGTGTTTTGTAGTAGCTATAAGATAGGAATATGATATAAAAGTGCCTTCAGGTAAGAAATGTGTGCTGCAATTGTGTCGAAATCTCTTCCCACTCGCTGTGTGCAGTAGCCTCAAACAAGACACCTTTTATCACTCCACACTGCTCATCAACACTCCAGACAACTCTCCAACCATGCTACAATGAAAGTTGAATGTAAGTACAGTACATCCTTTTGGTATTTTTCTTATATTGATGAACCCGTTTATAACACTGCAAGGATGAATTAACACTATTTACTTAAATTATAAAATTCCGATCCCTTGTAAAAAGAATACAGAACCTTTGTATGACCTCAGGTGCCACAATACATGGTAACACCCCATGACTGAACCATCAACCCCTTGGGCTGGAGGCAAGTGCTGTATCCACTCTATTGCTGCACTCCCCAAAAGCAGAGGCGGTAAAAGTAAAAGCATGAAACTCACGTGTGGTTGGTGGAGTTGGGAAGGAGTTGGTGTTTGTCCCAGAGTGGTTAGTGGCATGTGTGGATGAAGATGCTGATGACGTACGTTTCCTCTCTTTCTTACGCCGAGTGAACTCATCTAAACTCAGAGATGGAAGGGCCTCAATCCTGGCTTCTAAATTGAAGTCACTGTTGAAATAAATCACTCTTTTAACTGTAGTAAGAACATTTTATAAATTGAAAATACTAAATTCTTCAACCCGTACTTGGTTTGAAATGGCCCAGAAGGATTCATGTAGTGCATGTAGAATATAACAAATGACAACATCTCAAGACACATAAGCCTGTTTAATCAACCTCTGTGCCCCTCCAAAATGCCCTTCTGAGTCAGATGATGCTATTAGGCAAGGTGTGATAGGGAGACAGAGAGTAAAGCAAGGCGGCCATTAGGGGAACAGCAGGACTTTGTTTACTGACCCATCCACCACTACACCCAACTGCTCTCTCCTCACCACCTCCCAAATTTGTTGCAAGAACACAATGTTAAAGTGTACAAAGACACTAGGTATTGCTGCAGCGAGTGTGATTGTTCTACTGTGCTTGATGCCCGGCTTTGAGCGATATCATACCATCATAAACTACTAAACAGAAAAAAGAAACATTGGAAATATGTAAATACTTATATAATTATTGTAGAAGCAAGAAACTTCGGTGAAAAACAAAGATATTCATATTTGCAAGGTCGTGTGTGTGTCAGTATTGAGACTTGTTGTTGCCAGTTCATAATCTAAACAATGGTAGTGTGAAGCAATAAACTTGTATCTGATACACTTATCACTGTTATGAATAAAGCAGACATATATAAGTGATAAAAGTGATATAAGTCCAGGAGTAGAAAACATGACCCGATGTGACAACACAGTAAGTTACACCACACTCTACACCTCTTGACCCGGGAGCTTCAAGATGGCGAGTACAGCCGAAATTAATGCTATTATCAGGTTTTATGCACCAAACTACATCTTTTAAGCGAAGAAAAGTTTGGGTTAAGTGACCAAATAGGTCATAGAATGATAAGTATATAAGAAAGACTGCATATTTTGTTTTAATTTTCTTCAAGCTTCCTTATTCATATCTTCTGAGTAAATGTTAAGAGTTGCCATAAATACACTTACTCTGGGTGGAGCCGACGCAACTGCCGTCGTCCCTTCCTTCCTGCATCCTCTTGTCGCCGACTTCCTGATTCCCTGTGCAAGTTGTGAATGTTTTTGTCATGAGTATGTAAAAAGTATTTCATATTCATCACTTTGTACATCACTTTGTATCTTCGTTATTTCATGTGATAGCAATATGAACCTTATTCTATTATAAAGCATACATATTTAGGAAAAAATTAGTTATAGACAAAAAGTTATGTAAAAATTAATATTTAGCTCGGTAATGTGTAAATTTTGTATTCTGATAAGTACGACCGGATACCACACTATCACCACGTGGTGCAATTTTCTTAGAGTTTTTATGTTTTCCCACCCCTCCACCCTCGCCGGCAACATGACACACGGTTCAAAACTCTCAAAACACTGTTATGAATAAATTAAATCACTGTGATGCACAAGAAATCAGCACAAGCCGAAAGATTTAAATGTGTGGGAATTGTGGGTCAATGTTATAACCTGGTTCCTTCAACCGCTACGTCCTGGTTGACGTTCCAGAACGTGCGCCTTTTCACGGCATTGTTTGAATACCCAGCGCGGGTTCCAGTGTGACTATTTGTCTGTCACGCTCGGTCACAGGGAAGCTTAATGAATGTAAGTACTGTACCTACTTTTGTTTGTTTCATTTTAATCATTTGTCCATTTTATCATGTTGTATCAAAGTAATACAGTATTGCTAAAAGTAGTGGAGTTGCATTGTAGTATAGTATTACTGGAAAATAATGCTATGATTATGTTATAAATGGATGTATTTGTGGAATTATTATTACTTTATGCATTACTTGCTCTGCCAAACACAAAGACAGCCTGGCAACCGACTGCAAGTGTGTTGCCAGGCGCTTTTTATGAAAAAATAATGCAAATAAAATATTCTAAATTAATTATTTATTAGAAATAGTCTTATGATCAGTAAATATGTGCATTACTCAGCCCAGACACAAAGGCAAACAGAAAATGGCTGTTAAGTGTGTAGTGACCATGAGCGCTCAGTCAAAACAACACTGTCCCTTTATCTCCCTCACCACTGCTGCCCCAGGGAAGTTTCTAGAGGGTCAATATATAGTTTTTCTTACTTCTTTTTATTGTTATATCATTTAAAAAATTTAAAAATTATTTTTGTAAAAAATTATTTTTCTCAATTTACCCCGCGTGGAGGATATGGCCAGCGGCACCATAGCCCAGGGTGCAGAGGTTAAATACAAAATGGAGACTAATGTGGTGACCTTGGAGTGCAGTCTACATAGTTGTCAGATAGCGCTGACATTGCCAAATGTGCGTCTTGCGTGTCTAGCGTTCATACGCAAACAAAATTAATTTACTTAAATTTTTTACTTCATACGTAAATTTGCATATGAAAACCCCAAGAGTGTTAGAAAATTCAGTGGGAACCAGCAAAGACCCTGTTAATGGACTTCTAGATAAAACATACCAGAACAATATTACAGTACAGTTAGAAGATACACCATTTATGTACAAACAAATTTCCCTACTTATGTCACCGTAAAACATGCCCAAATCCATTCAGGTTTTAGTGAGAGAAAACTTTACATGAAGTGGCACAAAACAACATCTCAACGCTATATACAGTAATTACAATACTCTATACCAGTGAAGACACTACTTATATCCACGTTATTTACTGAGTAATTAAATATTAACTTTTGGAGGATAATATACAGTATACTGATTATCTTCAACAATATCTTATCCCTTGAGGTATTATCTATGGTACTTTGTTCCTTCTGGCACTTGAGGGGAGGTCAGCCACTTGTAAAATCTGCCCTATTCTTTTTTTTTTCTCTCAAAATGATCTGGATTTACCCATTTTCTTCCTCTGGAGGTTTAGAGTGAGCAGCATCCTCCTCTTCTATATGTTCCTCCTCATTTTCCTCCTCTTCTTCCTGATTATGTTGTTGTTGGTGATGGTGTTGTGGGTCCTCCTCATCTTCCTGCTCCTGGGTGGTGCTTGACTCTGCTTCCTCCCACCTGCCAAATATACATCAACATTGAATTATTTATCAGTAATTCTTATAGATGAAGATCTGGAAGCAGCTTCTGACACAATATCCACACCAAAGAGCACACTATAACCTCAAGTTGGATCCTTACTCCCGCATCACTAACAAGATTTACTAACTGGGCTTTCAATGTTGCAGCTATGCATGGCTGCAGACTATACATACACATCATAAGCTGTATACCTCATCAGTGTCTGACTGGTTCTACTTAACACTGATTATGGCAATCACATAACAAAGAAACTGAACTCAAAGATCATTAAAACTTCAAAATTAATACAAATACATAATTATAAATCTTATACTGCCTTGTGCACTGAATCAATACATACCGGCTATTTCTTGTCCGAGATCTGCGAGGGGCTGGTAAGACACCTTCAGAGATGAGTTCTTCATAAATCTTGCCCTTACAGGCTCGTGGGGCTCTTGACCGGCCCCCTGCTACCCCTACCCCATTTCTAGAATTTCCCCGACTGGTGCGTCCACCTGAGACGTCGCGTCTCTGAAAATTAAGAAAGGGTCAATCTATTTCCTGAGCTTGATAGAACTGAAGAGATGAAATACACCAATGGCAAAACAGTCATGGATACAATCATTGTTAAGTGATGGAATGGTTCCCTTTGTACTGTAGACCTTCTACACTTGACAATAATTGAGACATCAGTCAGAAAGAAAGGTTTAAGAACAGTCTTAAATAATGAAATAAAAGTATTCTGTCAAAGAGGGAGCCAAATTTCTTAACTGTAAAGTGTTTATCAAAATCATGAAGCAACGCTAAATAACAAGAGAACTTTTTGAGAAGTTACTCAATGTTAAATACCCATGAGAGACAACAGCCTGGTTGTATTTATTTATTAAAAAAAAAACAACAAAGTTTGCAGTAATTTAGATCACACATCCCACCAAAGATGTGGAAACACTGTCAAACACCACACCTATTATCTTTAAGTCAACTGCCCAACCACTAAATAACTGACCCAGTGGCTTGGAACCTTTTTTGGCTTATGTACTCCCTGCTCTCCGTGTGAGATGTCATTTTCATTTCTTTAATAAACTATGTGTAAAAGACATACATATGGCATATTCTGTATACGCCCAATATACTTTTGGTTCCTCAAAATGTATCGCATGTACCTCCTGATGAGGCCTCACATACAGTACCTGGCCCCCCCCCCCCCCCTCATGTGGTTGCCATAATGTCAGATTTATATTTCACTCAAGGAAAGAAAATGTTAAGAGCACAGTAGAGAGAAGTGATAATCCTTCAAAGGAACTTCCTCTTAAGGGACCAAAGCCAGCTTTTGTGAGATCAAACAAAACAGGAGGAGGTACTCAACTGGTATATAATCCTGGACTAAAGATTAAAACACCATTTTATGGCTTATACAGTATGTCCCATCTTACAGCTTATAATAATAATAATAATAATAATAATAATAATAATAATTAATGGTTTACTGAAAAAGTTCTGCAGCCCAAAGGCTGAAAATATACATTGGACATAAATGACTTATTACATATATTGGTGGTTTAACAAAAACCTTCATTAGAGAAAGGTAAAGGAACATACAGTGAACATACAGATTAATGTAGGTGTTGAACAGCAAACACGTAATGTAGTAACTCCCTCCCAGATGGTGTTAGGAGAGACTTTACGTGGTGCAGTAATTCCCTCACAGATGGTGTTATGAGGGGCATCACGTGGTGTAGTAATTCCCTCACAGATGGTGTTTGAGGGGCCTCACGTGGTGTAGTAATTCCCTCACAGATGGTGTTATGAGGCACCTCACATGGTGTAGTAATTTCCTCACAGATGATGTTATGAGGGGCATCACGTGGTGTAGTAATTCCCTCACAGATGGTGTTATGAGGGGCATCACGTGGTGTAGTAATTTCCTCACAGATGATGTTATGAGGGGCATCACGTGGTGTAGTAATTCCCTCACAGATGGTGTTTGAGGGGCCTCACGTGGTGTAGTAATTTCCTCACAGATGGTGTTATGAGGCACCTCACATGGTGTAGTAATTCCCTCACAGATGGTGTTATGAGGGGCCTCACGTGGTGTAGTAATTCCCTCACAGATGGTGTTATATGAGTAAGGTGTGGTCCCAGGTCTTCCTATCGTAGACGGATTAACACATCGCTGGTTGTTGTTGGGTCTCACCACTCTCACGGGCAGTTATCACTGGGTACCTGGGACCTTACTGTGTGAGGCTGTTACTGTTGAGTTGTTCCCACTGACTTATGCACTGTTCACCTCTGTTCAACACTAGTTCCATTCCTTTCCTAAATGAAATTGTAACTTCTGGCAAGAATTTGTTGATATTCTGGTGGGGAAGAGGGTTCAGGGGAGGGAGTTGGTACGTCTTGACCCTTCGGTGGTCAAGCGACTTACGAAATACTTCAGACTATTGTATAACATCCCCCGGTAGTGTCCAGCAGGGTACTGTAATTATTGCAGAACAGCTCCTTATTCATCAAGTCAGAGATGAATTACTGCTTTGAACTCCAATATCAAAAGCCAGTTAGGCATCATGTTCACAGTGATAAACTGTTCTGGTCAGTTCATTACATCTCAGAGCCTTAGCACCCTTAGATGCACTCCAAGCTTTGATCCTCACATATTCCTACCAATAAGGGGAGGGAACCAGGTTATTGGATTCTTAACCATGGCTATAAATGAGATTATATAGTTTGATCCTTAATTTATAAATTATGGTTTACATAAAAGTGGCCTGTAAAATTCCAAATTCAAGGAAACAGGAAGGTGAAATTTATGATATGTGAAGACAGAGGATGAATCTACTAGTAAAATACTATACTACCGAGCTCTTGCAGTCAAGGGTTGAGGAGCAGAAGACCAAGCTCCTCATTCAACATAGATAAGGAAGTGTTCCTTTAAGAAAGGCCTCTGAGAGTTCAAGCCGTGTTGCTGAGAACTTATTTATCATCTGTGGTAAGTTTATTGGATGGGAAAGTCTTAAACTAATGAGTTAAGGTCAATAAGTTCCCTTTAAGGTACCTGTAATTAGTATACAGTATATGATATACTGAGAGAGTTCGGGTAAAGGAGGTGTTAAGTTTACAACAGCCCCTCTGAGAAGTACTGTACTGTACATCCAGAATAACACATAAACCCCAATAAGTGACCTGAAAAACCATAGGCGGTGAGTAGTTAGTGTTAGAAAAGTAATTAAAATGTTTGATATGTCATTTGGACAAGTAATTATACAGATATCAAACTGTGGACAACAGTTCCTTAATCAGCATGTTCAAAAATATATATACAGCTCCTCCCCGACTTTCGACGGGGTTGTATGAAAGTAGATCATATAATATACGAAAACATGTTTCAATATATGATTCAACAGTATGACTGAGATGAAAAAAAAAAATCCCCAAAGAAATCACTGATGGGGGGAAGGTCAGTGTACTGCCCTACACTGTGTGCAAGAAGCTCAAGATTTTTACAATCTACAGTTTACCAAGATGGCTAACTTGTCATGAGAAAGTTGTGCTGAGGATTAAACTATTTATCCACTCAGTCTAAGACAACATTACAACCTCTTGACTCAGAAGGGTAAACAACCCTCCTATGACAGAGGTCACAAACCTTTGAAAACCATTCAGTCCTTCTGAAGGGGGATTACTGCACAAAAAATTGGCCTTTTAGCCTTGACTATTACATTAGTTCCAAGAGTCCCATTTTAAAGTCATGTTAGAGGGATGATTGTCACAAATCAGCTGAGATCTTGAGGATGTTAATGTTTGCTGTTGTAATGTTTGAACAGTTCAAAGGCTCTGAGAAAAAGAAGATGCATCTTGATGTTCAAAAATCTTGTGCTTAGCATAAACAGTCATACTCAAAGAATGGAAAACATGATCCCAGGCAATTTTTTGTGATGTCACACACCACCAACAAGAGGAGACACAACTTAGATTGCTAAGATACTGTGTCATGCAGAATGAACATAAGGAAGTACAATATTTCTTCACACAGAGGCTGGTAAATATATGGAACAGTCTAGAGTCTACGAGCTCAAGCTATTGGAATCAAGAACAGTACTGGGCTTCAACATAGTCCTAGACAAGACTATCAACAACAATGGAGGGATCCTACACAGGCCTCCTTCCCCAGGCATGGCAATCTCTAGTTTGGGTGGCCATTAGGTAAATAAGGTAGGAAGGTAAACCGAAAAGAGGTAAGATTCTCCAAAATAATACAATCATCACAGAGCACAAATGTTCAAGAGAAGCTGCCATTATGGTGAAAACCCATTTAAACTGGTCACACCCATAACATTGTACTGTACTGTATAGTAGTACTGTATTGTACTGTACTGTATTGTCCTGTACTGTACTGAAGTACTGTACTCTACACAAAGATAAAAGCTTTCTTACCTCAAAGAAAAAGACAAAAGTGCACAAAGTATATTTTTGGTAATATGACTAACACTTTTTTCCAAGAACCATGTGAACAACTTTTCTATGATCCAAACAACCATTAAATTTGAGTGTTGAGACACCTACACTGCCTTCATCCATATATGATCATCAAGTACATACTGTACGGTCTGAAGATCATACTGTACTGTTGTAGTGTATTAGGTGAGAAACTATTGTACCTGTACAAGAAATCATAACTATTTGAGATATAAGATTTTTTCTCAATTCTGCTGACATATTTATGTAGTGAAAGTAGTCTGTGGGAATTTACCATCACTGATTTATACAAAGTTTGTGGAAATCTCCTGGATGTAACTCAAATTCTGTAATCAAATAATACCAATAAAGATTCCTATACTGTAACCTACACTGCTACAGAATTATGTCAGCAGCTTTGTTTGGTGAGAGAAAAGCTCATCCTTTTAAAATGGAAGTCTCGTGAGTGTGTGTGTGTGTGTGTGTGTGTGTGTGTGTGTGTTAACCATTATGTAGGCAGTATTCAAGGGGTAAAAACTGAAGTTTATCACTAATGTGTTTTAATGTATCCAGTTAATTAATGAGTAATGAGACAGACACTTAGACCTGGAAAGAAATAACAGTTGAGAAGGTTCTTAGAGGCACACAACACAAACTGACAATAGAGTACATCTATATTTACTATCTGGTGATGGTTTTGGGATGAGAAAAAAATAAAGGCAAATTCAAATGTAAAAGCAAATATGTTACAACTAACAAGGGCAAAAAAGATGAATGATACAGCATCTCTTACAGTTTTGTACCTACTACAATTAAATTGCTTTAGGTGATGAAGGTACAGAATGAAATGAAAACAAAAATCGACCCATGATAAGTAGTGAACTGGAATAGAAGATGTGGTACTTTTATGAGGCACATCTGGTTTTGTAAAAGAATAATGACAAAGAGGGTGCAGGCTGATACAAATAATTTCTCAGTGGTGAACATAAACTCCAGATGGTGGACACGTTAGCTACCCTAAAGAATGAGGAATTAATGCAAAATTCTGTGTAGCAAAAGAGAAAGATCAGTTGATGATGCATGAAGCTGTGAAGGGAATTTGATACATCCAAATCACAATAACTTACAGTATGGCATGACAGAACTTAGATGATTAATGCGTATAGGAAGAAAAGTACCGTATGCCAACAATAATACTGCTACAACAAAAAGAAAAACTATGTAAATACCTTTTTATGAGAGACATCGTTTTCCTCTAAACTGTCTTCCTTAACTCTCTTTCTTGGTCGGGTATTTGGACTGGAAATGCCATTTGTGTTACTATTACTGGAGTTATTACTACTGGAGCTGACAGTTTCCTTTGACTCGGCCTTCGGCTGGTCAGACTGCACTTGTTCACCCTTGTTTGGTTCTGCCACTGATGTGTTATTACTTTTAGTCTCACTTACTGGTCCTTTGCCATCTTCACTTAGTAGTTTCTGTTTCTTTTCCTTTTCATCATCATAAGCTCTATCAATCACAAAATCAATAGTTTTTGAAACAAGTAAACTCACATCACACATTCCATTTATTCGTGCATCAATAGCCTTATGAAAGGCGGGCTTTTCTATTTCGTTATTATTATTATTTAAGTTTTCTGGTCGGAAGAAGCGAGGAACGTCCGAGCGATTATCACTACTCACACTATTTAAGTTTGGCGCACCACACATTCTATCTACAATATTGTCAATCAACTGTTGCTGTGAGGCGCATAACGTTGTCTCTGTGGATAGGTTAAGAGGCTGATCCTCTGGTGGAGGAGAGTGGGGTTGGCCTGGGGGTGTGGTGTGCCGATAAGGAGAGCCATTAGTTCCTTGTGAAGGACTGTGAGAGACCTCAAATCGGTGACTTGGTTCAGAAGGAGCCATGTTGGGAATTCCCAGAGGTGAACTCGTGCTAACACAACCATTGGTCACTCTTCTCTGCTGTTCATCTAGAGCCTCAGCATCTGGTAGGGGGACAGACTCAACCCTTTGCCTTATATGACTTTGGGGCCACTGGGAGGTTGGTCTGACATCAGCAAGACTTTTCTGAAAAAACAAACTGAATGAATAAATAGAGAATAATTAAAAAAAAGTACACCAAAATATTGAACTTAACTTGGAAAATGACACCGAGTGGCCAGTATGTTCCCTTTTAACCCGGCAGTACAGGGTCCGATGAAGCTCCTTAACTTGTTCATCACCCACCATGCAAACTCACCTACATCTCTGACTCTAATGTTTAAATACTAACTATGTACTGTATTATTCATTAATCAGTATGTTTGCCTCCGACTTTATTTACCCATTTCTTGCAGGAGTTAACCACATAAATTTCCTAATCCAAGACAATAAGGTTTGTACCCCCTCCCCCTAAAAAAATATACTGTATATACTATAATAATAATAAAAATAAATTGGCTTGGGCATATACAGCTATAGCCTAGATAATATTGCCTTTTTGTCCAATCTTAAATTTTGCTCAAATTCTCACCAAAGGAACATGTAAACAGACTGAATTAGGTCTGGAGTAAAAAAAAAATTTTTATTGTAAATTCATACCTTCTGAAAGCCTAAGGCAGTTTATTATGTTAACTTACATTTCCAAGACATATTACTTTCCAAACAGACAGGGTAAAAACCCTGAAACTTTTAGGATCATTCTTAAATTTTAAATTGTTCTAAAATTTTCATCAATGGTAAGAGCACTTGTGAGCACACCGAGTCATATTCTATTACTGCTCAAGAATTCATCTTGAGAAGTGCTTTATAAGTCATGCTAGAATATTAATCTTCTTAATTACTGTCCTGTATTGTACCCACTCCTTCCTAGTTATAACTATTGATGTTATGCTCCCCTTATGTTAGAACTAAATTCCTAAAATAAATCACAGAAATAATACACAATATCAAAGTGTCACAAGAGAGGGTAAGTTAGTCACCCTAAACCTCCCTTGATAGATTTCTGTGTTATAATAAACCTCTTTACTCAGGGGACACCACTTTTAATATTTTATTTGACTAACACCAAACAATTTTACTCAGCCCAGCATGGCTCTTACACACAAGAGGCTAAATACCTCCTGGGGTATAGTATATTATTATACAGTACAGTAAAGATTTAACCATGAGGCCACTGATTACTCTGAGCCTCAAGGCCAGTTATACAAGTTGAGCATAATACAGTACAGCTGATACAGTAACATTTTGTGTGCAAACTCAAGTTTAAAAATTTATACTAAATAATAATGACATTTAAATAGCAGTAATAAAATCAATAGGACAATAATAGTACAATTTTGAAGTGCAATAATTACTAGCAATGCTTTGGTGAATTACCTGCAGGTTTACTGTATCTATCTAGCTACCTGTGAGAATTCAATTAAAGATGAACATGCCTTCTGTTTGTCGGTGTCAGGTGGAGTGTGTGCTGGCATAGGTACTGTGTGTGCCTGCTGAACTTGGTGCAGATTCTCATGCAGGTACCTCTTCTTAGGGGGTTTTGGAGGAGTCATACTAGTGGCACTTTCAACGTGTGGAGTTATCACACTGACAGCCGCCCCGGTGCTGACTGCTGTGTTGTTTGCACTGTTAGGTTTGGGGCCGTTACAGATGGTGTTCGTACTGGTTTCGTTTGTGGAGGCAGGTCCCGGGCCGAGACGCTGCAACGTTCCACTCCACGACGACAAGTTCGTGGCAGCAACTGTGTTTGTACTCATTGAGGAGATGCTTGTAGAATTAGCATTTGTAAATGTGCTGGGTGCAGCCACACTCGGCAAGGAACCAATAGGAGATGAGCGAGCTGCTGAGGTGTTTCCTGCTGACGCGTAGGCAGTGGTGAAGGTAGTAAGGCTGGATGACCCACTACCAATACTGTTACTGCTTCCAGTGATACTACTGCTCCCACTGCTGCTTGAAGCTGTTGACAGGAGGGTACTTAACCCACCCATCTGGGCCTCATCTGCAACGAATTAAAATCAATTACAACAAAGTTAGTTTACAATGAGTGAGTTCTACATCTCTTTTTTCTTTAAGACTCTGTTTGGTGCAGACTTACCAATGTTCAATACACCAACTGTACATCCAGAATAACAGAAAAACAAAAAAAATCGGGATACAAAAAATAGGGTCAATAAGTACACTGTACAGTAAATAGGGTTGTAAAATTACTGAAAAATTTACAAGCGTCATTAGGACAAGTAACTATTAAAATCACAATTTTTTACCCCACGTCCTTAATCAGCTTGTTGGAGAATACCTTACTGTACTGTACTGTAATGATATTTTGAACATAATCATAATTTACAAGATCATGACTGCAATAGTGGTTTTTAAAATAAGATGGTCATGTCTACCATCAACATGCTGGCAATGTTAGAGAATTTGACAAATCTGATGTAATCCATAACTCTGGTAATTTAAACTTTCTAAACTTTTTCTATTCTTCAATTGTGTCTGAATCAATGTCAATGTAAAGCTTCAATACATATCCACTTCTTATTGGCCTTCAAATCATAGATAATAATTGTAACTCCATATTCATGCATGAGATTGGTTGCAGTCTCCCATGCATCTAGTCATTGCAATATTTCTACTAGCTTAACTTTAACAGATGATGCTGGAGATGATAAGGTATACTGTACACTGATAATATTATGAATGCTGCCGGAAACACAAAGGAGTAGTTTGACCCAATAAAATGGACTACCTGGTACAGTAATACAACAAACCACCAACACTAGGCTGGTTTAAAGATGACAAACTATTGGTGCTAAATTCAATTATTGTCTTGTACAGAAATTATCAGTTTTATTATGAAGTTCCCCCTTCCCATTCTCTGTCTCAATTTTTTCCCTCATACAACATTCACAGTTCTAAAACCTAAACAATATAAGAAACTCTCAAGCACGTTTATCAATATTTTTCACTACTGAAAATACTCCAATATCATATAATTTTTCGTTCCTCTTTTCCTTATCATTTGAAGCTTAATTCTTCCTTATCATGAAGCTCTACTTTCCCTTCCATGAAGACTCACAATGCTTCAAACAAAGAATGCAAGGACCTGAAACTGGTCCTATGAAATTTGGGCATAGAGTGAGAATAATAAATGAGGAATAGAAAACAATGGAGATTAAGATATAAGAAGGGGAGAGGAAGAGGAGATAAGACACAGAGGAAGGGATGATAGAAAATAGAATGACAACAGTGTGTATGAAAGGGTTAAAGGGTTAAGTAACTGGAGAATAATGATGAGGGATTGAAAATGGGAGCCTTTGGGAGACAGGCACATGGGTACTGTGTGTGTGTGTGTGTGTGTGTGTGTGTGTGTGTGTGTGTGTGTGTGTGTAATAATATAATAAACGGTTTATTAATAGAGTTGCAGCCGGTGGCTGAAAATATACAGACTTACATTTGATTTGGACATAATGATATAATATGCATTGAATACATTTACAGGACTGTACAGTACATAAATCAGGAGTTGTTTATTATTTTAACAATAGATGGGACGGTGCTATTCTTATATCTATCGGGGGGGGGGGGGGGTGTGTGTGTGTGTGTGTGTGCACACCAGGCATCTGAACAGTGAATGACAGAGATACAGGCACAAGCAGGAAAAGGGTGACAGGTTTCAGATAAATAAAACAGAGAATAAATGTCCACGGTACTGCACTCCTCATTGGACACAGCTACAGTACAGTACAGTGCTGTATAATGCCTATTTTCAGAGCTACTAACTTTGATTACCTCACCTATACTGTACAGTACAGTACTTATCTCACCATCAGCAAATTTACCAGATGTATGTACAATACTCGTCCAAACTACACATGAATAACTAGATAACTGCACATCAGTTTTATGTGATGAATTACCAATCACCTATGAACCTTCCAAGATGATCTTTAACAGTACATTTCAATGCTCTTGTAATTCATTAAGACAAACTCATATAAAAATACCAAATGAAGAGAAGTTGAATAAATGTTACCAGCAAGTTTTCCAAAAGTGATGGCACCATCTGTGGGAAGAGGGTTACACCTGGGGACCTTCTGGTTGGAAGGTCTTGCTGGTGGTGGTCGAGGGGGCTGTGCAGGGATCTTGTACCACTTGAAGTCAGGGTTGGCACGCAGGAAGGCCTCTTTGTACTGCCGTGCTAACTCAGTATAGGATGTCTTCTGGTGCGCTGGAAGGTCCGCCCACCACTCTCCCAAAATCTTTGTCACCTGACGGTTCTCCAAGTGAGGGTATTTTTCTCGTACCTGAAAATTTGAATGTGTATCAGTAAACGATACTCAACCCAGTATAGCACAGTATAGTATACAGTACTATTACTTGAAAACTATAGTACTGCTCTATATAACTGTGAACTTTTTTTTACCAATATTAAATGTAAGAAGAGATCATTATCATATCTATTCTCCGTGACATCCCTTTACCAAAGACTGAAAATAATTGAAGCAGGATGACTTGAACTGATGTAGGTAATATGACAAAGCTACCATGATACAGTAATGTCCTATATAATTACAGTTCCAAAATAAGAAACCCAACAATAAAATACCAAAACATTAATCCAAAGATATACAACCTGCATGTGCCGCTTAACTCACCTGAGCTCGATGTCTTTTGCAGAAGATAAGAAAGGCATTCATGGGGCGACGAGCTGGGTGTGGAGGAGCATCGTCCTGCTGAGGGGGGGCATCTTCCAGGGGTGGTGCGACCACATCATCAAGATCCCCCTCGCCCTCGCCCTCACTCTCACCGCCTGCACGACTCTCCTGCAACACACAAAAAAATCACACCATTAGTTTTTCATATTCACGTCACCCTCACAACTTCCCCAACTCTTCTGAGAACAAAACAAGAAAGCACAATCTCTCTCACACAGTGCTTCCCCATACTAATTTTACAGGAATCTGCCAAACAACAGAATAATAACTTTCCCACCATAAAATACCATCAAAAGTTTAAAATCCACGGTCTGTATGAACACTTACATAAAATAGCAAGACTCGTAAGAGGCTTCTGATAAATGGCACACCAAATACTGTTCTCCCACATGATCCCAATATACTGTACAGTACAGCATAACAATGTGATGCCTTAATTAGAGCACCTGTCACTCATTTCACTCTGTGTGTGTGTGTGTGATCACTTATATGCCAGTAACACACTGAACTTGGTAACATACACCACAACACAGTTTTACTCATAACTCAGAAAGTACAGTGAAAGAAGCGTCACCCATGGATCCCCCGACAGGGAGTGTGGGAGTCGGGGTTGATTTTCTATAAGAGTTCTACAGTATTACGCATAAAATCTACAAATTACCTTAAATACTAATGTTGGCATAGGTCTGGAATGAATTAACTTAATGAGGGTTTAGTGTACTATATATTTATTAAGGTTGACTTACATTTGCCCCAATACCTGAACAATTCAATACCATTCAAGAAAATGTCAGAATTACGGGTACTGGGTACATGACAGATATAGTGTAGAGGCAGTTATTGTAGGACTGGGTGACGAGGTAGTGCACAATAGCACACTAACACACCAGTACACATGTTACTTAAGTATCTCCTAACACCTGCTACTACCGGTTGGCCTTGAACCCCCTTACCTGCCTCGTCACCTACCACGCACCCCTCATCGTCAACAACACTTGCTCACACACACATGCCACATCCATAAAATTTATTACATCGCTATGTCCCCACACACATCAGTCCTATACACACACACACACACACACACAGTAGGGCAAGAGACCAACCCGGGCCGTCAACTATAATTTGTATGTTCAATTCACGTTCCTTCTCCTTTCAGTAACGAAAGCTTTTTTTAAACGACCCACCTACCCCATGTTTTTGTATGTAATAAGTCATTTCTCTCCTATGTATATTTTCAGCCTTTTGACTGCTGAACCTTTACAATAACTCCTTAATTACTAGTATTATTATTTTGTTATTACACACAAAGATACACAGGCACTTGTACCACAGAGCACACACATGCGCGTCCCACACAACACCAGTGCCACACCATCACACATCCCTCAATCTCCAAGTAACACAAAGAGCACACCAAGGTCACTTCTCATTCATACAAGTCACAGCCACTCGGTCCATTATATCATCATGTAACAGACAAGATGGAAATTCAGCACCATCATCACCGTCTCTGAAGGTAGGCAACAGTGTCTTGGTGCTAGGAGGATATTTATAAGCTAACACAGAGGCCAGCCAAAGATGTTCGGCTCTCCCGTCCACACCAAACAATAAGTATGGGTCCCGTTAACTCTTTACCATGTTACAAATATTTCTACTTGCTATATTTCCTGGTTATTATACGTCAGGGACATTGTTCTATTGGTGAGGGTAATGGAGCCATTCATCTGCTGTACAATAGAGCAGATCTCATTGAAACATTCAAAATCCTGACTGACGGAAAACGTGAACCCGGGACATTTATTGTGAGGTGATGTCACGCACCACCAACACACCTGGGAGCATAACTACAAGCTCGCCAAATTATCATGCATAACAAATATACGGTAATGCTTCTTCACGCAGGGGAAGACCTATGGAACAGTCTACCAGCCCAAGCTGTGGAATCACGAACAGTACTGGACATTTCTGTACTTCTAAATAGCCCTTGACAAAGTGGTCAAGAACAATGGAGGGATCCTACAGTACACAGATCTCTGGCCCCCCTTGCCCCGGCATGGCCACCTCCAGTTTGGGTGGCCAGTAGGTAAATAAGGTATTTTATGGACACACTGTCAATATATTAATAGTATTGTATTTTATTCTGTTGTGCCTCCTGTCCCGTTTTACCAAGCACGCAGTTACAAAATAAATAAATAAATAGTCCCGAACATGATGTAATGAATCAGTTTAAAGTCCACAAAAAGTAAGTAAAAAGACATTACATATTAACACTGAGTTTCTCACAACTTTCCCCACCTACGGTATGAATGTCGTGGGTTTGTGCTACCTCGAAATCTTTCAAGTGGTCTGAGTTAAAATCGACACATACAGTACGGTGCCCGGAGCTTAATAACCCAGGCAACTGAAGTACTTAAATATAAAACAACAACGCCGAGAACACGAGAGAACAGTATGACCAAAACAAATAACATTAATGTACTAAAAATAAACGGACACTAGGCTAGGCGGGACTAATACTGTACAGCCTGGCCAGTGTTCACTATGTTCTTTTACTCCTGTTTTTGTTTCACTTTTTTAACCAACAACTAGAATGTTTGGGCTAATGGTGATAGTAGTCATTCTGATTTTATTTATTATGTTCACAAACGAAAAATAACATTTATTTATTATGCCCACAGATGAAAATGAACATAGTGTTGTGTTGGGTTGGGTCGAGAGTATGGCTTAAGACCTCTGGATACAATTATATTTAAGTTAAGCCTTTGTTCCAGCGTGAACTAATAAACAACAAACAACTAGTATCATCATCAATCCTCCATGTTAATGTTTAGATCAGAAAGAAGCAGCAAGACAACGTGGACACCCAAATTAATATTGCAGCAAATACAGTTTGGAAAACGCTGATAAAACTAGACTGATATTCATGACAGGAAAATTCCATAACAAGTATCATTTCAACCCAGAAAGACCTTATCAAGCTGTTCAATAGAGGAAACCTTTCTTATGACGGTTTACGGGACGAAGCGGCAGCCTGGATCCACTTTCTACCTACCAAGCTTTGTCAATAAATTTGTTAAACTAAAAAACTAAACCCGCCAAAAGTCACCTACTGAAGGTGCCAACTTTAAAGGGAAACGTTTAAGGTTCATACAAAGTTCAAAATAAACAAATAACAGTATTTAAATAAAACATAAACAAATAACAGTGCGGCAGAGTTAAGAACAAGCGAGTTGAAGGGAATATTGCTGCTGGTTTAAACATTCCCAACAATGTAAAACTTTCTTCATCACGACCTCTCACATCCTTCTAACCTATTATCAGTTCTTATTAAAATAAATCAACAATGTAACTAGAAATCAATATAACTCTTTAATAAAAAATATGCGTTTAACATTATACAAACATGATTTCATCACATTCCATCTTTGATATCTGGAAACTCGCTCTAGTGAACAAGTACATTACCACTCGACCAAAAATTCCCAGGCCTGATGACCTATTTTATATATGTTCTTACCCAAAAGTTACTAATTCTGTCTTCAAGATAATGGTTGTGGTTACTTAAAAAAAATTCTACGCGTGATCTCGTTCAATAACCCTTGATACTGTATAAAAACACCTTTACTTTCATAAATGTCGTGTTTTTTTCCCTAAGACCATTTTCCAGTGTTGTATAATATTTCCTCCTTACACGTACATCCACTTGAGGAGATGCCAGTCCGTTAAAAGAGTATTACATCCAAGTCTAGCACACCTGACAATGTACCGTGATTACATATGTTCTCATAAGAACATAAGAATGGAGGAAACTGCAGCGGGCCTGCTGGCCCATACTGGGCAGTCCCGTTTACACCCAACCCCTATTGCTCATATAAGCATCCAACCTATGTTTGAAGCTATTCAGCGTATTCGAGTTAATGATGATATTTGGTAACTTGTTCCATTCATCCACTACTCTGTTACCAAACCAGTGTTTACCTATTTCACGCCTAAATCTAAATTTGTCTAATTTAAAACCATTGTTACGAGTTCGCTCCTGGTTGGATAGTTTGAGTACCTTTGTAATGTCCCCTTTGTTTAGCCCTGACTTCCACCTATACACCTCTATCAGGTCGCCCCTCGCTCTACGTCTCTCGAGGGAGTGCAAATTAAGATGATAACAAGTGTTGAGAGTACAATGCTGGGATACATGGAGATAAACTTCTCAGTCCATGCCGGGAATCAAACCCGTAGGCCTTTTAATTTCGAGGTGAATGCTTTACCACTCAGCTACGAGTCTTCATTCCGACGCCCACATAGAGGCGCGTAAATTTCTATTTTTACGTCAACTAAGAGATAACCTTCTGCCGTCCGTGCGACATATTCTCCACTAAATGCGTTACCATAAACTTTCAAACTTGTTCCTCCAAATCTCCAACTGACTTTAAAATCACAAGCACCGACACGGCAGTAATAATAGTAAATATACTGTAGAAACAGTACGGTAACAGTGGAGGCATCAACATTCACAGCGCACGCCGGCAGCATTAGCCCCAAGGCAGCAACAAAACTAGAGCAGCTGTAAAAATAGCAGCAAAGAGCAGCAGCAACAAGAGCGTCAGAAGCATGAGTATTAAGAGGTAAGACAGCATTAGCAACAAGCAGCGACAGCAATAATAGTAGTCGTGGCAAAAAACGGCAGGGCCAAGAGCAACGACAGGCAGGAGGAATCGTGGCGGCCGGGTAGTGTAGTAAGGAGCGCAGCCGGTGGTGGTGGTGGAAGGGGGGAGGTGGCGGTGTGGAACGCGGTCACTAACGGGACGGCAGGCCCTCTAGCACCCCCTCCACCACACCACCCATCCTACCACACCATACTACCCTTCCCCTCACGCTTAAGCAACCATTATATCCTCACCACTACTATACGCTATGCCCAACCGCACACATACTATTTACTGTACTGTTTCAACCACCCACGCATTATCCCATCCCAGTAATCATCACCACTTAACTTCTTCACCACTACAAGCAACCACGCTACTTACAGTACTGTCATCATCATTACCCCACACTTGTCGAAAAGCAATGACCACGAACCACCACCACATTGTGAGTAGCAGAAGAGGTGAGTGAGGGAGGAGTATTGCGCGGGTGGGGTAGGAGGGAGGAAGGGGTTGTACCGTCCGAAGGAAGGAGGGGGGGAGGGGACGCCGTTACAGCACCTGGCAGTCGCTACACCATACAGCGGCTAGACTAGTACTACCACTCCTGTCTCATACTCTCTCCCTCGCGCCCTTCCCACCATACGCTCAACAAGGCACCCAAAAGTCGTCCCCGTACTGTACTCCAGGATTTGTCAATAAATTTGTTAAACTAAACTAACCCGTGCCAAAAATTAAGTCCATATGCCCACAAGCCCTGCCTCACACCCACATACCCCTCAAGTACAAGGACTTAACACGTGACCCCTAAACCACACTACACTATACCTTCCCATCGCCAATAAAAAACATCCATGAAGCAATAAAATTACCTTTGAAAATGTGCGACAATACTGTACTGTATATAAACTTGATTTAACCTACATCAACTTAAAACTTAAAAACATAATTTCATGTTACAAAAGACGCATGATTCAAATTTTCTGACATTCAGTATTTTTTATGTTCAAACGGATGACTTAGAATCTGATCAAACTGTTGATTATATCGATCCTGAAAACTTACGGGTCTTAAAAGAAAAATCTTCAATGGGCCCCTTAATCCTTTAAAGAGAATTGTTTACAAGGCAGATGGTTAAACTTTAAACCCTGGGTTTGCCTTTTTTATATAAATTATATACCTTATGTCACCGAGGAAAAACAATGAAAAGCCAACCCTGTGAATTAATATTTTATTATGAATAACAATAATTAACCTCAAAATATTGTCCCAAATTTGAGATGAATAACTAAAGGTTACGTTAAGTTGGGTTGTATTAGGTGATTAACACATGGCTACATTAGATTGCTTAAACTCAACTTTGGCGAGGGACAAGACTGGTTGTGTGAGAGGAAAAGTTTACGACAGAGGGGTCAGATGTGTTAGGAAGTGGTCTGGTGGAGATATGGTCGAATGTGAGCAAGAACGGTTAATTCAAACGCGGTTTTAATGGAGGTAAGACTGATCTAATATGGATTTTTGTTTGGTTATGATCGACACAGACAAGTGGGGTTGCTCAACCACCGCCACATAAAGGTCAACTGCAGCGGTGGATACGGAACATAAGAAAACGAGTTTTTTAATATTATTCACCTTAGTTTCCATAACTAATCACCCTACTGACTGCCGGACCTGGGGGTGTCCACGCTGACGAAATCCTGGATCCGTCAGTGGTCAACGGTTCATTACAAACACCCACAACACTGTTGATTATAACAAGTCTCATCCGATGAAGATGAAAACAAAGACAATCAATCGTGAAAGAGGACGCGAATAAAAAAAAAATTCTTCTTCACAATAAGACAATGTACGGTAAGAAAACATGACCTATTTTGTTATACCAAGTTCTTTTAGTTATGTTATTGTCCAATCTTATAACTCCGCCGGGCAAACAACGCGCCGCTTTCAGGCCGTTTACCCCTACAATCTTAGAGGGAAAATTACAGTCACAATACAACCACTGTGCATAGAGTAAATCTCCTAATGCAATGTATCTGTGAAGCTAAATTTTCGATACCTAAGAAGCCATAAGTAACACGAACTAGGGAATATTTATGACAAACTTCTAGAAATACACGAGGTGATAATTCCCGTTTTCTGGCCAGATCGTGGCGGGTTAGGGGAGGCGGGGATGTGTTTCACAGCGCCCTGCAACAATGTGTGTGTGTGTGTGTGTGTTTGAGTGTGTAAGGGTTTCACGTCCCACTTCATCTATCATACTGACCGTCACACTTGTACTACCGCAATCCCTCTTCTCTCCTATAACCCACCATACCCTATATACACACAGACACACGTGCATACAACCTGAAGGGTGTGTGTGTGAGGTAGGAAGCGAGTGCAAGTGTACTGAGAGGCAGGTGGCTGGTACACGCAACCCTCCCACCACCGCCATCATATCACACGTCACACTACACACACTCCTCCCAGCTCCTACCACACACCTCGCCTCCCTTCACTCACCCTACAAGATATTTTAATAAATCAACACAAAAAAGAGAGAGAGAGACAGCAAAGAAGGTTTCAACTTGTCGGACAGCGGAGCTAGGCTTCTGGCTGCGAGAGGCGAAACAGGAAAGATTTTTGGCGGGTGAATATCAAGGTTAGTGAGGGTAGTGAGGGTGAGTGATCTCTGAGCCTCCGCCACTACCTTCACCACCACTTACCATAACAACTAGCACCATCAGTACACGCACCGCTTGACAAACAACGTGGATTAATGACTGCACACCTCTAATTAGGCAACTTACAGATGTGGTTAGAGAGGAGCGAGCGGGGGAGAGGTAGGGGTGAAGGAGATAAAGGGAAGAAGAGTCCAAGCGCGTGAAAGACAACGGGCGCGAGGAAATGGCGTATGGGAAGTTTTACGGGATTAAATTTTAACACGTTCTGAGAGGCGGACGATGGAGGTTATTCAATGTTAGCTCAAAAGTTTGCATATCAACGAAAGAACAATTAGTCGAAACATTATAAGAAAATAAAAGCTGTTGACGACACAGAACGATGGTTATAGGAGCGCGAGAGTAAAATGTTTAGCTACCTCATCAACCTGACACACTCACACACTGGGCTCTCTAAACACCGCCGCCACCTCTTAATTATATATGCAATACCCCCTCCCCCCAGCTATCCTTACCGTAGCCGTAAACTAGGCGGATCTTCATCGATATATCCTGGTCTGTGTGTACCGTGAAGTCCAAGGTCCGGATTTTAAGAGACCCGTACGCGATTTTTTTTACAGCAATTATGTGGTCTACTAAAACTTATTCTCAAGACAGTCGGTAGTTTCATCAACAATAATTAAAGACTTAGCAAAATATAGATCTTATATAACACCACATAGTATCAATTTACAGTAAAGAAACTAAAAAGAGGAAGAAACTAATTCCTGTTGTGGTTGTGGCGTATTTTGTCGTACCAGAGTTCAGTCGATAAAGACAGTCTTGCGCCTTCTCATTTTACCCGTCTGACTGACCATGGTCTTACACGCACACAAGTTATTATTATTATTATTCAAACTACTAATACAACTTCACTACTTACTACTATCACCATTACTGCACATACACACAATAACTAACGCTATATATCCGTGTTCACTCATACACCCTACCACACTTTACGCCCCTATGACACAGTATTTAACACACGGATTGACTGTACAGTAGATGTTCTTGCCACACTCTGCAATATCAACAATAGGCGTGAGAGCACCAACTTTGCAACACGTGTGGTATTTGTGTCTACCATTCACAATGAGATGTAACAAGTGTGTGTGTGTATGTCATATCCCTGAGTCATATCAATTACATAAAATAGCACCTGAGGAAATCCAATCAAAATATTTCAAACAACAAAATACCAACACAAAAATATATACAGTACAATATCCCATCCATCACCTTTCAAATACTGAGTTATTTCTGAGGTTTAGGTTAAGTTAGACTACGAGAAGTTATGTACAGTCGCTTGCACTCATACCTAATACAGTGGCTGGTGCGTTTTGTGACATGTGGCAACTCTGTGTTTATTTACACCGTAATTAAAACTCCCCGAATGACCCTTAAGAACCTCGTAATAATTGCCACACTAAGGATTCCACTGAGTTGCCACATCTCCACATAACGCACCAGTCAGTGTACCAGGTTAAGTTAGATTTTACTGAGGTAGTTATATTAATGAAGTAATTTAATATATTTATAAATTACCTTTCCAAACGTTGCCTTAGAGTCCATAGTGAAACTAGACCTCTTTAAATAGATCAGTAACGCACCCCACCAACCTCCCATTACTACAGGCTGTTCAATAAGTAACGCACCCCACCAACCTCCCATTACTACAGGGTGTAATAAGTAACGCACTCCATAAAAATACGTACATATGAATTGGGATTTAACGACAAATATAAATAAATAAATATAAATCTTATTAAATTGTGAAGTTATAAGAAAAATATATATTTCCAGAAATTAAAGGAAATTTAGTCTAATTCATATATACCATAGGGTTGGTTATTCTCTTCTCTGTGGGTTACGTAACATCATTGAGTATCGTTATATACACCTAAATGGTTGTTATCATTACTGAAGGCCGAATACCAGAGCTTAAGACACAAACACGCACACATAAACACGTACACATAAACACACACACATAAATACACACGCGGGCAACAAATAAAAAAAAAACTGCCTCGATGCTCAAATGTTCCGAATTAGACGCAAAATTTACCACCAACACGAGCGGAAATTCACAGGTGACTAAATCTTGTTGTTGTTGTTGTTTCTTTATTATTAATACTATTATTATTATTATCATCCGCATAAACGACAAAGGCAGTCAAGTTTGTTTCTTTGTCACTGCTAATTTAAGATCCATGTGAGTTCGGTGCTCAGACTTATCATGAGCAGCGTAATCTCTCTTTCTGTGTGGGGGGGGGGGTGTGGGGGGTGGGGGGGTGTTCATTTCGTTCTTCAGTGTTACCTATTTTTTTTAAGAGAGACAGTTTAATAACATGCTATTAAAAATCTTGACTATTATATTCGAGTAAAAACAAATAACTATTTTTGTACGAATAAATTTTAAACTCGACTTCATATCTCTGTAAATGTCTATATCTATTATGTATTAATATTTAGAGTGTTTTACGAATAGCTTCAGAATTATCGTATCTTAATATATATATATATATATATATATATATATATATATATATATATATATATATATATATATATATATATATATTATTTTGAATACTTTCCCTTACTTCTGAACAACTTACACTTGCCCAATAAGAAAAGCTATAAAATTTCTTATCGTCCAACAATTTAATAATCTTCACTAGTTTTGTACATAACTTGTGTACAATACTACTTGAAAAAATAATAATAATAATAATATTAATATAATTTCCTACTGCAAACACAGGCAAAATTTTACCCTCTATAAACTAACAAATGCAGTATCTGATCTCACACCATCATAACTAACTTTATCACTTGCAAATTGACAAGTGAGCATCACATTATGGCCCAGTAAACTATACTGTAAATACAATCATCAAATTAACAGTCACGCCACAGGCAGTATATTAATAGTTACTGGGGAAAATTATATTATTTATACAATATTATTTTATGCAATTAGGTTTTACGAAAAATATTGTTATTATTTTCAATCGCGTGAAAACTATTAAAAATATATATCTGGCGAGAAGAATTGCAAAATGGCCATTAAGATCCAATGAAAGCACTCTAAAGCGGCAAGTGCAGTTAAGCGAGGATCTGACTGGAGGGTTGAAGGCTAAGAAACGTAAAGTGACGCACTGTGATTGGGTAAGTTTCAATCACAAGCCGCCAAAAAATTACTGGATCACGAACTGCGGAATGAAAAGTCAATCACACCGTCATTATGTAATAAAGCCCGTAAACCGTCTCCTCCTATGACCATTACATCGATTATATCATTGACGGACATTCTTGAAGCACTTCACAGCTAACTTGATTTATTTAAAGAGTATTCGCTCTCCCACATTACTGTAGTTGAACTATGGCTCCCTCCTCCCTCTCAGAAAATACGCGCTAACGAGCCCCATTCGATAACCTCATGACATATTGTAAAGAATACCATCAGAGTGAATTTCCCAGTGTGGTCGTGTAAGAAGAAAATACTAATCATTAATATTAATATCGCCAGCAGGAAAACCTGGGGTGTGTACCCTTGCCACGTCAGCGAGGGGCAAGACAGTATCACAGCCACAGGATGCGCGCGCTACACCCCTCACCATGGCTGCAACTCTCGTGCTGTGAGCGTCCCAAACCTGCCTTACGGCACCAACCCTGCTCACGCATGTGTGTCATTCGGTTTCCTGCTTGTACGACACGCAAGAAACGGTTTCAATTGTTCTTGAACCTCGCGATGGTATTACGGCGGCGTTTGACTTGCTAAATGGCCACTATTACGACACATAAGTATTACCATAAGCAATCTATTTACAATTTTTACCCCAGACGACATAATTATCGTTAGTGTTCTCCCCACTGATATTATATATAGTTTACGAAAGATTTTTAAGATAATCACTGCAGTACTTTTTGTTCATATTCACTAAAAATATCATTAACATATCAAAATATATATTTTTTCCTTTGTAATGAACGTCTGAAATTTCTCACCTGCGAGTTTTGGCATATACAGAAACAGAAAAACCAAACTATTAGGAGTAACTGTATCAACAAACAACGTCAGGGCTCAAAGTTAGTCTGACAGTGATATCGGGGTTACAGTCTTGCGGTACAGTACACATCTTCACGCACCGTCACTACCACACATCGAAAACAATATTGTGCTGTCTGTCAAACCATGAACCGTCCCTGTAAACCTCTTCACTACATTCTAATAACCCAAACTATCTTTCCTTCGACTTATTAATACTTTTTTCATATTCATTTTCATTGTATTTATTTATTGATTTAACCAGCAGTTTATATTTCCCTCGATGTTTGACAGTGAATGAGAAGTACAGTACAGTATTACAATACCAAGAGCGACTAGGCACTCAACCGAGACAGCTACCGATGACAATGATGGTAATATCGGGGACATAGAAAAAAAATAATAAGGATTAATTTAAGACTTGACAAATCCCTAATACAAAGAGTTGCAGGAGAGGAAAAAGTCACATTGGTAAAGAGGAAATACCGGATAAGCCCCAACAGAACGCAACAGGTGCACGACACAGGTTCAGCCATCCACACACACACACACACACACACACGAACAAAAATGTCAGTATGTCACAACCACAATATGTATTACGGAGACTTAGGCAGAAAGAACTAGTACACTAATTTTCATATGGTGACATTGATAAGTTAACCTATAGGTCTAAACAAGTCGAAATATCTATCAAAAGTTACAGCTGGTTAGGTTAGGTTAGGTTAGGTATCTGAAAACTTGTAACCAAATTAGTATATGTACTCAAAAAAGGGTATTTATTAAGACAGTACAATTATAGATTTAGAGAGAGGTTGCGGTGATCCAGAGTGGTGAGAGTATCACAGACACGGCCCACTTAACCTAGATATGAACAGAAATGCACATAAACATTACTTCACAGTCATTTGTGTCGCATCATGGCACTCACACACACTTTTACACACGTTTTGTCTCATTTTGGTGCTTCGGGTTTAACTGCCAGGTGTATAGCACTATTCTCTAGGTCTTAGTTTCAATAACAAGCAAATTTTAAAGGCTTTTTCTTCATACAAATAGTATTTGAGATGAAGACATAATTTCTGTACTACCATTAAAGTTTCTCTAAAGTCACTGGTAATATCATTTCTCCAACTACACATCACGTTACGAAGTCTCAATTATTCATTTTTTATTCACTTCAGAGTAGTCATATTTAATAATAATAATAAAAAAAACATTCAGGTTGGTCTGCAAAATCAAGTTTTTTGCACTGGTTAGATAAATTAAACTTCATTATGACAATATATTTAAATATAAAACCTTGGACTAATTTTTCCAAGCTTCATTTTTGTTCACGGTACATGACAGCTGTCCAGACAGACTTAAATTAAAACTATCAGTCCACACAAATTATACTCTGCCACGGAAAGTAAGAAGACTGTTCCATTCCCCGCACGAGCTACGAACTACAAAAACTACTATACCTTCCAGGAACATATTTCCCGCGAGCAGCTCCTGGAAGTTCACTATAATAAACGTCGCCCGGAGGTTCACCACCAACCCCACGCCCAACCTCGGCACAAAACTCAACCTAAATTTGGCTGTCTTTGCTAAACATGATGCAAGGTAACGTGATGATAATCAACTTTGTTTTATTAATTGTTAAGGCTTATCTGGTTACTTTGGCATTAGCTTAGTTCACAATATAGCTACATGAGAAAGCTTCTAGTTCTGTTTAGTTAGATCTGCCTTTTAATATCTTATGCCTTTGCTATTTCAACTTTCTCCCTCACGCGTACTGCCGGAGGCAACTACTATTTTCTTTAACTGAGTCATACTTTTCATGGGTTACTTATCGCATTTGGTAGCGAGACTGGAAATGTAATTCTTAAAACGCACGTAACTCGCCTGCTGTACACTGTAACGCTACAATCGTAATATAACGTGAATCGTTAAAGGTTTGTCGAAATATGATCTTTATGCAAAACGTTACGATATGTTAACGACGACGCTGGGATACAGCAGCTCTTCTGAACTTGGCGAGGCGAGCTAAAATGCTTCCAGCATTGCTTTTGAAATGACAGCAGCTGGTATGTTCCCAAGCTATTCTGTAACACGCTCCTTGCTCTGAATTTGGAGAAATACTGTGATAATGAATACATAAAATAAATGTCATAACTGAAGCTGGACTAAGGCTAAGTTTGTGTAACTTATGCACAATCAATTACAGGCCGGATAAGAATTCCACGAGAAGAGCAAGTCACTCCTTACCATCTGGCCAAAAAACCTCTCGCGCTAAGACTTTCCCACGTCACGGAAAACCCGTTTTTTTTAAGCCATCAATCAAATTTCTAAGCGCACGGTAAAACTTTCAACACCGCCTGTAGTCATACCTGAGACAGGGCTGGTGAAGCACTGAGTATCTTACACTATCTACACACTACACAAGCTTCAGCCTTATAACTTTCCGGTGGAGTGTTTCCTTTCCCATACTGGTTACATCCTCAGTGATCAAAGACTCCAACTACTATTTACACTTAAGATATTTTGTTCGACTACTGTTAAACCTCAAGCCTGGGAAAGTAATAATGAAGTGACCAGACCAACGATAATGTCAAACGCTGGTGCTGTGCGCCTGTAAACCTCAAACTGGTTATGCAAGCTTGGTACAGTGCTAGGCTTTCTACTGGGGATTGAATGAACTTAAAGTCTTCGTATTACGCTGGTTGCCAAATATTCAGGACTATGCCAGGTAGACTTTGGATATCTGCCTTGGTAAACTGGCACTAATCTACGTAAACAGTAAAAGCTAAATAACACAATGTAAACCGGTAAACCTTAAACACCGTAACCCGGTCAACTAGGCTACACTAATTCTACGATAACCAAGACACACTGAGTACATTTCTAGATTGCACAACCCTACAGCTCACATCAGGTCGTGCCTCACCAGGTCTTTTATTCTACCTGATGGTGAACCTGAGAGGATAAACACGAGAACCACAAAAGACACCACCCATCACAACCTCCAACCTGGCCCCTTTACTCATTCACTTGCTCAGCGTCTGCAAGGAAAAGAAGAGGCTGCTGCATGGTTGAATGCCTCTTTCTTCTTTTTCATTATTATTATTAGTATTATTACAGTAGTAGTTTATTATTACGACAGGGTACACTAGTTAATAATGAATGTCCCTGTTTTTTTCTCCCAGTTGTGTCTGTAATAACGAGTGTTCTGTAAGGTGAAACTGTCTGTATGTAATCAAATGTTTACAAAGTGACTTGTCCCACAAACTTGCGGCGGAATTTCGCGATGGCTGGTGGTACAAATGATGTTAGGAAGACGATGGGTGTGGAAGTTTCTGTTCCACGCTGGTTCCACCCGGGTGATTTTTTGGGTAGAGTAATGATCCTTTGTTGTTTAAAAAGGCCACAGCTTGGGAGGGGAGGGGGTGTATCATATTTCGGGTGATTCTTGTTTATGACTATAATGTGGTGGTGGTTGGTGTTATGTTTTAGGTGTGTTGGTGTCGATCGTGTTACTGATGGTAGTGATTCTGGGAGTCGGCTATAGGGACTGTTTAGAATGCTATTGTTGTTCCTACTTTTTTTCTGTCTTGTTATTCCAGTTAATATAAAAAAGCAGAAAAACTAAGCAAAACCAGATACTTTCCAGACAACACGCAAAATCATGGTGGACCAGCAGTATAATAATGTCATTCACTGGGTATGTTTACTGGACAATGAGACAAAACTATTATTTTAATGGCTGACTTTAAGATAAACTTGAGCAGACATAACCTGAGTTAAGACAGCCAAAAATCTATAATACCAAAGCAATTACCACACTGGGGAGGTGATCTTAACCAGGCAATAATTTTACCTTCGAATTCCTCCGCTTAAACGATGTTATCGTACTTGCTGGTGTGTTTGTTTCCAGGAGGGAACACCGGACATTACAACACTGGATACGCACAAGTTACGATGCATCTAAGACACTGTTATACTATAAGTGAATGCTTTTACGAGTGAATGTGGCTATTAGTGATAAAACGTTAAGTTAAAACCTATAACGGGATGCAACTTTCAGCCGGTATCAGCCCGTAACAACTTGCGGTGTCTGGCAACTAGACGGACACACACACACACCCTGCGGGAGGAGGAGCGGGTCTGGGGGGGGGGGGGGGAGAGGTTTACATTACATTCTCTTTTGCTCACTATTCAGAAACACTCAACCTGCTCTTGTTGTTCCTGAGAGTGCAAGGGTGTTCTTCATGGTGTCTTTGAGTCCTCAGTCTCCGTGTTACGTATCTTCATCACCAGCCCGGGAAACAAAACATAAGCGTACGGTAGGTAGGGAGGTCAATGAACCGCTACGATGGGTTTTCAAAAGTTTCAGCTACCAGCGCCATGTCCTACTTTACACAACCACCTGCTAGTTATTACAGTATATGAGTATATAACTTGATCCACAAAATAAGATGCAAACGAGTGCACTATTGTTCGGAGTTAATTATAGATTAAATAATATGATATAAGTTAATTCTTCGGCTGCAGAAGTACAGTACGTTAAAACTGGAACAAATATACAAACTTAACATTATTATCATTTTTAAATCTAACATTATTAACATGATGTATACTTAACTAGCGAAGTAAAACCAAGTTAGACTTAATGTTAATATGTACGGTGTTTGGCTGGTTCGCGACCGGGGCACACCACAGTCGGCCATGTTGGGAATGGGTTACCTGACTTTCATTCGAGAAATGAGCCCGCACCCGACTCACCCAACCGCCTACACATCCACTCAACCACCAACCTATTCAACCACCCAATCCACCAATGCGGGTTGGGTGTAAAGCGATAGGGGTTTGGTGTAAATGGGACTGCCCAGTGTGGGCCAACAGGTCCGCTGCAGTTTCCTCCATTCTTATGTTCTTAACCTATCCACCAATCTATCAATCCACCATCTCCCATCTCATTACATCCTTCCTCTGGCAAACTAAGACTTCTCCCTCCCACCTACCCTCCCTCATCCCCTCCACCTACCTAACCCCCCCCCCCTCACTCCCTCTGCCTACCTACCCTCCCTCACCCCCTCCTACCTAGCACTTCGTCACTCCCTCTACCTACCTAACCCCCTCACTCCCCCCACTACCTACCCTCCCTCACCCCCTCCTACCTAGCCCTTCGTCACTCCCTCTACCTACCTAACCCCCCTCACTCCCCCCACCTACCTAACCCTCCCTCTACCTAACTCTCCCTCCACCCAGGTAATTAGACAGAAGAACATAAGAATGGAGGAAACTGCAGCGGGCCTATTGGCCCATACTGGGCAGTCCCGTTTACACCCAACCCCTATTGCTCATATAAGCATCCAACCTATGTTTGAAGCAATTCAGCGTATTCGAGTTAATGATGATATTTGGTAACTTGTTCCATTCATTCACTACTCTGTTACCAAACCAGTGTTTACCTATTTCACGCCTAAATCTAAATTTGTCTAATTTAAAACCATTGTTAAGAGTTCGCTCCTGGTTGGATAATTTGAGTACCTTTGTAATGTCCCCTTCGTTTAGCCCTGCCTTCCACTTATACACCTCTATCAGGTCGCCCCTCGCTCTACGTCTCTCGAGGGAGTGCAAATTAAGATGCTTTAACCTGTCTCTATACTCAAGGTTCCTAATGCCCGGGATTAGTCTTGTAATTCTCCTCTGAATTCTTTCCAATGATTCTATATCCATTCTGTAATACGGTGACCAGAACTGAACTGCGTAATCCAGGTGTGGTCTCACAAGAGCATTAATTATTCTTCAGGTGAAATAAATTAATAAGGACACTCTTCAGGTGATCCTAATAAGACTCCTACCTTAAAGACTACACGCCTCAATACAGCCTATTAACTAAAGGTAATTGAAGGTATCTAGTTAAGTGCTGATGACACTGTTGGGGGGGGGGGGGGGTCATCCAAATTGTGTTTTTCTCGTGAACCAGTTAGTTAGTCTCTCATCTCCAGTTAGTTACAGTCTCACATCTCCAGTGAACCAGTTATTTAGTCTCACATCTCCAGTGAACCAGTTATTTAGTCTCACATCTCCAGTGAACCAGTTATTCAGTCTCACATCTCCAGTGAACCAGTTATTTAGTCTCACATCTCCAGTGAACCAGTTATTTAGTCTCACATCTCCAGTGAACCAGTTATTCAGTCTCACATCTCCAGTGAACCAGTTATTTAGTCTCACATCTCCAGTGAACCAGTTAGTTAGTCTCACATTTTCAGTCAACCAGTTAATTACAGTCTCACATCTTCAGTCAGGAGGATATTCACTGCATCCGGACCTTGGAGGAGGTGGAGGAGGTGGAGGAAGATGAAGAGGTGGATGAGGTGGAGGAAGATGAAGAGGTGGAGGAGGAGGTGGATGAGGTGGAGGAGGAGAGTGAAGAAGGGCCGCCGCCACATCCATTCCCATACATACATACATACAGGTACAGGGTACATACATACATAGGATCCGTTTTTGCACGTCGATGAGCATATATTATCCGACGTAGACAATACCACCCGAAGAGACCGCATCCACACGTCAGACCGTATCCGCACGTCAGACCGTATCCGCACGTCAACAAGCGTATCCGACACCCACATTCGCCTCCTCTATATATGAGTCTACTGCACTGTACTGTATGTGTTCGAGCACCGCATCAGACTACCGACGATGGAGTGAGGTGAGGCAGCAAGTTGAAGTGAGGTGAGGCAGCAGGTTGAAGTGAGGTGAGGCAGCAAGTTGAAGTGAGGTGAGGCAGCAGGTTGAAGTGAGGTGAGGCAGCAGGTTGAAGTGAGGTGAGGCAGCAGGTTGAAGTGAGGTGAGGCAGCAAGTTGAAGTGAGGTGAGGCAGCAAGTTGAAGTGAGGTGAGGCAGCAGGTTGAAGTGAGGTGAGGCAGCAGGTTGAAGTGAGGTGAGGCAGCAAGTTGAAGTGAGGTGAGGCAGCAGGTTGAAGTGAGGTGAGGCAGCAGGTTGAAGTGAGGTGAGGCAGCAGGTTGAAGTGAGGTGAGGCAGTAAAGTTGAAGTGAGGTGAGGCAGCAGGTTGAAGTGAGGTGAGGCAGCAGGTTGAAGTGAGGTGAGGCAGCAGGTTGAAGTGAGGTGAGGCAGCAAGTTGAAGTGAGGTGAGGCAGCAAGTTGGAGTGAGGTGAGGCAGCAGGTTGAAGTGAGGTGAGGCAGCAGGTTGAAGTGAGGTGAGGCAGCAAGTTGAAGTGAGGTGAGGCAGCAGGTTGAAGTGAGGTGAAGCAGCAAGTTGAAGTGAGGTGAGGCAGCAGGTTGAAGTGAGGTGAGGCAGCAGGTTGAAGTGAGGTGAAGCAGCAAGTTGAAGTGAGGTGAGGCAGCAGGTTGAAGTGAGGTGAGGCAGCAGGTTGAAGTGAGGTGAGGCAGCAGGTTGAAGTGAGGTGAGACAGCAAGTTGAAGTGAGGTGAGGCAGCAAGTTGAAGTGAGGTGAGGCAGCAAGTGACTCCGTTACTATGGCTCTTCCTTCCAATCCTCCCCCCCCCTCATCTCCTCCTTTCTAATCCCCTCCTTTCTAATCCCCTCATTTACTTTCCCTTCTCTCCTCCCTCACCTCTCCTTTCTAATCCATCCCTTCCCTTCTCTCCCTCTCTCCCTCCCTCTTCCTCCTCCCTCCCTCCTACACTCAAGTGGATACAGGTTGTGGATCGAGGTAAATATTAGATAGATCAGTGGGTGGGTGGGTGGGTGAGTGGGTGGGGCTGTTCTGAGTGAGTGGTGTCAACCTTGAAGACTGACTGGCTACACCTGCTGGTACTCCATTTGCCAAGCCCATTATCACCCTACCACCCATACACCCACTATCACCCTACCCACCCATACACCCACTATCACCCTACCCACCCATGCACCCATTATCACCTTTCCATCACCCACCCACTACAGTCTCCCACCACCACGACACACACACACGTTCCCTCCCCAAGGCCTTTCACCGTCATTATCGACTGTCACTGTCAACTTTAGGCTGTCATTGTCACCTGTCACGGTTCACTTAACTTTTTACTGTTATTGATAGCTGTCACTGTTTGTCGTTGACAGTGATAATCCATTACTATACGGTACTCTATATGTTAATGGCCACTGTTGTCTGTCACTGTTAATATCACCTGTCACTGTTGGTCTTCAATAGCATCTGTCACACACTCATTCGTTACGTGCCATTCATTAACCTAACCTAACCTAACCTAACCAACAGCGTGACGACCTGTGTTATAATAATAATAATAATAATAATAATAATAATAATAATAATAATAATAAATAATAATAATAATAATAATCATAATAATTAACAGTTTATTGAAAGAGCATAGCAGTCTGAAGGCTGAAAATATACAGTTACATAATTGGGGAATGGGTCTCTTGATTGACCAATAATTTACAAGTAACATAAGTGATACAAATATGATATATAATAACTAGGTGGGGAGAAGCTCACACTACAGGGCATTTCAACATAGTGACAGTGCAAAAAGTAAGATTGGCTGGGAGTGAATACACTGGTTGATTACAAGTTATTGATAATTTTTACAATGGTTGGGACTGGGCTGTTTTTATAACGATCAGTTCGTGCTCGTATGGGCTGGATGCGGCTGTGGTGTAGAACAGCAATTCTCGGGCGAGGGATCTCGGGTGGTAGTAGGAGCCGGTGTCGAGGATGGTGCAGAAGCTTCTCACCAAATTTGCAGATGAGGTCGTGGTGATGGTCAGTGAGAGCCGAGAGGGTCAGTGTGTTGAGCGCTTCTTGATATGTGGAGTAGGAAGGGGAGAGAATAATCTTGCATGCCCTCTTTTGCACTTTTCTAGATGTTTACGTTGTGTGGCATTTAGGGAGGAAGACCAGGTAGGGGAGGCATAGGTGAGCTTGGGAAGTATGAATGTGTGTGTATGTGTGTGTGTGTGTGTGTGTGTGTGTGTGAGGAAGGACAGAAACGAAGGGGATGGTGTTGAGCACAGTCCGAGACAGTGAAGTGGTGGTAGTGGGTCCGTGACAGAGAAGACAGATATATAAGACAGAAAGACAGGTAGGCAGACATAGAGTAAGGTAAACAGACAAACAGAGGCAGGCATATAAAGAGGAAGACAGTCAGATAGAGATGCAGACAAACAGAACTTGAGACAGAGAGGCTGGCGGACATGGACAGACAGACAGACAAACAGCGGCAGGCAGGCAGGCGTGCGTCGTGACACGGGCGACGGTGCGTGTCTCCATGTCTGGGGACGCACGTGGTGATGGTCCGTGTCCCCCCCCCCCCTCACCCCCCCTACAACCCAAAACCCGGAGGTAACCATGAGACGAAAAAAATACATAAATAATTAGCCATGTCTGTCTCCTCGCCTTCACAAGTCTGAAAACTGGGTCAGTAGTGGTCCTGGTGGTGGGAGTGGTTAGGTGGGAGCTGGAGGTGGGTTAGGTTAGGAGGTTAGGTGAGGTTAGGTTAGATTAGAACCTGTGATTTCTTTTCCTGGATTCGGGTTATAGAGAGAGAGAGAGAGAGAGAGAGAGAGAGAGAGAGAGAGAGAGAGAGAGAGAGAGAGAGAGAGAGAGAGAGATATCTTCATCATACCTGTACTACAAAAGAAAATAAAGATGTAAAGAAAACTCACCTCAGCGGGATTTTTTTCTTGTTTGATGTAGTAATTTTACATAAAACCCTGAAACTGTTCTTCACGCTTAATATGTCATCTAGTCACAGGCCTGGCACTTGACATTATTAGGGACCTGCCACTCTTTGCCATAAACAGATAAAATGTACCGGGAACTTTCCCCCCACACTCTCATCATTCTCTCATTTTATGTAACTTGACAAAACCTATGACCCTTCAGGCTTTTACGCCCTTAATGTACGAGTCATAAAGGCAAGTATGAACTTTTCATACTTCCCTGTTGGGCGCTGTAAACGCTTCTGCGCTTCACCTTGCACAGGATGTAAGGGGGTGCCCAATAAACTAGTCCCCTCGGGGGCAAATCTGAAAAATCTGAATATGTGATCTGGGAGGACCTTTATGGCCAGTACTTGTCACTTCCCTTAGGTGACATAATACCTTAATGTATAAACTTAACCATTTGTGTATATTTCAGACAAACAGAAATTTTATATATTTTAGCAAAATTCTGATAAAACAAAAGCTTTTTGGGGGGTAAATACTGTACAACTGAAAACACACACACACACACAGTACTGATTACTCTTGTGTATGTTGTTTATTCCATATTACACATAATAATAATAATAGTAATAATAATAAAAATAATAATAATACATTACTAATACATAATAGATAATAACAAAAAACATCAACAATAATAATAATAATAACTAGACATTTCAAGAATACAATATTAGCATTTTTGTGTATGGGGAGGGACCTTAGGTGTGAGAAGTATAGGCGAGATAGGTATGAGAAATGGGAGGGAGAGGAGTGTTCGAGGGGGTCGAATGGACTTGAGGCAGGAGGCAGGCAGTGGGCGGTAGCAGCCAGAGCCCACCAAGGTTAACCCACCACTACCACCACCGGAGGGACAACAACCTTATAGGAAATATTCTTACACCTTCACCCACTCACCAACCCACCCACCCAATCATCACGATATACTTGTCTGGCTGGATTATTTATGATACCTCTGGTGGTGGTGACGCCTCGCTCTGGTGCCTCCCTTTGCCTCCCCAGTGAGTAATGTGGCGAAACGCGTTCACAATAATAATAATAATAATAATAATAATAATTACAGACCAACAATAACGAAACAGCACCAACAAAAATTAAAATAATGAAATAATAATAATAATAATAATAATGAAATAATTATACTTTCATGTCGACATTGAATGAAATCTTGTGATAAATGTCGAGGTTAAACATTACTGTTATTTGCTTCATTTATTGTTTTCGGGCCTACAAACAAACGGATAGGGTACGGCTGGATACAAAGACGGAAAACATGTGTACATAAGTTCCCCATTATGTACATGATGGATACGTATCATCATTCTTTCACCAACACGCATACCTACACCTACAAGGTTTTATTTAAATATTTCCGATGCTGTGTTTTTTAAGCTCCAAAAATGAAACTTACATGAAAAGACGGGCAAACGGAAACCATTCCTTTATATCACCAACTCCGATGATAAGAAACACCATTCCAACTAGTACAGCTTTATTGTTACTATAATAACCCGTGAGCCTTGGACGTTGTCGTGTGCCTGGCAGTGGAGTCAGCAGGACGGACCACGACTGTCTGTTGTCCAAACAAACTAACAATAGCCTATTATCATCGCAAGCTGAAGCAGGGATTTGCCTGTGGACCTACGAGGGTTCACTAACGATTATGCCAACAAAATGTCAAATGTCAAGGTAACTGGGGAACGTAAATGTCGCAGTACACTACAGTCTTGCTAGCTGGTATAGGCAACGAGGCACCTGCAGCCGTGCTTACCAGGGAGCTCCACTTGAGACAGGGCGACCCTTACCTCTCTCCCAACCATTCTCATTGTTGGGTCGTATTGGAAAAGCCAGGTGCTGCTGTAATAGTTTGGGGATAAATGCCGTCAAGATCTGAAGGGTTGCGGGGACTGGTATAAACAAAGGTACTTCATGTTACTAACACCAATGTTATCTATGATTCACGTGGGCGCTTCGACCCGGCATCGTCGTGCGTCTGGCAGGTGGGTGGAGTGCTTCGGCCGCCAAGAATCGGCTAGTCAACTTTCGCTCGTCCTAACATCAACGAAATAAAATGAAAAGAGAAAATTGGTGAAAATATAAATAATCGGTAGCCAGAATTGGAAGATTTTCTAAATATTATAACGTATAATTCAGCTATGCCCGAATAATTTTCTTTCAAGTTTGCTCAAAGGAGGAAACCGTTGCTGTGACTGACCGGACACACACACAATTACTGTCACCGTATATCAACATAATGACTCATAATAATTAATAATATCGATACAATTAATAATTATGATAATCAAATTACAATTATTGTTTTCATTACTATTGTCATACTTAGCAAAAGTTTTCTCATTATCTATGTAATTAATTTAATCATTACCATCATTATTATTACATTATAAACTCATCACACATTATATAACGTAATACATCATACATATTACACAACACCATACACTTACATATCACATAACATACTCCCCCACATACCACACAACATACTCCAGTTACCACACAACATCCTCACATAAAACACAACATACACCCCGCATACCACATAACATACACCCCGCATACCACACAACATACACCCCACATACCACACAACATACACCCCACATACCACACAACATGCACCCCACATACCACACAACATGCACCCCCACATACCACACAACAGACACCACACAACATACACCCCCACATACCACACAACACAGACACCACATAACATACACCCCACATACCACACAACAGACACCACACAACATACACCCCACATACCACACAACAGACACCACACAACATACACCCCACATACCACACAACATAGACACCACACAACATACACCCCCACATACCACACAACATAGACACCACATAACATACACCCCCACATACCACACAATACAGTGGAAGTAAGCATACGCATTGTTTATACTATACAGATAACGTAAAGAATCTCTATCCCATCTTTATTTCACCTGAAGATTAACCACCCTCAACAGGTTAGGTATAATACAACAAAAGTAGATCCGAAGAACATGTATTTCCCTATTACTACATGATCTGGCAACACTTGTTTATTAACCGGGTTTCCGCTGCTCATCTGGCAACACTGTATAATAACTTATCTCTTGCGGCAACACTGTATATTATTATATGAGTTAGGACTCGTTCACAAACACTGGGTTTCCGCAGCTGATCTGGCACCACTGTATGATGTGGTTATCTCTGGCAACACTGTATGGTGTGGTTATCTCTGGCAACACTGTATATTCTTATGTTATTCACACAACCACTGGGTATCATCATCCACAGCTATTCTGGCAACAGTGTATTGTAATAGGGTTTGGAGACTAACCCTAAATATTGTTATATCGAGGAGCAACGACCCACCACCGTTCAATTATAACTGATGATGCTTCTGTCATGTGTTGTGAGCTTATGATACAACACTATATACTGTGTGGTGACCTTATAACACTACAAACTGTAAGGTTAGGACATAACAAAAACACTGCATTTTGTGAGTTCACGATACAAAAAGTTAGGTTGTTAATTTACGAGGCAACAAATTTCAGTGTTTTAAGTTTACGACACAACACACCCTAAAATCCTAAATGGTTAATTACGTGACTCTTGTTGTAATTAAGGTTAAAAAAAATACAGGGGAATATCAGTTGACCAAATTTCCCGCCAATTTGAACTCAGGCGCATCACCTGTTCAGATGTAAACATACCCCAGTTGTGTCTGTCGGAGATTTATAGTTTTGTGTCTTATCGCCAGTCGAAACTCTTGGCCTACAGTCTTGGACAATCCTAGTAGCCTCGAGTGTTGGAGTGGGAAGTTTGTTTTCCTGAAGTACGTGTCTTGGTGCATAAATACAAGAGAAGTATTACAGAATGGTTACACCACTGCACAGCGCCTGAGCAGCACAAGAAAAAATATTTATATTTAGACGCATTTGTGGAGTTTCTTTCATTAATTAACCAGCTTACCTGTGGACCGCTGGCGTGTGTATACGTGAAACAATGTCCGTATTTGTGTTTATACAAGACTATATATTTAGTACAGTGTACCAGACCTCTTGTCCACAGGTTGTATCCGCATGCGCCACCTGCATACGTAAACGAGACCGTTTGTGTTTATATTCAGAGACGACAACCTGTCAGATACCCTTATAACCGCACCTGCAGTCTGAGCCCTGTCACCAACACACACACGCACACCACACCTGTGTCTGTTGAGGTCCCCACACACCACCACTTCCATACGCGCACTCCTCACTCATATACACAAACATTAACACACTCACCAAGTAACATTTAACACACTCGTTGACTTTCCACCTCGACGATACAGACAGCTTTCACTCTGCCGCTCTTAGTCTATACTTAAATGTGTGTGTGTGTGTGTGTGTGTTTAGTATTACAGGCATATGCACGTATCTTACTCCCACAACCCCCACACGCCCTTATTCCCACAACCCCCACACACCCTTACTCCCACAACACTCCTGCCACCGTATTTCTCTTCGTCACACTGCACCCACCACCACCTCCTTAATGTCACAAGACCTTGACATTCGTGTGCAGCCGTGAGCCTCATCAACCCCCTCCCGCCCCCCCCCCCCCACCCAAGAGTGTTCCGTGGGTGGGTGCCTGTCTCTCCACACCACAGTGCCCTAAAGTTCACTGTACGAGTCTTAACGCCTGGCGGTATCCTATCCTTTCGTGGCTAGTGTCTCTCTATCCCTCCACAGTGCTTCAAGTTCATTGTACGACGTGTTGAAATCATCGCTAAAACACTCTTAAGTAAATTCCACGTTAATTTATCACACACGCACACACACTAAAAATCCTCAGAAAACAAACAATTACGTCATACATCTGTTTCTTTACGTCAGACAACTGCTGTATTCATCATAAAATTACTCAAGACACAGCTCATTCAGACAAGCAATTCAAGCATACAACTAAATACAACATTAAGTCATACCTATCCATACCTAACCTAAAACTACTACACTTTATCATATCACCAATGGTCATAAGTCATCATACAATTTATATTCTAGATCACAGCTTATTCATACAAGTGTCATGCTGTGTTAGGGAAATAATTAACTAAAAACATCAACTAATCCATACTCCCTCATGCATGTACACTATTTACCGCAGAGATAAACACAGACAAGACAATATAAACCTCCTCTGACCAACTACGGATATAAATCAAAGTTGAATTCATGTGTAAAATAAGTCACAATGATAAAATATTTCCTTTGTTTTTAATAATTTTCAATCCTACTGAAAGGGTAAAATGTGGAATAAGTGTGTGTCTGTGTGCGTGTGTAGTTGGTGATAATTCCCTTGTAAACTCAGTGAAATAATATGCTTCTTTCTTGTACAATCTAGGATAAATAAGTACTGTCGCCTCTGCTCAACTAACCCCGCCGTGATTCAGACTCGTGAACCCGAAGCCAATAAATGCTTCGGATTCGCTTTTGTTCCCGACTCTACAACCAACTGTTTATAATAATCTTTAACCAATACGTTATATTTATTGTTAGTTAAAAAAATATCAAATACTCCTGAACACAACGAATCATCATTAACATAAAAAACAACACCCGGAAGAACGAAAAAAAAAACAAAGAACAAAACATAACGAAAAAAAATCAAGGAATTAAATAAGGAGTAATTTCAATATGGTGGTCTACAGGACAAACCCCCAGAGCAGTAAACTTGAGAATTGGCGCAACAGAATGACGTATGTATCTCCCTCTCCCGCCCAAGCTGCAGTAGTAGTTCAGTGGACAACAAAGGGACCATAACTCTTGCCAAAAGTAGTCGGAGCGGAACCAGTCAGAATCTTGGCGCGGGGCTAAAATTATCCCGTTCATGTACACCATTCGTAAAAATAAATTAAATAATAATTAAATCCCACGAAGAATCTCCACCCCCCACCCCCCGCTTATTTCACCTGAAGATTAACCACTCTAACCTAACATAACACAAACCTAACCTAATCCTAATCTTATCCCCACAAAAAAGTAGCACTAGGGTGGTTAATCTTAAGGGGAAAAATGAGTACAAAAAGTTGATAATTATGACGTGACGTTGATACAGACACCTAGATGGCAGTAGAGTCAGTAGTCTCCTCTCACCCTAGTCATGGGGAAGATGTTATCAGATACAGTAGCGGTATGTTTACTTAGACATTCCATCACAGTACAGGGACTTTCAGTAAAATAACATGTGGATCGCACAAGTAATAATAATAATAATAAGAACACGATGATGATAATAATAATAATAAAGAACGTAGTAGGTATGTGTGTGTGTGTATGTATAATGTGATACCAACATGGAGGACACGTTCAAGGGCAATGGGCGTGTCCCCGACCTGCCGCCGTGTTCGTAAAGGGTGTTCACCGTGTCCGCCTCATATATGTGTGTGTCCTCGCCCTGTAACACTGTGCTGCCACCGCCGGTCTCTTCGCCTCGACCTTCCTTCAAACTCCCGTAAACAAAATTATCTCTTTATTATTCCCGAGTTTTGGCGCGGGAACTGATTTCAACGTCTAATGTCAAGTAAATATGTCTGAAGAATTGATTTTAACGTCTAATGTCAAGTAAATGTCTGAATTTATTTTAACGTCTAATGTCAAGTAAATATGTCTGAATTTATTTTAACGTCTAATGTCAAGTAAATATGTCTGAAGAACTGATTTTAAGTCCAATGGCTATCTTAACATTGTGTAAAGAACTGCCCTAACCCTCCGGCCCAAGCCTGACCACATCTTGCTATAGAACCTAACCTAACTTAACCTGGACTAACCGTAAAAGCCTCTAGCCTATGGTCAAAATAAACCTCACCTTAGATTTCTATTCCATCCAAAAATATAGATATGATGATGATTGATGGCGAAGATGACGACGATAATAATAATAATAATAATAATAATAATAATAATAATAATAATAATAATAATAATAATAATCATAGCTTCTCAGGGAAACTTAAACTACAATAGCTATCATATAAAAACACCTAACCTAACCTAATCTAACCTGAACTAACTAATCCTCCAACAATGTTTGATCAAATTTTAAAGAGGATAAGAAACTCCACCGTGTTCAAACGCCTTAACCAAACAAGCATAGATTACCCTTCAGAGTTCATACTTACAATATGCTTCCTAAACACATCTTAAACTATCCCGAAATATATATATATATAAATTAGTTTAAGCACATTTATCCTAACCTAAATAATCCCAAATCATATATTAATAAACTACACGAAAGAATTAAGCAATGAGTTAACTGAGACTCACCCGACCTGAAGAATTATTACGCTGGCCTTGAATTCCCAACGTGACCTTTTACTAGCTGAAGCCAACCTCACGTGAGCTAGCGGCAGGACCTATACTGGTGGCTCAAGGTTTTACCACACATCCTATCCTAACCTAACCTAACCTCACGTGAACTAGCGGGAGGACCTACACTGGTGGTTCGAGGCTTTACCACACACCATATCCTAACCTAACCTAACCAAGCACAATAAAATCCCAGCAGGGTAATAACGCCTCACTAAATTCATTATAGACCCATGAAAAGCTTATTATAATTCTTTACAGTAAATCACTTCAACGAAACCTAGACGTATGACCAAAAACAAAACTCTGACATTTAACCAAAACTTAAAATTGTAAGTTATTATAATATTTAGGTTAATTGGAATGAAATAATACACTGATGAAACAGTAATCGTCTTGCCTCCTCCTCCTCCTCCTCCGTGCCGAGTGAAGACGAACAATGAGGTGGTCTGGGCTGGTTTCTCACTTAATGGATATTTGTTGTACGGCAGACGTTAAAGAGCTTTGTAATGATCACTGCATCATCACTTTTACCGTGTTGCACGCTTGTGACACACTAAGATTGCAGGCTGACAGGTGTGTGTGTGTGGTGGGAAGGGAAAAACAGCAGGCGTGAAGGACACCCTACCTACCTACCTACCTACCGACACGGGAATCAACAGGCTGGTGGGTGCAGGGGTGGTGTGTGTGTGTGTGTGTGTGTGATGTAACAAGCCAGTTAGGTAGTACATTCTTACATCTTCAACAAGAATTATTCCTTCACTATAAATAAACCTCACTACCAGATTATTTCTTTCTTTCTTTCTCTATTTTAATACCATTTTTTCTTTCATTCTTTCTTTCGAGGCCATATTTTTTTCTCTTTCAATGTCATATTCTCTCTCTCTTTTCATTTCTTTCTTCTTTCAATATCATTTTCTTGTTCTCACTTTTTTTTCATGATTATTTCTCTTTCTCTCTCACCACCGTCTAGAAACTCACTTCAACCACACAGGAAAACGTTCATTATTTTCTTATCCAGTTACATAAAACAGGTACATATACAATAACTTAGGAGGACTCAGTTACACACACACAGTTCACGAACCAATCACTAAACGTCTATTACTTATGAGAGAGGAGGTACATACAGTGTGCATGGATCAATTTTACAGTACATATATTGAACGTCGATTCTGCTTTATCAAAAACGCGTAAAATATTGAAGGGCACACAGTGGAAGACAGCTGAGGCAAGTGATGTTTATGCTTCCTACACAATCGAGGTCACGAGAGAGGTGAGTGTCCCCGCGCGTACACACACACACACACACACTTGTTTTCCTTCCCCCAACACACCTGTACACCTGTGGCTCCACCTACCCTATAAACAATGCTGCCTACACGTGAAGCCTTAGTCATATAACTACACAATCATGTAATCCACCGCACGTACCGTACACACTTGTCTCGACATACATACATACATAGATAACATTATATAAGCGTCTGTTTATATACGCCCCCCAACAAACCTAACCTAACCCAAATCAAGACCAACTTGACCTAATCACAGAGCCCGAAATCTTAAAACAAAAACAAGAAGAGAAACACATTGCCTCACAACACACACACTGTCATGGTTTGGTTTTCGTAGTGGTAGTAAGAGTGGATTATATTATATAAAGATAATAATATGTCGTATTTCTTATTTCTTACCGTAGAGTTCGATACCTTCACACTGGTACTTACAGGAGATTATGGTGTATCTATGTAGAAGTTCACTCCACCACTCGACATTCCATGATTTATACTTGATAAATGATGATTTAATGAATTCCATTAATTTCCAACATCCATCTAAGTTATTGGTTATACTTTGTCATAACCAATCAGTCATTACCTTGAGTAATAATAAGATAGGATCACAGGTACGGGCAGATAATTGCACTTACATTTACTTGTCAAGCTTCCATACAATGATTTACAATTTGCATGGATATATGATTCACTCACGTTCACGCTGTAATAAAATTAATCTTCTAAAAGAAAATTTTCAACTTGGGGACACATGTGGTTACTCTACTGTGGGTATAACTTAACAGAGCCTTAATTCTTCAAGTGATACATTTACTGCCAGCCTGGATTGCTTTTGTTGCAACCAGGCTTCCGCACAAGAACTTCTTTCCACGGGCCATAACAACAAAAAGTACTCTTGGGTTACCACACATAGTCTCACGTCACTGACAGTCACTGTAGACGGTTGTCGCGGCAAGGAGAACTGGTAAGCGTGATTTGTTTAACTACATACTGTAGGTGCAATAGACCAGCCTGGATTGTTTTCGTCACAACCAGGCTTCCCCACGTGATATTTCCAAGTGATAACAACCTAGGTTAACACACTTAGTCTCGTGTCGATCACAGTCACTGTAGACGGGTGTCGTGCAGGAGAACTCTGTAAGCGTGAATTGATTAACCATTTACTGTAGGTTTGAAAGGCCAGCCTGGATTGCTCGTTGCAACCAGGCATCCACACGTGATATTTCCACGGGGATAACAACCTAGGTTAACACGCTTAGTCTCGTGTCGACGACGGTCCACAGGACGGAGTGGCGGTGGAGGACTCCATGTGGTGTCCCGCTCCCTTCAGGAGGGAGAGGATGGGGACGTCTTGACTAACCCATGGCCAAGGGGATACTACTTAAAATGAGGTTTTTGGGTGTGATGCCATGAACAGTACAACTGTCTCACTGCCCACCACTAAAGGCTGGCTAACATACCACTAATGGGAAATATGTCCCAGTTATGCCTCACTGGGTGCCTATTTTAGTAAAACAAACTTTGGAGTTGGTTGCGTGGGTAAGCCTAACGTAACCCATGACACACACACACACACACACACACACACACACACACACACACACCATCAAACATACCTGTAACTTTCACACATTCCGCTCTCCTTTCTCACGCCCCTACACCTCCAACCCACGCCCCTACAGCCCTAACCCACGCCCCTACACCTCCAACGCACGCCCTTATACCCCCAACCCACGCCCTTATACCCCCAACCCACGCCCCCACACCTCCAACCCACGCCCCTACACCCCCAACCCACGCCCCTACACCCCTACCTATCTACCTCAACCCCCCCTTACCTGTGTGTGTGTGTGTGTGTCCTCGTCCAATCAGCGTACCGTCCACATAATCTGAAGGTTGGCGACCACAGTCCTCCCTGCTCTAAACTATCATCAATATTGTCAACAGATACAGTCATTGTATCGTAGCCAATCATAATGAAGGCTCCTCTTGACGTCACTGATGTAAACAAATGACGTCACACCCGCCATTCCTACACATAAACACATTGTGGTGGTCGGATACGGTACCAGTGACGTAACCTCATGTGCAACAATGGTTAAGGCGATACTTGAAGAACCACACACACACACACACACACTGAAATTCATAATAATTCTCCTGTTGAAAAAAAAAGCGAAAACCAACCATCCATTTATTATCCTTCACAGTAAATGATAATAAGGTTGTCTCCGTCTGTCTGTCTGAGGACCCACTTGGGCTAGGATACCCCACATACAGCCAAGGTGTAAGTAACAAGAGTGCAGAGGTCTTATTGCAACTATATCTTGCGTTAGTTAGGCCGCACCTCGATTATGGGGTTCAGTTCTGGTGCCCCTATTATAGAATGGATATAAATTCACTAGAGTCGGTGCAGCGAAGAATGACAAAAATGATTCAGGGACTTAGAAACCTTCCATATCAGGATAGGTTAAAGAAACTTAACTTGCATTCCCTAGAAAGACGAAGAGTGCGGGGAGATATGATAGAAGTATTTAAGTGGGTGAAAGGAATCAATAAAGGGGATATAGATAAAGTTCTTATAATATCCGAGCAGGATAGGACTCGGAGCAACGGATTCAAGTTGGATAAGTTTAGGTTTAGGAGGGAGATAGGAAGAAACTGGTTCACAAATAGGGTGGTGGACGAGTGGAACAAGCTTAGCAACTTTGTAGTAAGTGCTGGAACTCTGGAAAGTTTCAAAAGGAGGCTAGATAGATTCATGGATGATAGAGAGTGGTAGTAACTCTCGACAGGAGCTGCCATGCACAGGCCAACCGGCCTATTGCAGACTCTTATTTTCTTATGTTCTTATGTAAGGTCAAGGTCCAATATAAAGAAGACTGACCCACATACATCCACCAAGACCCACACAAAAACAATGATCTCAGCTGAGAGGACGGGAAGGAGACCACATTTGCTTACACTCCAGAATTTTACTTAAGCACAAGGCGAAACGAGACGACCTTCACTCAACTGTACTATAATATAACGTAATGAGGCAGGATAAGTGTGTGTGTGTGTGTGTGTGTGTGTGTGTGTGTGTGTGTGTGTCACGAGGAAGGCGAACAACAACGGCAGGTGCGGGAATCGATGAAGACACCGAGACGTCTGGAAGCGAATCACTGCACTGAACTGTATATAAATTATGTAACTTTTAGTTGTATCAGCTGCTCTTATTATTACCAATACTACTACTACTACTACTAATAACAACACTTATAATAATGATAATAATAACATAATGACACACTACAGTAGACTTATTCGTTTGATAGTTCCTGTTTACACCCAGTCACTATCACCCGTATATCCACCTAACCTACATTTCTAACCTCTCAGTGAGTTTAATGTGTGATGGTGTTTGGTAATTTATTATTTTTCACTAATAACCATTATTCATTTAGAATTCTTCCCTTAATCTAAATTTCCCTCATTGCTACGTGTCCACTATTGATTGGTAATAATGATGATGATAACAATAATAAGAATATTACTACTACTACTACTACTACTGCTACTACTACTACATAATAATAATAATAATAATAATAATATATGCAGTAAAAAAATACACCCGTAGCCCCTCAAAGAAAACGGGATTTTATTAACATTCAAGGGTAAAACCCGCGTCTTACTGACCAACGTCTCTTTACCGAGGAGAGAACGGAGCCCGGATAATACAACTCCTTATATTATTTACTACTGAGCGAAAACAAATAAACAGCGATTAAAACAAGAGAAATAAATGACCGGCTGACTGCGTGGTTGAGTTAGTATGAAAACAAAATACTGATTACTTATTTTAAGGAGTACTGGAAACAACCCAAGCGAACTGTGGCACATACATACATACAATGAATGTTAGATCACATACTCCACCGTTTATTTGACACTGCTAAGGAGGGGAGCTGGGAGAGGATAGGGGGGGGAGGGGAAGATAGGATACGGGAGAGAGGAGGGAAGGGAGGGTAGGAGAGAAGGGAAGGGAGGGTAGGAGAGGAGGGAAGGGAAGGTAGGAGAGGAGGGTATGAGGGGAGAGGGGAGCAACGAGCCAACACCCCCATAACAACTCCCCATCTGACCTTAATCTGCCAAGTTGTGGTCACTGAGAGAGTCGACACACACACACATGGACGGACGGTGTACTGTACGGTAGTTCCCCGACTCGAGGAACACACAGTCAACAGAACCATTATTAGTTGTTGTGTTTGATGTTAATGACGATGATTTATATGGACTGATATTGGTTGGCTGGCCTTGAATGAGACAGACAGAGCGAGGCAAAGTGAGACACAGATGAGAGATGGACAGAGAAACACACAGACAGTGAGACAGAGAAATGACAGACAGACAGACAGACCCAAGACTGTACTGTATAAGAAAGATCCGCAGGTATAGGTGTAGGTACGGTATATATGAAGGTAAATATAGAGGTGCGTAGATACAAGGACTTACAAGTAGGTATATATACGTAGGGAAGTGTAGGTATATATGTAGGTATAATCGTAGGGAGGTGTAGGTAGATGTGTAGGTATATATGTAGGTATGTATTGAGGCAGCGTCCTTGTTGTAGGTAGGGAATGTGTGTGGAGGGAGGGAGAGATCCAGAGCCGCCGCCACGGTCATTAACCCCGGCCAGGGAAGGTGGTGGTGGTGGTAGTTGTGGTGTGGTGGTGGTAGTAGTGGTGGTAATAATAATGATTGTCGGTGGTACTGGTGTGTGTGTGAGGGAGTAGTGAAGGTAATGGTTGATTAATTTTGTACCCCTCCCCAGTGACGTGGAGCAACACACACACACACACACAGGACCTCCACACTGTGTCCTGTAGTAGAGACGGAGGGAGACTCAGTACTGTATACCCTAGACTTGGGGGCAGGGGGAGACAGGGGGGAGGGAAGGGGGGTGGGGGTATGGTCGTGTTTTTTGTTGTTCTTACTTGTGTTTTTTTTGGTTGACAATGTGGTGGTTGAGCTGGACACACACTCACACACACACACAATGAACTCCCAGGTAGAGTGAGATGACCTTTCTTCTTCTTACTATATTATACGCGAACGCAAAACGTACACATGCGTAGAGACAGACATACAGACAGAGAAGCACAGTCATGCAACCATGTGTAAGCAACCCAGAAGACAGCCCCCCCCCCTCCCCCGTATGTGTGGGGGGAGGGGGGTATTGTATGGGGTGGGAAAGAGAAAGGGAAATGAAGGGGGGTTAAGGGAAATGCGGATACAGGGAGAAAGGGGGGAAGAAAGGGTTGGGGTGTGAGGAGGGAAAGGGGAGTGTGGGTGGGGGGAGTAAAGGGAAGGGGGATGTGTGTGTGAAGAGCGGGTAGGGGAGAAAGGGAATAAGGTTGGGGAGGGAGGGAGAGAACGTGTGAGGGAGGAGGGGTGGTAGTAGAGGAGAGAGGGGGGTAGAGGTGAGCCAGGGAGGAGGGAGTGTCTCACAGAACCACCATGTTACCTGGAGTAGGGGTCACGTCAGGCCGTCCAGCACCACTAGCGTTACAGCAGCAGATCCAGCAAGGGGGTAGAGGTGGGGGTAGAGAAGGGGGGTAGAGGGGGCAGCCAGCAGCAAGCCAGCCAGCTAGCAAGCCAGCCTGCCTGCCTATAAGCCACTCTCTCCAGTTGTACTTCCGCAAGAGTGGCCCCCGTCGACACACACAAACACTGTTAACACTAGGGAGACACCAGGTGGCGGAGGAAGGGGTAGAGTTAACACACACACTAGGTGGTAAGAGGGGTAGTAGTAGCACAAGAAGAAGGCTGTGGTTGGGTGAGTTGAGGCACCACACACACACACACACACAGGCGCGCGCCCGCCCGCCTCACTCTCTACACCTCAACTGGCGACTTCAACGCCGCCCGCTGCTGCTGCTGTTGTTGAGGCTGTGACGCCGCGCTCCACATACTACTGCCACCCACCCACCCGTCCGTCCGTCCTACTCTCACACCCACCACCACCTCGCCCGCCCACTACACCCACCACCCTCTACCTCATACAATACACCAGCCGGTTACAAACAAGAGTACTGCCAACAACACCCACGTCTTAACACACCTGAGGGGACGATGACCTCTACAACACACACACACCTACAATAACCCACTTGGGGGAACAGGTTCTTACAGTGGGCCAAGACGAGGCGGAACAAGGAAGGTATCCTGCACCACCACCACCACAGCCGCCACCACCACAGCCGCCGCCGCCAAAACCACGCACGCCCGCACGCACCTTCATCCCCCCGCTATGGTGTAAGCCCAGCACCATACCCGTAACACCTCTCCTGCTGCTTTCACCACCACCCTTCCTTCACCCTAGTCACCATAAACCAACACACACACACGTAAATCATCAAACCAGGAGGTGAGAGGAAGTTTTTAGAAGTTACTGAAGAATGAGTCGGTATACAGGTGAGTCGTTATACAGGTGAGTCGTTATACAGATGAGTCGTTATACGGGTGAGTCGGTGTACAGGTGAGCCGGTATACAGGTGAGTCGTTATACAGGTGAGTCGGTATACAAGTGAGTCGGTGTACAGGTGAGTCGGTGTACAGGTGAGTCGGTCGAGTTAATACTATTTTCCCACACCAGTATTACTTAACACCTGGTTGAAAGTCCCTCACCACGACGCCCCCGACCCTGCCTGCGCTACCCCCCCCCCCCCCACCCCCACCGCTGAGAGAGAGAGAGAGAGAGAGAGCTTCGTTCCAGACACACACACTTCATACCTCCTCCGGGACTAACCATCCCTCAACCTAAACACTGCCACAGCCACAAGAAAACAGCAACAAAAATAACGATACTGATGATAATGACGATGATAATGATAGCCGACTATAGAGGTCAAAATGGTTGGCCCAATAAGACGGCGCTGGGGTTCATTGAACTCTGGACCTGCAGCGAGGGAGTGAGGTAGGAGGAGGATTGAGAAGTACTCCCACTACTACTACTACGACTACTACTACTACTACGACTACTACTGCTACTAATAATAATCTCTAATCCTCAATAGTGATTTTCTTAACATCAACAAAACGGAGAGAGAGAGAGAGGGGGGAAAGGTGAGGGTCTTGCTTTGGAAGGAGAGATCTGGAAAAATGTCGCAATAGTTGGTGAGGGGGAGAGGAGGAGGAGTGAGACGGTGTGTGTGTGTTCCCCGGCTTCATCCTTTTTTCTTCCAACATCTCTTTATTCGTCTCCTCCCCGTCTCTCCATTTTCTTATCGTCTTGTTCATTATCCACACCATCTCCTCTTTTTCTTAACCATTATCATCACTCCAAGGAAAAACTAACACACCACTAACCTACCTGCGCTTAGGTTAGTTTATGTAAGAGTGTGAGTGTGTGTGTGTGTGTGTGTGTGTTTAATTCTTAAGTCAAATGCGTTCATGAGTGACAGTAATGCACCTTGAGGGAAAAAAACAACAACATACACACGGAGACAAAGAGCACCAAACACCGTGACTAACACACTCGTCAGGCCAAGCGGCACACATCACTCATGACTCTACAACCGTCCTGGGGGAAAAAGTGGAATAGTTTTTTTTTTTTTTTTTTTTTAACCCACTTGTGAATGCCAGCCGCGGAAACCGATAGTTCTCATTAAATTCGTGAATGAATGACCACAAATTTACTTAGATACGAAATCAAGGCGAGAGAATTAAATATCCTCAATTTTCACTAACTCGTGAATAGCGAGTACGAAAGAGTGTTGTGTTTTTACCGTCTTGTGAACGCTGGGCGCCAACCAACCACAACACCTAAACAAACGCTTGTTGCCAACCTCTCCATCCACAGCTAAATCTGTTACTGTTTACGAAAGAGGATATTCGTATCACCTGAAGCTCAGCCCCTAACCTAACCACACCAACGTTTACCTAACATAAAGTAACAACACAAACTAACATAACCTACCCTAATCTACACCCCCCCTCCCAGGTAGTAAGGAGTGATTAATCATCAGGTAAATTAAGCTAGGGGAGGAGGCTAATCCATTAACAAAGACAATACTCAACCCTCGACATAGACCAGGGTGTTACGGAGAGCTCAAGACAGGTTCAAGGAGTCGAGATTTTACAAGACGGTGATGGTATGGTTACCCTACAAGCTCACACAAGTACTGGCTCACATATAAGAACAGAAAAATGGAGGAAACTGCAGCGGGCCACACTGGGCAGTCCCATTTACACCCAACCCCTATCCATCCAACCTATGTTTGAAGCTATCTAGCGTATTCGAGTTAATGATGATGTTTGGTAACTTGTTCCACTCATTCACTACTCTATTTACAAACCAGTGTTTACCTATTTCGCGCCTAAATCTAAATTTGTCTAATTTAAAACCAGTGTTAAGAGTCCGCTCCTGGTTGGATAGTTTGAGTACCTTTGTAATGTCCCCTTTGTTTAGCCCTGACTTCCATTTATGCACCTCTATCATATCGTTCCTCACTCTACGTCTCTCGAGGGAGTGCAAATTAAGATGCTTTAACCTGTCTCTGTACTCAAGGCTCCTAATGCCCGGGATTAGTCTTGTCATTCTCCTCTGAATTCTTTCTAGGGATTTTATATCCATTCTGTAATACGGTGACCAGACTTGAACTGTGCAATCCAAGTGAGGTCTCACAAGCGCAAGATATAGTTTTAGGATGACCTCGCTAGATTTGTAACTAACACTCTTTTGTAACAATGTCATGAGTTTCCCGCCACCTGAGAGTTCCCGCCAATTTCAAGCCAATAGTACGAAGGCCTTAGGCCTGTCTGCGACCAATGAGAAAGCTTATGAGGCGTGACATCATGAAAGTTGTGGCGTCCCTAGTGGGCTGACGCAATTTAAAAAGTGGAGTCTGTGTTTGGTCAGAGTTAAGTGTGGCTGTGTCCTGGGTGTCACCTCATATGGCGGCTATAATGTGAGTACCTGTTACGTTTTATCCGTTTCCCGAAATGTACTGTGATTCATATGACCCCTTGATAGCTGGCTCGGAAGATAGGTTATTGTTTCGAAAGTGTAACTGTTTAATTTGAGTAACGTCGTTAATAAATGAAGAACCATTATGATTAGTTCTAAATTCCCTTACATGTCTTTGATGTTATGCAGTAATACAGTCAGTCCTAAATAATAAGTATTTCATATTTTCTCCTCTGAAGTGTTGTATCTAGTTCCCCTGACCAGCCTCCCTCAGTCTCCCCTTGCTGGTGTGTGAGAGGCCCCTACACTCCTACCCCTCAGACTAACCGCAAACATAAACAAATACCTTCATCTCACAAGTATAACAAACACAGAAGAGAATTGAATAATAAAGAAAACGTGAAAGTAAGAATAAATAAATAAATAAAAAGAATAAAAAACACATATATAAGAGTAATTTCCCTACTCTATCATTACTGTTAAATCTTTCTCACAGGCGGATTTCTCTATAACAGCGTTGTTCATCTGATATCTGGTTTCTCTGTTTACATCTCCTAGACTAAGTAATTTACATTAATTGTCCACATTAAATTTCATCTGCCATTTTTCAGACCACACCGGATGTTTATGACACATTATCGACACACCATCTCTCCGACTCGAGCCTAGATTAGGTTAAGGCTTGGTTAGATTAGGTTGGGTTAGATTAGGTTAAGTCGGGCTCAATTAGGTTTGGTTGGGTTAAGTTAAATTAGACAAGAATGGGTTAAAATTGGTCATGTTCTTCACTTAGTACTCGCGAATAAATCTAAATTAACTCAACCTTACCTACCCAAACCCTACCTAACCTAAATTAAACTAACCTAACCCACATCACGGTAAATGAACCCACAGAGCGAACCCAATGCAAATGAACCCACAAAGCGAACCCAATGCAAATGAACCCACAAAGCGAACCCAATGCAAATGAACCCACAAAGCGAACCCAATGCAAATGAACCCACAAAGCGAACCCAATGTGAATGAACCGACAAACAGCAGTGTGGGGGAGGCGTTCACTCCACTCATCCAGTACACGGGTGACTGATGACTAAAGTAAATGCGTTCGTACTCCACACACACACACTGCCGTATATGTTGTCATTAAACAATAGTGAATAGCCAATATAAATGTAGCACTGAAAAGTCAAAACCCTTAAATAATAATAATAATAACAATAATAATAATAATATAAATAATAATGCAGTAATAATAATAATCCTACTACTACTATACTACTACTAATAATAATAATAACACATTACATAACTAATCCAATTAACTAACAGGTTATTCAGGTAACAAGATTTCCAACAAACATTTCTTTCTCGTTACAAAACAAAACAAAGGCAAATTCAATATGGCGGGGGAAAACAATGAACTCCTCCCGTAATAATTTCCCGCGGGAAATCTGACGTAATGACCCTTGGTACTTCACAGTGTATATTCCGCGCGGGAGCTGTAGGCATCCAGTGTTAGGGTAAAATCTCCCTAACAAAATCCCCATGATCTCCGGAGGACCAAACCCTTAAAAAATTCCCTAACAAAAAAATCCCTAGAACCAAATCCCCCCCCCCCCCCCCCCCCCACAAAAACTCCCTAGGACAAAAACCTTCCCTTAACATTGAGAATCAGGGGGAATTTTTGTCCTACTTTGAACTTTTAACTGAGAGAGTTTTGTCCGAATGGGGTTTTTGTCCGGGTAGCGCTGCCGGCAACATGAGGGGGGAGGGGAGGTAGAGATGTATTCACCCACTTCAGTATTCTCAAACAGCGCAGAGTATTAGTCGCCAAATATTACGAGGCAATTTCAGAAATCAAAAGTTACACTGACTGCAGAGGAACCGAAGCGAAGCGAAGCGAACCTAACCTAACCTAACCTAAAAGGGTTACATTGACTGCAGAGGAACCTAACCTAAAATAACTTTTTTAAGGCGAAAATTTCATGATTTAGAGGGATAATTATTTAGCCGCAATACTGTATACTTGGCATGATGGGAAAGTGAAATAATCTGATGGAAAAGTGAAATAATCTAGTGGGAAAGTGAGATAATCTGGTGGGAAAGTGAGATAATCTGGTGGGAAAGTGAGATAATCTGGTGGGAAAGTGAGATTATCTGGTGGGAAAGTGAGATAATCTGATGGGAAAGTGAGATAATCTGGTGGGAAAGTGAGATAATCTGATGGAAAAGTGAGATAATATGATGGGAAGGTGAGATAATCTGGTGGGATATTGAGATAATCTGGTGGGAAGGCGAGATAATCTGGTGGGGAAATGAGATAATTAATCTGCCGAAAAAGTGAGATAATTTGGCGGGAAAACAAAAATCTGGCGGGAAAATCACGTTATCAAGCCGAAATATTGAAATATTCCTCAAGAGTCATTCATAGACAATCATCACCACAAACACACGTGTCCGACCTTCCTGACACACACACACACACGATCCTTAAACACATTCTGCAAGGCTGCCACACTGTCAAGACTGATCCCCGCTCACCACAACCGCAAATCCATTGATGATAGTTTAAGAGGAGGTCCCGTGAAGACTAAAACCCCTCCCTGCTTAGTTTATTTCGCCTCAGATTAAAACCACCCTAAACCTAACCTAACCCTCCTTCCCCAGATAGCATTAGGGTGTTTGATCGTAATGTGAAATAATCTTGGGGCTAATCTTCAAGCGATAAGTATGGGGTAGCTAGTGCCCACCTCCCCCTAACACGTGTATTCTTTCTACTTTAAATCCAGCCGTAACACATCTACACGTACAGGCCATCCCACACCATCAACAGCATCTGGCTCTAACGAAGGAAGACACGAGCAGGAAACGCCTGGTGTCTGTCGTCATGTCGAAGCCGTGTTTTTCCTGCACTAAGTCGGTGGAACAGCGCCAATCTCACTACACTTTCTCTTCACCAACCCAAGTCCAGGCAGCCACCTTCCATGGCTCTGGTTCGTCTGTGAATATTTATCTGTCCAATTTATCTGAGAAGTGATTAGCATAAAATTACAGTCAATACAATAGGCATTGGATCCAAAGTTTCGCTTTGGAGGTGAGGGAGGTCTGGTTTCAACAGCGGAAGGGAAGAGAGCAGTGGGCTTTCCCTGCTGGAGTGAGAGCAAACGCCGCTCAATAGAACAGGTTCTAGATACTTGTATGTTTAATGCTTCGGTGAGCTTATGTGTGTGTATATATTTATTATACACACACAGTACATAAAGCATTCGAATTGTAATGTTCTAAGTTTCAAGTCAAATAACGTTGACGCACAAGGCTGCCAACATCAATACAAATACCAACACAGTACCCAAAAGACGATACTAGTGTTAACATGCTAATTAATGCTACTTAATAATATTCACTAAAATGTACCTAATGACGCACACTCACAAATTGAAGCCACATGTGATGACTAACCGATAAACCAGAGTTCATGGTGTACTACTGGTCCAGAGCTGTACTGATAACACTCCCGCCACACTGATAACATCCTGTCTCCACTACAATACGCTACTCAAGGGTAACTAAATTGCTAAGTCGATATGGTCGAGGTTTCCACAAGGATAAGTGAGCTCTTGGCCGCAACGTAACGAGCGGCCCCATACACTGTCGACCCATCAACACCACCCATATAACCCAACCTAAAAACTCTTGTCTGGTTTAATTCATCGCCAACACTACCCCTCCACCCTCCACCCGTACACAACATATGACTTTACAACAAAAATGACTCTATACGTCTTTTACAGTTGATTGTTTACTTACTTCTTGATACGTTTAAATCAACATCATTCTACAGTACATTTTGAAAGTAACTGAAAGCTGGCATGAATTTCGTTCGCTTCGATGACTCACTCCTTCACACACACAATAAATGGCCATCCTTAATGTAAACTAATAAACAGTGAGCCTTAACTAACACACTGTTTCACCGAGATATAATTTTGATTTTTCGAGTCAGGTAAAACTGGACTCAAGTCATATGTGGTGAAGCTGAACGCATGTAATTATGGCTTGAAGAATGTGGGTGTGGTCCCGGTGACTACTGGTATGAGGGCGGAGCGTTTTTTTTTTTTACTTACCACTGCGGCAGTACTTCCAACAACGGTAGAAACAGCAGTACAGTACACGCGACAGCTGGTGGTGGTGAGGTACTGTGGCTCCATCATAGGTGAACAAAACTGACGGGTGATTATCGAACTTATCTGAGACCAAGTTATGATTATATAGACCGTACTAGTACAGAGTAACATAACTGAGTGAATACATCTGTGCCGAGTTTCAACGTCCCCACACACACACATTATCCACCCCCAGAGGAATAAAGAAGAGGCAGCATTAACACTAGATAGCACCTATAACCATTGGCATGTAAATAAACAGCAACAACAATAAAAATTACACAAGCAGAAGTAGCGATAAAAGCAATAGTTTTAAAGGCACAAACAGCATCAGAAGGACATAAGAGGAATACAGGAGAACATCAGTGTCACCCTTCACAAGACTTGAGTGTGATCAACAGTTTTAACATCATCACTGGCAACATGTACAGGGGGGGCAAGACAAGAGTCAACTACATAACCAGACGCCAGCGGTCAAGCCTTAATACCAAACCCAATCCAAATCCTGAACCCCTGACGTAGAATATAATACCAAACCCGAACCCTGAACCCCTGACGTAAAATATAACCAAGTCATTTTTCACCAAAAATTAAACCTGATTGAAACTTTTATAATTATTGACGTTATTTCTTGGGAGAGGACAACGACCGGGCTGTGTTAATTTACGTCTGATTAAATTAGGTTAAGAAAGGGTCAGATTAAGTGAAGGTTAGGTAGGGTGGCCATATTAGGATAGATTACGTCAGTTAAGTCGAATAAGATTTGCTTCACCTCGAGTTAGTTTACATTTTCCTTATTAAAATTTATTATGATTAGGTTACGTCAGACTAAGTTGGGTTAAGTTAAATTATTTCAATATGATTAGGCTAACTTAAGAGAGATACAACGAATAGCCATATAGTAACTAACAATGGTCTATGATCACACTACACACACACACACCCTTCCTACGCCCGCCACACCAAAACGTCGAGTGACCAAATAGTATTTTATTCACACCTACCACCACCACCGCGACACACGGCTGACCGCCATCACCACTTTACACACACCGCTATTAGTGACCGACGCTAAATTTAGTATCGAGTAGTACAGTACTTTATTTTAAAATCACGCGTCATAACTCCAACCAATCAATATTTTCTACGTAACTTTTAAACTTTCGCTATCATTTATTTTATTATATTTTTTTTTAATATCCTGTATTTTATTAACTTAATTTCCTCTCCGTGCATACTTATCGCTTCCTTATTATTATTATTATTCATAAAGCTACTAATAACCCTGATATATTTACTACAAAACTCTAAAATAATAATAATAATAATCCGGTAATAATTATAAACATACGACATGCCAATAAAAGTCTAACAAAATTACATGTATCACTATAAAGCAACTCAATCATAACCTATCATACGTCAACCTAATCACCCTCGTGTTTTTTAATTACTATTTAATCTTCTTTACACAAACCCAGGCCACACATACTACTTTCTTATGCAATCTTTTCAAAATCAGAGAAAATAATAACTGCATCAATAACACTAAGGTAGGGTTTACAAATAACTCCCACCGCTTTCATGATGACATATTTACAACTGATCAATACAAAAACTAACTGAGAGTTTAACTACTTAGAAATTTGCTATAAAACTATGTTAATACACACAGATCATAATATTTCCTTACATAAAACAGATGACGATCGCTTAAGAGAAAATGGACTGGCGCGCGCGTCTACCATGTCGATATGGGAGAACGGCAGGGAGGAGCTGCCTGTACTACGGGGAACTCCTCTATTTGTGGCACTCGTTACTTATTTACCGATGGCCATCCAAGCTAGAGATGGCCACGCCGAGGGAAACAGCTCAGTGGTCTGTGTAGGATCCCTCTATTTATTCTTGATAGTCTTATTTTGATGCCCAGTACAGAACTCTTCTCGATACCATAGCTTGGATTAGTAAGACTCATTTATGTACTTCGCTGTGCTCGGGACGATGAATCTACATATGCAAGTCCTCATCTTCATTTCATTCTGTTAGGCTGCACTGTAGGTGGTAGGCTAGTAACATTACAACAGACACTCTAGGGTCCAACACAATAACTTGCTCTCTCCAGTACACAACCAGTCGTTTCTCGAAGAACAACACTTTAGGATACCTCAGATTACAACTATGACCCCCAAGACCCCGATGGTACAGTACCGTTGATACATAGTGTGGTGTCTCGTCTCCACATGGTACAGGGTGGTACAGTATATCTCTTACACCACCTTCACCGTCCCCATCTTATCTTCACCATCTGTTCTGCTCTCCCTGCTATCCGGTAACTTAACGTGGGAGAGAGGAGGGAGTAGAGAAGACGAAAGAGAAAGGATAAAACTAAGAATTGAAGAAGAAAATCGGCGAAACACATATGTATTAAATTTTAAGAATAGAACCAAAACAACGAATAAGAAAATATACAAACAAAACCCACAATATATTAATCTGATCACAACCTCGGACTAACTAGCTACCCTGTTGGGACACTGCCACAGTGTTTTTCCTGCATCAAACGACCTCCAGCAGTTAACAACATCCTGTTATAAAATATCTTCAGTTTTTGGTAAGGTGTCGTAGCAGGGAGTAGCAGTTGATGATGATGATGATGACATGAATATTTCTGTGTACAGTTGTTTGAGAGAAATTGTCTTACATTGTGTGAGTTTGTGTGGATAATTTACTTTTTTGTGTTTGTGCGAGTTTGTGTGGATAAGTTAAGGTTGTGTGTGTGTGTGTGTGTGTGTGTGTGTGTGTGTGTGTGGATACGTTTAAGGTTAAGTGTGTGTGTGTGTATGTATGAGTTAAGGTTGAGTGTTGAGTGGAAGTGTGTGGATAAGTTTAAGGTTAAGTGAGAGTTTGTGTGGATAAGTGAAGATTGAGTGTGTTTGTGTGGATAAGTTAAGGTTGGGTGTTGAGTGCAAGTGTGTGTGGATATAGCTGCTTGTAATCTTAGTCATTTCCTGTCACCCTCTACACCTGCCTTACATACTGCCTGGGTGAAAAGAGGATATGATAAATAATTTGTGGATATTTCTACTTACTCTCTCTCTCTCTCTCTCTCTCCAAAAATGTGAGAGGGGTACAGACAAGAAATAACAACAGCAAAATATAAGATTAAATAGGTAAAAAAACAAATCATAAAACCGATCACTAAGAAAAATACCAAACAATATAAAACTATATACAGCATACTATATCACACGATACAAGATGACAACGTCCAGGGGAAATAAAATAGTTAAAACAGTCACCCACATAAATTAGTAACCACCCGAACATTACCGCAACTAAAAACAGCTGTTCTTCGTAAAATGATTAAACACACTCACACACAAATAAAACTTATCCAGTTATATGACGGCAGGATAACGAAATCAGTAGGTTAACTGGCCATGAGTGATAAAGTAAATTAATAATAATAATAATAATAATAACGTCAATTCGCACACGCAAAATCCGGTACAATATATCCTTCAATAAGTCTAATGATTATAGTTGATCCACTGATGCAAGAACGTCTATGCATTACATTAACGAAGGTATATATGAAAACAAAGATAGCAATTATATCATTTTTACCACGAACGCCGTTTATGTATTAAGCTATGTAGGTTAAGAAGAACGGAAACTCGCTGCTAAATAATTCATAACCAAGTCTGATGAAAAAAAAAATAACCTAACCTAATTATGTATTCCTTAAGAATATTTAGGGTTAGATTAGGTCAAGAGTTCGTGTGATTTGGTTGGGTTAGATACATGTTTGGTTAAATTAGGTTACGTAAGATCTGGTAAAATTAGATTGGGTTACGTTCAAGTTACGTTCGATTAGGATAAATCACGTTTGGTTTAATTCAGTTAAGTTAGGTTTGGTTAAAAATAAGTTAGGTTATGTTTGATTTCATTGTTTTAGGACGGTTAAGTTAGGTTTCTCATCCTAGTTAAGGTTAAATAACGCAGGTACTGTACATGTGATGAACAAAATTCCCTAGACACTTGGCAGTATCTAGAATGTAAAAAGTATTTCAGAATCCTTAGCTGAGGGAGATAGAAATTTTAACGTAATCGTTTATCAATACCAACCAATCATCATTCTAATGGTGTGTGTAAAATTAAGTCTCGTAAATCACAAACTTTTTTTTTAAATTAACCTTAAATAACAAATAACAACACTTGTATGATGCAGCGTCAGCGAGGTTACTTATATGAACACTATACGACGGATGCAGAGCTATAGGTAAAATTCCATTCTTGGTTACTGGTATTTTCGTTTGTTACCGGAATTTCAATCTTTATTTAAGTATTGTTGTAATATCTTGCTATCATAACGTTATCTTCTTAAGGCAGAGATTACCGTTAAAATGTCTGAACACTAAACGAATCGGCAGTTAGGCAAAATTACCTTGTTAGTTATATCCCAACATAAACCACTTCAAAAGACAAAGGGTAAAGTTACGATGCCAGGACAAACGTCTTGGACAATAAGCAACCTAGCCTATTACAATACATTTCTACTACATGTTGACCAATGTTGACTATATGAGATAAAATAAAAACTAAGATCAAAACACACCTCAAATACCAACCATGAATTAAACAATGCTGTAATTAAATACATAATGATACGCCGTACATAATAACAGGAATATGATACATTAACAAAAGCTGCATCTTAGTGGAGTGTTACGCCTCAGTTATGTTATATTTTAGTATCCATTAATTAAAGAATGAAAGTAATAGTAAAAAAAAAATTATATATATATATATATTTCATCTAAATCCACAATGAAAACGTGGATAAGATAAATCTTGATAAAATCACACGGGAAAATGGAAACAACGGAGTACCTTAGCTTTCGTCTTTATTCAAGACATTTTCAGAGGCAACTGGATTACATGGACAGAGAGAGGCTTAAATATACAGGGTGACCTTTTTTCTGACCTGACCTGGCTAGTCACGTCACCACCCTTCTCTTAAGCTCCTCTACGTGTGTGTTGGTGTGGGGATTAGTGGATGTCATCATTATGACCTGACCTCATGTTTTTAAGGTCACCCTGTATATTTAAGCCTCTCTCTGTCCATGTAATCCAGTTGCCTCTAAAGATATCTTGAATAAAGACGAAAGCTAAGGTACTCCGTTGTTTCCATTTTCCCGTGTGATTTTATCACACTTAAGATAATGAGTAAATCAATAAATATTAATTAAAATCAGTTTAAGAAATAATAATAACAATAATAACTCAGTTTACATAAAGATATCATCCCTCAACGATTTAATAATAATAATAAATATAGGCAATTGGAATCTTGCATCTAACATCCCAGTATGAATCAAATCGTCTTGACATACGGGTAGCATGAAAAGAGAGAGAGAGAGAGAACGGCACCAGTGTTTCTAAAGCAGACCACACCAAGCAACCATACCTTACACCCATTCAACCAATCCTTGGGTCTCGCCTGGTTCACTGGGTTAACATGAAGTCAGGGCCCGCCAACCAATCATAGCCTAGCTGGTTGTGCGGTCTTTACCTCCATGTCTCGTCTTGGGCCTTCCATAATTAACCAAGAAAAAAAAAAGTTTCTGCTACAAATACACCCCCCCCCCCCCCCCCCACCTGTCCGACCTTGTTCAACCCAACACGAGAGAGAGAGAGAGAGAGAGAGAGAGAGAGAGAGAGAGAGAGAGAGAGAGAGAGAGAGAGAGAGAGAGAGAGAGAGAGAGAGAGAGACTTTCACATCATATAGTACTGTACTGCAATAGGAGGGTCTCGAGATAGCAAGATTGGATCAGCGTCGCGAGGTTAGCTGACGAAGATTTGCTGCATTTTGAGAGAGGTTCAAGATAATCTGTGTAGGTTCTGTTACGCATGAGGAGGCAGCAGGAGGTAGGAAAGATCAGAGGAGGTCCAATAAAGGCTGGAGAAGACTTGAAGTAAAGTTTGGAAGACCTAGACCGACGGTGGGTAAACACTGTGATAAATTGGCACAGACAAGGAGACGGAGGATAAGTTAGGTATCCATGTACTTGATTGGAGGATACGCCGAGTGCGAACCAGTGAACCTTATGACTGGAGACGAACTCTGTATCCACTCTGCCACCTGGTAGTAAGAGTTAAATGATACTAAGTTCACCTTGGTTGGGTTAGATTAGCTAGGTACAGGTTATTAGTAGGGTTTGGTGAGAATAAGCTGCACTGCGTTATGCTAGGCTAAGCTTGACTAAGGAGGGGTTATGATACAGTGCGTTAATGACATTTAAAGACCAAGTTCTTAGCACCTCTACTGACTGAGGTTGAGAGATTAGGGGTAGGAATGCCATAAGGTTGCTCCCCGTACCATACCTGGAGATGCTATGATCGAACCTAATTGTAACTGACTAACTTGAGCTAAGCTAGTTCCAAAATACCACTTTAAACATCAAAACTAGACTGGGAATACCCTTATTAGATACTGTACGTTCATTTAGCACCACATGGAGGTACACTGACGCAAGACATCTTTGACTCAAAACCAAACGTAAAGGGGAGATGACGGTAAATAAATACACTAACACCGATATAAACAGTGGGATACGCGCCTCAACACAAGATGACGGATAGATCGACGAATAGGCTGACAGACAAATAAATATATGGACAGACAGACAGATTGGTATGCACTTAAAATAAATAAACAGAAACCGTGGTCGATCAGTTGAAATATCGAGACATACTCAAAAAAAATCCTTCAGGTATAATATATTCAATCAAATGCAAACCCCCCTCTCTCTCACATACACACACACACACACAATTCCTGAGCATGCACAGGATAACTGGTTCTACATAACTTTCACACACACACACACACACTTCCTGAGCATGCACAGGATAACTGGTTCTACATAACTTTCACCACACACACAATTCCTGAGCATGCACAAGATAACTGGTTCTACATAACTTTCACCACACACACAATTCCTGAGCATGCACAAGATAACTGGTTCTACATAACTTTCACCACACACACACACAATTCCTGAGCATGCACAAGATAACTGGTTCTACATAACTTTCACCACACACACACACACACACAATTCCTGAGCATGCACAAGATAACTGGTTCTACATAACTTTCACCACACACACACACAATTCCTGAGCATGCACAAGATAACTGGTTCTACATAACTTTCACCACACACACACACACACGATGCCGGAAACGGAAACAGCAGATAGTTCGTTTGTCGGATACCATGTTGGCGACGTCTCCCCCCTACGCTAGCGAGGCAGGCACCACTAATTGCCTGAATGAGGAGTCACCATTTTTGTCAAGCATGCGCGGCTGACTAAGTGCTGTGAGTGTTGGTATAAAAATATATATATATATATATATATATATATATATATATATATATATATATATATATATAAATATATATATATATATATAAAATAGTGTGTATGTGTGTAATGCAGGAACGGTGAAGGGAAAGATATGAGAAAAGTGAATGGATGGGGGGAGGGGGGGAGGGAGGAGGGAGAGACTGAAGAGAAAGTGGGAGGAAGGAAGAAAAGGGAAGGTGAGAAAAAAAAAATATATATAAATTATACGAGAGGAGACACACAGGTACATAAGCACTTCTACACACCTTACTCACTGTATCACTCGACACCACCATGATAAGAAAAAGCATCCCTCTGTTCGCCCGAGAGGCAGTTGGTACAGTATTATCTTATCTTGAGCAGCCTAGTAAGTTCCTGTCTCGCCTGCCAACCTCTCTCCGACACTCATGTCTCCCTCTCATGCCAGGCATAAAATTAAATCTCCCCCACAGCAGTATAAAGAAGAACCAGGACTATGAAATAACAATTTACCTTCCATTAATTATTATACACACTATCAATACTGTATGTGAATCATGGATTTTGTTATGTACAATTTTTTACAATGAGGTATATACATTATATCTGTCTTCATATAATAACAATAGTGGAGACTTCCATTTAAACAACAGCAAACGAGATTTGTAGAACTAACCATTCAGTAGGACACGTGTAAGGGCTTGTGAATGATAACATTAAACCTATACTGTACTGTACTCCAAGACACTCGAAGATGTAAAGCCTCGCTATATCAAATAACATATAACCATTCCCTTCATAATGATCTGAACTTCTAGATACTGTACACTAAACCATCTATTTGATACAAGTTTAATACTGTACCTTGTAACACCTATGCCTTCCTCTGTGTTGTACGGTACCGAGGTGTGAGCAAATAGATGGAAATACTGTACATGGATGACACCTCAGTTGGCTAGACACAAAGACCCCCATATATCAATAAGGAATTTGCTCTTCCTTGGGCAATACTGTACTGTAGTATTCTAATAATATGTATTTAACAACAACAAATAATACTAACACGGGTAATGACAATACCTTACCACTCAAAAGTGAGAGATACAAAATAAGGTCTTAAAATTAGGGGCAGGTGTATCTACTTTTACCAAGAGTCATTATAACAGTACAATATACTTTACATCTAGTCACTGTGCATATCAAACCACTTACCTCCACACACACACACACACAGTGACGAGGCTGTGTTCAAGGATAGGGAAATTAACAAACAAAATGAAATACATAAACAACAAATGGATAGAAGAGCAATACCCCACCAGTACAATACTATGCCATCACACAAGTAGCACATCAACAGTGTACAAAATTTCACAATGTTAAGACGGATGGTTTACAGACACATCTACAACTTACAATAAGGAACAATCCCCTCTAAATATGACCTATGATATTCTCTAAACAATATATGCACTATTTTGTTACTGTGACATAAACTTTATATTGTGGTCGTCTACAGAAACACGAAGATACTGTACCTGCCATGATTTGAAGGCAAGGTACTGAAAAGGGTAAATTAGCACCAGTTATATCTACCATCCCTACAAAAACTTTTACATTACAAAATATGTTCCTCAGTAATGGTCCTACAATCACTGTTTATGTAAATCTAAGGAAATCATAATAAGAGCCGACTGAAGATTAGACGCCATAGCTTATTTCTCCTGATGATTAAATACGTAACCTAACCTAATTACAGGTGTTGTAATATCTGGTGAAGTAGGGGTGTCTAATCTTCATGTGATCCTAAAATAATCACTAAATAGCTAAGTTGGATCATATGAAGATCCTCCCCCCCAAACCTACTTGGGGGAGGATCTTCATATGATCAAGCCCAGTCGCGCTCATATGAAGATCCACCCCCCCTAACCTACTTGGGGGGGAGGATCTTCATATGATCAAGCCCAGTCGCGCTCATATGAAGATCCACCCCCCCCTAACCTACTTGGGGGGAGGATCTTCATATGATCTACCTGGGGGGGGAGGATCTTCAGTTGGATACTTTGGGGGGGAAGATCTTCATATGATCCGCTAAGTTTAATCACATGACAAATCAAAGCAAAACAAAAAACAGATGAAGAAGACTGTGGAAACTAGATTATATGGATGTTACACCTGGGATGTGGAACACTTGGTAGCTTTTAATAATGTGTGTAATGATAAGCTTAGTTACAAGACAGTACAGTATTATTATCAAGGCACTCTAGAGAGGAAAGGTGAAAGACAGAACCTCCTGAGTGTTAGTGGTGAGAAGCTGTTTCTGGGTGTCATGGAGTGAAGAATAGACAGTTAGTAATTGTCAAATACTGCACAGTGCATTGTACTGTTAATAGGCAGACTCAGCAGTAATCACCAACAAAGGGTTAGCCATATAGCTATAATATAATATGATTTCTGGAAGACTTCACAAAACAGAACATGTGAAATTCACAGTTTTTATCAGATCATGTCTAGTACCAATTCAACTGTGGGACCATTGTGTCCACCAAGTCTCAAATAGATCTGAAAACCCTTTCAAGAGCGCAAGAGTTCCCATGGTACTGTAGGTGTAGATGGTACTGTCAGCAACATGTAGAGAAAATTGGTTTCATGACTGTAACTTTTCAACTACAGTATACTGTAGCATAAATGTATCTTTTATTTTTTTACAAGAAAGAATCAAAATTAAATACTGTAACTGTGGTCAACACAAAAGTGCCTGTACAAGACAAGGGGAGAAAATTTTTCAATAGTACAGGTACTGTATACTGTACCATACTGATAATTACTAATTTTCTTTCAATTGTACACTAAAATATATACTATATGCAGTATACCTGTATATACATACTGTCTATTGTCCACCTGGCTTACAAATAAATAATTCAGTTCCAACACTCAACACTAAAACAATTCTATTCTCTTATCTTTGCTTCCCTTTCTAGTTGTATGGAGCGTGTGACTTGCATAAAGCTTCAAAAAAATCAGAAATAACTGTATTAACAACAATAATCCCCAGTGTCCCAAAACAAACATCAGACCTTCACACTCATTACCTACTCTACATACTGTACAGTACAGTATATGACTCTACAACAATTTCAGTTGCAAGGTGAGACAATCTTCTCTGTTCCATAATCAGACAAAACTGTACACACCTCCAACCACTTCCTTGCCAACATCCCCAAGACCTCTCTACTTCACCTATAAACTGCATTTACTTTGTATGGTACAGCTCTTTCTCTTGTACCTTGAATCAGTCTCAAAGATCAAAGTCAGGAGTGACAGCCGAGAATGGAACTAAAGCTGGCAGAATAAAAGTCAGGGGGAGGGAGAGTTACTACTGACAGATCAAACACTATGAAACTTGTAGTGTGTGTGTTGCATCTGAATCTTTCTTCAGAGGGATAAAATTACTCATATTTGTTTCATCAATCTCACGACTTATGTCTCCCCAACAGTCTATGAACTTATTTTCTTTAGCGTTTACAGACAACAAAAATATTAAACTCCATTAGAATATGTAACAACAAAACCGAAAATGAAGGAAACACATTAATTGTGGTATTAACAAAAGCTATCTCAATAAGTCTGGGTGTTGTATCTATTGACCAGAGTTCAGCCCACACAATGTGCAGCTGCCAAGAATGAGGAGTTTGTCTATTGATAGTCTGGTCACACGTCAAGAGGCAATATGAACATAATGCATTAACAAAACTGGCAAGACAACTGTAAATTCACCCTATACGTAGTTGATAACCAATATTTGCAAACTTTAAAAGACATTCCTCAAAAATGGTAAATTTAACTCGTCCAAATTATTCAATGCCAATAGTTTCCACAATAATAAGCAACAGGACAATTTCTCTCTCTCCCACATACTATAATTTTAAACTATTTTCTTATTCCTCATTCAAACTACACTGCCTCACTCTATGTTTATTCCCCAAACTGCCATTATAAAAAATCCTAAAACATCTGTATATCAAAAAGAACACCTACAGCATTTCTGTCTCAAATCACATCCGTGTCAGGGATGAATGTGGCTCCAAGAACCTTTGGAGCCACATTCATCCCACAAGGAAGTGCTGTACTGTACCTTGAGCTGGTAATAGGCTTTACCTCGAGTGAAAGTTAGAAAAATTCTTAAAAATGACAATAGGTCTCCTTATGGCGACTAGAATGAAGGTGAAACACACTGTATTTTTTTAATTATTTTTTATTTTTAAATCACAGTCCCAAAAGTTAGGGTCCTGGAGCCAAGGGACTTAACTGAGGGTAGTGTGCTGCATAGCATTGCTTAGTCCTCACGTATCATTAGAAAGGATAATATTATTTCATTTTTGTTGTTGGGGAAATAAAGTGTTGATGACTACACCTTCTCATCTTCTGAATTATAATGAAAATGAGAAACACAAAGTAAAGAGACGAGCACAGTACAATACTGTATAAGAACGAGAGGAAAAAGAAATCATCATAATCCTGAGAAATTCATCTCAAACCAAAACATGTGTCAAGCATTAAAACTTATGTAGTTATCACCTACACATTACAGCAGAGGAGGAAAGACGTAGAATACATAATGGGGTCACCCTCACTGGCCTTGATTATGTGTACTGTATGCAGAAGCTGGAGTTCTGCAGCAGCTGGTATACACACAGTTAACATATTAATCAGGGCATCAGATACTGCTATGGTAACTTGGTTCTGGATGTGAATGGTCATCATTGGCACTTGGCATTAACTGCACAAAAATAGTTTTACATTGTGCATTTATAATTTTCACCCCTTGTCAGATTAATAACTGCTGGGTAGTCAGTCTGTTCTTTGTCATGACATTTATTGTCTACTGTTACTAATGTAGAGGAGGAAACTGGAGTACCCAGGAAAAGTCTGTCATGTTTGGGAGTGTCACCCTGGATTACACCCTTCTCACATCTATACTTGGTAGAGAATTAAACCCAGGATACAGTAGTGAGGGACACTCCCATTACTGCTGTACTGTCCCACCAACACCCCCACATATTGTACATTTAAAACCCATAAATATTTTAGTTAAAATTTTCTATGAGCAAACACTACTTTTAAACATTATTTAATTCTATAACAAGTTGACAAGAAAAATTCCCACATTACTTTAATTAATTATATGGCTGGGAATCCGCGATGCATTAGCGAGGCTGAAAAATGGTAACAATATAATGCAGCGCATGAGACAATGAAAAAACACCATAATTTAAAGGTGACAAAAGGTTCCTGGTCACTGTATGAACCTCTAGTGGGATCTCACCCTCAAGATGTATATTAAAAAAAAACAACACTAATACAGGTAGTCGTCGACTTACGACCTATGCGACTTACGTCTGTTCGACTTTACGACCGGCGGTACGACAGTTTTGGCCCCAGCCTCCTGGCGCTGCCGGGAGCTGGAGCCGCGCCCATCCCCGCGCTCAATTACAAACACGCAGTGATTTACTTAAACCTGACGACCGTAACAATAATGAACAGAGAAAATGTTGATAAAATATGACTTAAAGATGATTATATTATCATTACACATTATAATATACGTAAGGTAATTAAATTGTACTGTAGTATGCAGTGATTTACTTAAACCTGACGACCGTAACAATAATGAACAAAGAAAATGTTGATAAAATGTGACTTAAAGATGATTATATTATCATTACACATTATAATACACGTAAGGTAATTATAACATAGGCCGACTTACGACCAGATCAACTTACGACCGGGCGGCCGTAACCAATCTAGGTCGTAAGTCGACGACTACCTGTATATTTATAACCAGTCTATCCTTCTTAACCTTTAATTAAGGATCCGCTCACTCCTGTACGTAAATAAGGGGAGCGCGGGTAACGAGAAACTTCCAAGACAGTTGGCCGCCGTCCCTACAACCAACTTCTACCAATGATGTCTGGCATTTATGGGTTTAGAAATTTACCCATCAATCTACCTTTAACAATTACAGTAACTATACCTCAGTGGCATATTCTTAATGAATGCAAGGCATGCATTGCATGCCTAGAAGAAAGCAAAATATGTTTTTCAATAGTATCTTCAATAATACAGATTCAATTTTAGAGTCTTCACGGTTTTCACTCAGGAAAGTCGAGGAGACTCAGCGTCCCTTAATGCATGCAGAAGGATAAGCCGCATGCCCTCAATGGATATATAGACTAACCATCCTATCAATAATGTGCTAAAATGATCTTTATTGTGTTGGAGCATAAGGAATTTGAGCCATTTTAGTCAAATCCAATACCTTTTTCCCTTAATAAGCATTAAGTCTTATGTTGTACGGTGATATTATACAGTACTGTATTACCTATGAGTTGTTGTTCTATAAGAGTGGCTATTTAATAAGGTTTCTGTAAATGTAATGGGTACAAATGCATGCACTTCGAAAACTGCATTCACTTGTTGAGAGGCTATGTAGACCGGCAGCAGCTCTCCGTCAGCTGGACAAAACTGGTCCACATTATTATTTTTAATATTTCTAAATAACCCTACAGTCCACTTTTAGTTATAGTTTTTCCACCTGGGAAAATTATTCAGTTTTTTGTTTTACTTGAAATAATAATCAAATCATATAATAAGATCACTGGCAACTTTACACAGGGCCAGCATTGTACATGATGCCTAGTCATTTTTTTAACTACTATATATGTACTTTATTTCTAAATTACTGGGGGACCGGTGGTACAAGCGGTACAATTCTTGCCTCGCAAGCGAGATGTCACGGGTTCGATTCCCGGGCCGGTGGAAGTTGTTTGGACTTACTTCCTAGCCCCCATTAGTCCCTGTTCACCTAGCAGTAAAGTAGGTACCTGATGTAAATCAAAAGTTGCGAATTTGTATTCGGGGACAAGTTGTTGGGGCTTCTACGCCCTTGACTCTTCAGGATTCTACGCCATTAACTCATGAGACATAAAGGCAGGCATGAACTTAGCATGCTTCTCTGTTGGACGCTTCTGCGCTTCTCCTTACACAAGGATGTAGGGGGTACCCAATAAATAATAATAATAAAAAAAAAAAAAATCTAAATTACCCCGTACTGTAGATCACACCGATAGCTTAATATTCTTTTGCTGTAAGTATTTTTGCACCCATTATTTAATGATTTATAATAGATACTTTCTCAGATACCACTGATATGATTTAAGAAATTAAGTGAAGCCGTAATTTTGATTCTTAATTAAATGGCAACTAACCAAACATAAAGAGTAGGAAATTGGACAACAAAAACTCTCACATCTCTCTAATTTCAATTGAAAAATCGTTTTTTAAAAAGTTAATTGCGAAAAGATAAGACTTTTATAACAGTGGTACGGAAGAATTCTGCAAAAAATCTCGGAGCTGAATTTCAATACGTACAGTATAAGTAAATATTTTTTGACTGCAAAATGATTTGATGTATGATATTCTAATTTTAGTATACTGTAGTTTCTTAGGTGTTTATAAAAGCTTGACAACCCATATTTAGAGAAAGGCCACATGCTACTTAATATTTGATTTGATAACTGATATATGTGGGTGTTGTGCATGTCTCATTAGCACAACCATGGTACGCCACTGGTATACCTGTACTGTACGTCATCCCCCAATAACTGAGGACTGAACATGACCTCAAACTTCACAAAAATTATTCAAAATCCAAGTAGAGTTTCAGAAATGTCAATAAGGAGAGAGATTGATTTTTTCCTTACTGTAAACCAAACCTCTGACTGACAATTGTGCGACTGAAAATAATAATCAACACACATTTTCCCTCACAGGCTTGTCATCTATATGTTCCCGTTGTTTGGCCATGAGTGTTCTGCTATGGTGTACCCTTCAACAACAAAACCAGTCTAGGTTATATAGTTCCTCAATAAATAATCTAATGATGATTATGTTACGCAGCATCAAACTCCTCAACCTGTAGAAGATTGACTTTGCTCTGAAAAAAAAAAAGCTCTTCCTATGCTCTATAATTATTGTGAGGTAACTAAGATACGTACTGTAAACAAAACAAAAAATGATATATAACCGGTACCCTTCATTAGATATTATCCTGACAAATTAGCCCAAATAAAACATAATGTATCGGTACTACAGAAAATGTGGGTAGAGTACAGAGGGTCCCCGGGTTACATTCCTCATTAGGTCGGAACACATGCCATGTGCATACCGTACTTATAAAAAAAATGTCTAAAATCCCACTACATCACAGCCCAAGTCCTTTTACACATCTAGAATCACATAATTTAAGACAAAAGAAGAAATATAATGACAAAATACAGTAAATGAAAGTAAAAAATAAGTCATCAGGTAAATAAAATTATGTAAATTTAAAGTACAGTGCAGCATTGTAAAAAAATTTGTGTGTGTGTAAACATACATGAACAGTACAGTATACCGCACTGTACTATATGGTATGCCAGTGTGACTAAGGAACAATAAAAACAAAATGGCATAACTTTTATCTGATTTTAACTTTTTCAGAATCTCAAATATGTACTTACCAAGAAACCAAAATAAAACTTAGGTATATTACTGTACGTGGCTCACTTAGGGACCAACCAGCCATTCCTGACAAAACCAATATAAATTAAACTTATCCTTTATGATGTAGGATATATTTCAATTAAAGAGGTAATGAAGACCAAATATCATTACACTGTACTTCATACACTGTATGCTATTTTTACCATGATGTACATTATCCTTCAACACTGTACAGTATGGTACTGTACCAAGAAAAACAGAACATTTCCCTTAGTCAGCAGCAACATTCACTAGTGCAGCCTTCTCAGCATGTTTTATCTCTTTCATATGACACTGTATATAAACCTTACCTACTGGCAGGCAAGGGGAGGGAGAAGGGGGTCTTTGGCTCCTCCTCTAGGTCTTGAACCCACATTTAAAGTGGGGGTCTGTGATTAATGTCAATTTAACTCAGAAGAGTCACAAGTATCACACTCATCCCCACTCCACTTTAATCTAACATCAAAGGGGCCACTGTCACTGTGTACCATGTAAACATCACAAGTTATTGCTTTCTGCCATGTTGCTTGTCACCATTATGGTGCTCAACCTTACATGACATACGTCAAAGACCATATAATGTCATCCCAACAGTCACAATCAACGTCATCCCAACAATCACACTCATGGACTGTACAATGAAATAAGCATCTGACAGCTTTGTTGGTTATCCTCAGTCAAATTATTGTACAGTTTACCACCGATTGTATACCGGCACTTGTCTATGTAATGTCCAGTTATATTGTATACCTGCACTGTCTACACTGCAGTGTTTCCCAAACATGGGGTCACAAAACACATCATAGGGGTCGCATAAAGGTCATGGGGTCGCTGGAGACACCTGGGTCTTGCAGCAATTACATGTAATTTTTTTAAGTCCAGGTGTCAAGGACTGAAGGACGTGGTCAACAGGTACTGTCACGTTAAGTCGGGACCACAAATTCCGATATAGTTTCTCTCCTTGAGTTAGGTCAGGTCAGACCAGGTCAGGCTTGCCCTGATGACACGTTTCACAACAGATGTTCCGCATTCCTACCTTTGAACTGTTCTCAGCTCAGTTCACTTTCTACTCTCGTGGATGCAACATAAAATTGCAGCAAATTTCAATGATAGATTCCCTGAGCTGTTTACTCAGTCTTATGACTTTGTTCAGTTTTCGTTCAAGACAGATGTAAAACATTGTGGTTCTTTGGCACTAGAAATGTCAGAATTACAAGCTGACAACGAGGCAAGGGTGAGTTTTGACGTCCAGGATAACATAGCAGTTTTGGATTACTTTATCAATTAGTCATACAGTGGTTAAAAACTGAGTTAACAAGGTTCTGGTTTAGTTTGAAGCACCCATGTTCATTAGGCATATTTCTCACCAATAGTGTGTCTATATAATAAACTATCACCATAACAGTACAGGACAGTACAGGTATATCAAACTTCAACTTAAGATTAGATTTTTTTTTAGATTACCCATGAGGGGGCTAGTTTATTGGGCACCCCTTTACATCCTGTGCAAGGTGAAGCGCAGAAGCATTTACAGTGCCCATCGGGGAAGCATGCAGAGTTCATGCTTGCCTTTATGACTCATGCATTAAGGGCATAAAAGCCTGAAGGGTCATGAGTTTTGTCAGCAAGTTACTTAGAAAATTGTATGCTATGTTGCTTTGCTTCATATACCCCCAGGTATAAAAAATTAATCAAATGATGATGTATACATGTCAGATATGAAATATGACACAGTTGTAGCATATGACAGAGTTGTAACTAAGAAAATTGTATGTTGTTTAATCACATAACTATACAGTACTTGAACCACAGGTTGATAGTTAATTTATTAAATGATAATGGTCACATGTAACATATGAATTATGAGAGAGTTGTAACTAAGAAAATTGTACGTTATGTTGCTAAACCATAATTATACCACCAGCGGTACAAAATACTGTATTAAATGATGATGCAAACAAATCACATTAAAGACGACAGAGTTGCAACCTGTTTCTGCCAGTGTTTACCTATTTATTCATTAATGTAATACATTTTCCTTATTTGTTTTTACAGTTAAGTACAGTAATACCCCGCTTTATGCGGTTTCACTTTCCGCGATTTTGCATTAACGCGGTACCTCGCCAGAACCGGACTTTCAGTTTACGCGATGCATCTACCCATATACACACAGAGTGTCTGGCGCGACGCTATTTTTAGATTCGACCCTCCCGCCTTCTCCCGCTTAGGAAAGCCGCGCGGTAAGGGTTGCGCAGTGGATGTCTCTGTTGCGTTATCAGTGACGTCATATGACATATCAGACTGTGATTGGACCATGCATCCTTACCTCCCTCCGCTGCTAGCTGTGATTGATTTAAAGTAATATGAAGTGTCCACTCGCGGGAGGGAGGAAAGACGACGCTTGACCTAGCCGCGTCAGTTTCATCCCTCCAGGCCACACCGTGTAAACGTGCATCCATTGTTCTGTAAAATGGCTTCCGCCGGACCACCGCCCCCAGAGAAACCTGCCTTACCTGGACCCAGCCGCCCTAAGCCAAAGAAGATACAACGTTCCCTAAGCTACGAAGTGAAATACAAGATCATTCAAGATTTGGAGAAAGGAACACGTCAAGCTGATCTCCCGCACAACAACAAGCTACCCCTTCACCCCAGGAGCTTCAGCTGCTGTTCTCCCCAAAGTGTAACAGTTGACATATATGATTCATTCCTTGGGTGAATGAAGGTGATACACCCTTGGTGATAAATACCACTAGTATACAGTAACAATGGCTTGAATAACTCACCCACTCAATGAACAAGATAAAAAATAGTCGTAAACCATAACAGTTCAAAGTGCAAAAATATCAATAAAATAGATGATTAAGCTCTGCATCTTAACCACTTGTGTACAGGGGCCCCTCTGTGCCGAATAATATCGTCCGGCATTAGCCAATAAAACATTAAGTGGCATCCCTGTAGTGAAGGAATTAGGGGAGCTATCTACTAACCCCTTGCATACAGGGTCACCTCCAAGATGAATAAAATCGTCTGACGTTTGCAAATAAAATATTAAAACTGGCGTCCATATAGCAAAGGAGTTAATATTGAATAATTAAGATTTTGCTTCCTAGAAAATCAAGAGATTATCAATCAAGCACTAACTGGTAGTGTTGGCTACAACTGATTATCCCAGATAAAACAAGTTATCTTCCCAAGCTTATACAGTATTGTATTTCATTGTACAGTACTGTACTGTATACAGTACAGTACCTTAATGAAAAACCGACATAAACTTTGCTGTTTCTATACTGCATTATAGCTACAGTAATTGGCTTCTCATGCCAATACTGTACACGTTTGTTTTTAAATCTTGCACGACAAATCAGGTTGTTCCCCCTGACATAACACAATTGAAATATGGTAGTTTGGGCTGACTGAACTCTTATTCAACAAATATGAACACAGAACTTTTAGGTTTTCATTATCTTTGCACATGTAATGGTCTCTTACCTCTGGGGAAGTAGTACAGCCCAGTACTGAATCCCTAATTTTGGATAATGGCTCTAACAGCATCTTTTACAATGAAAAACTTGACCAATAATAACAGCTGGGGACAGAGGAAGAAAAAATCAGAGAACATATCAATGAATTGATCAAGTCATCAAGCTGGGCATAGCTATGGATCATGTTAGCATTGGAAAGAGTTTCTGCCTCTGACATGAGGCTTCACTACACCTTGAGTCACCCACTGGATCAATTCATTGACCCAGGTTCAACCGGGAGAGAGGTGCTCTTTACTACAAAACCTTTTGGCCTTTCACACCTGTATAGTGTATCCTGCCATTGAAAATGTTAAGCTCTCTGAGACAAGGTAAGCTGTACCAAAAAGTGTTTAAGCAGCCTGGATCTCTCAAGTCAGCCTCTTCTTCCTCTTGATCATAAAATGGGATCTTATAAAAACCTTCACTCCTTCATTTAGTGTAACAGCTTCAAGTAATAAGAAGAATGGTTCCAGAATTATAAAGGTAATGACCAAAAACATAGTTTATTTTCTTCAATTTCTAACACAGCCATTGCAATGTCTTGCGGGCTATGAACAAATGTGGCTTTAACTTCTCTTTTAAGATGTGACACTATACTTCAGCAGACACAAATGTGATTTGAGTTACTGTACCCTATTTCTACATGCACTATGCCTGTACTGTAACCCCCAGCCCAGCACATCATTTCTCCCACTGTCCACAAGAAAATAATTGTTTACAGCAGAGAGGAAATTAAACCTGAACCACTTCAAGATATTGATTTTAAAATTGTAAACAAATTCATATCGGAGCCCAGCTATATGGAAGTACTGTAGCTCAAGGTGGTGTTATGTGACAGTTCTTAGTGATTTCCATCTGTTCATGCCACTCAAGTGATTCATCTGATGTAAGAGTTGAAGGTAAAGGTAGAGCTAAAAAGACTGGGCAGTGGGGGGCCTAACTTCAACACAGTGTACAACATAAATAGGAGCAGATTATCATGAGTGCCTGTGTGGTTCTGGAGACATGACACACTAACAAGGAGAGGGAGGAGTCAGTGGAAACCCTTAAACAACCTCAATGACATTTCCTAATTAAGCACATCATTCTACTAAGTCTCCAGATTCACAACACATGATATCTGCACTGCATTTGTCTTATACACATGAACATACAAAGCCTAAATAACTGAGTGTTTATCTACATACATAAACCAAGTTGTTTTCTTCACTAAAAGCAGTTGATCAAAACAAACTTCCCCAAAACACACGGGAGATACTGTGCTGCATATCATCAGTCAGTGCATGATCCCCCATAAATACCATAACTGCACCAAGACTTGCTCCCTCACAGTCAATGAACCTCACCTCTGGCCTTCCTCTACACCCACCCTCACTTAACTCACACTGGAGTCTTTTTGTTATCTGCATATCACTGTCTACATCTTTACACTCATTAAAAATAAAACTGCATATGTTACATAATTCAGTCATCCTCCTGTTAGATGAACATACAGAATTTAAAGGTAATGTAACCATGGTCTTTGTTGTTAAAAGACCAAGATCAATAGGGAGCATGAGTAAGTTCTGTACTTCATTTCACAAAACCACAATTTACAAAAATTTGCGAATATGGAAAAAAAATTGTTGCAGCATTTCGGTATACTAACGAAAACCCCACTTTTATAAAAAAAATTGTATGGTATTTTTGGGCAGTATCAAAAGAAGCCGAGTTGCTTACACAGGCATCTGAGAGCATCCCATGCTGAACGCGGACAGTAAGCAGTGTACTGTAGAGCAGGCTAGTCATAAGAAGGTGCTACTGTATTGATCTTAAAGTAATGCAAACTGACCACCAAATAAAAAGCTGAAATTTATAAATGATTACTGTACTTCAATTATGTTGATATGTAGGAAGAAATAGATGAATCTATGCCTCTGTATAACACACATACCAACAAGAATATGGCAATGACTACAACACAGGTCCCACACAACAGGAGGAACAATTTGATATGATAGTACAGTACAAGCACAGTAAATCCTCAGATGGTAATGTTTTACACCCTAGCACCATTCATTCTAAAACCCCATCTACCACCTTCCTGCCACGCCATCACCCTAGCACCGACCACGTTCAGTTTCCTGTACGTACAGGTAGAACATACAGTATTCTAATACTATAGATTAAATAGGCATGATATTGTACTGTACTGCTTTAGTACCGGTAATGTTATTATGAATAATATATATGCTTAGAAGTATCATTTCCCACAAAAAATTGCTTAAAGTTTGTAATTTTACGTTCGAGGGACATTTTTTTTAAAGGAACGTATTGTACTGTTTCTCCCTTTACATAATGGTAATCAATAAGAAAAATGGCTTTGATTTATGAAAGTTTTTCAGGAACATATCCCTCTTATAAATCAGAGCACTCCTGTAAAGGTGTTTTGATCAGTGAGGGAGGCAAGAGTAGGAGCACACAGCATAACCACACATCACACCTGGAAAAAGAGCTTACCATACGGGCTGTTCTCTGAGTCTTAAGGAAAACACCCAAAATCGCAACATACGATCCCTAATCTAGCTCCTACATAGTGTACAACACAGTAGAATGTGGCGGCAGAGTGGCTACAGTAGCGAGCCTTGATCACATTGTCTTACTGTTTACTATTGTTGTAAACTGTATATGCACTGTATAAATACTGTACAATGGAAACTGTATACAGTACAGTACTACAGGTATACCTCCACGGTTTACGTACATCGTATATCTGCATTGTTTATACACATGCTGAACTATATGTCTGCATAGTCTATAAACAATAATGTACTGTACATGCAAATCAATTGTAAATTTGTATGATTATTTTACTGAATACACATTGTTATTATTATCATTAATAGCAGGACACGGGATAATCGTAATCAATTATAATACACAGTATCATATATGTTCAAGTAATCATAATTGTAAACAATTACAATCATTACACTTGTTCATGTAACCATAATTGATATTTATTTGTTTTGCACTATATATACAGTAATATAATCACAACTAACTCCTACATTTAAAATTTAATCATAATCGTACAGTACTGGGTAACTGCTTTCATGACTATGACACATTCCTGGCTGCTGGTGTAATGCCTAGATGGGCCGCTGGTCATTGTCTACCAAGATTAGTGTCTTATCAATATCACCAGGTGTAGATAATCCATCTCAGTCAGTGTCAACATTTTAAACCACTAAGCTGAGTGGTTCCATATGTGAGGTCAAGACTTCACAATCTACAGAAAATCACTAAGTACAGTACAGACAAGAGCAAAGTAGCTACCAAAGTGAGCCATGACTGTTTGAGTAAGGTTCTGCCAGAGACATGAGCCTGAACAGTGAAGAAGGCTATGTTACAGGTCAGGCATTCTTACTCTGAGATGCTTCATAACTTCAGAAAGAAGGCAAGACAGTCTAGCCTTGATGTCATCTTCAACACACAGCCACAGCTAAGTTCATCTACTAACAGGGCTTCTGGCTCCTGCTTTGTACCTCCCATCACAGTGGGAACTAAGGTGGCACTGGTAACACAGTCAGAGATACATCTGAGGTAAGTCAATGGCGAGTAATGTTATTGTTTTATCATCTTATGTAATGTGTATTTCACCCTGTTGGTAATTATAATGAAGAAGGCCAGTTCTACCTACAGTATGTATAGTACAATAAAGTACTGTACAATATTCTCCCAGGAAGATCTAACATTGCTAGAAGAATCAGAAACAGTTCAGGAGAAAAATAAAAGTTATTGGTATCAAATTATGTGGTGTGATGTTGGGAGAAAACACAGAGATAACTGCCACACCACACACACACACACACACACAGACATATATAATAAAAATAGTACTGTAATGGTTGCCCCTTGTGTTCATGGATGGCCAGCCCCAGGGCCACTTAGGTGTGAATTTGTTTAAGGTGCAGAAACTGTCACCAAGATTATTTTTTTTTAGATTGCCCATGAGGGGGTCTAGTTTATTGAGCACCCCCTTACATCCTGTGCAAGCCGAAGCGCAGAAGCGTTTACAGTGCCCATCGGGGAATTCATGCTTGCCTTTATGACTCATGCATTAAGGGCGTAAAAGCCTGAAGGGTCATGGGTTTTGTCAGCAAGTTACATAAAGTGACAGAATGATGAGTGTGTGGGGGAAAAATTCCTGGTACAATTTATCTGTTTATGGTAAAACGTGGCAGGTCTCTAATAAAGTCAAGTGCCAGGCCTGTCACTAGGAGGAGGGGTATCTGGTCAGGGAGGGAAGAGGTGTTGGTAATGGCTGGGGACCTGTAGGAGGAGGTCATAGGGCAAGTGAGGATGTGGTGAGAGAGGGTGTGACACAACAACGACGCCCTACGCTAGCAAACTGCATGACCCAGTGTCAAGGAATGTTATGAGAAGCCCAGACAATTCACTAGCTGCACTGGCTAACCATTACCCCAGAACACGATCCCCATATCTATTAACATCCAGGTTCCCAATTAATGTTGGATAGACAGAGGCAAATGGTGAAATGGAACTTGCCCAAAGTTTTACCTGCCCGAGGAACGAACCCGGGTCCACCCGCTAGTAAGCATGATGACCATTACACAACAGGTCGCCATACACATGAGGGGTCAAGCTGGTGAGGGATCATATTACAAGACGAAACAAAAGGATTTAAGCAATAAGAAGTCTTAACTACTGAAATGCCTGAAATTACCAAACTTGACACAACAGGTATATCAAAAAACACTAACCTACATACAGTGGCAATATGACCTCATGACACACAAAACCTGACCTTTAAACTGTACTAATGAAACTAAAATTCCTGACTACACTAAACTGGTCTTATACATAATCTAATTTACTAAACCAAAACTGTCTTACTATCTGAAGTAATTGTATCTACTGTACTGACTTGTGTAACTTGACATACAGCTTAAGTAAATTTGTCTGGACTTCTTGTTGTCTGTTCTGCTAAATCCACCTACACTTACAGTACAGTAGTGTACATTAATTGTAGGTAGAAATGGTGGTTTGATCCTGATAGGCAATAAAGAATATTACTTACTTACTACCTGTACAGTAATTACATACACCCAGGAAAGTTTCATGAGGAACTTCCAAGTTACCATAACTTTAAAACAAGAGGAAGCCTTTGAACTGGAAGAATTTCTTCTTCCGCTTAACCCTTAGTAAAAAGAGGTCTCTCTGTGCTGAGTAAAATTATCTGGTGTTAGCTGAATAAAATAGTCAAAGTGGCACCCCTAAAGTGAAGAGGTTAAAAGTTTAAAAAACCTTCTTCAGCTCCCATGAACACTATTAGGCCTTGAAAATGCACCCAACCCTAAGCCTTCACCTCCCTCACCTCTGTTCGCTACTCCAAATTGTGAGAGGAATTGACAGAGTCAGCACACAGTGTTTGGGAAGTCACATCAGAAAATAAAACATTTTACAATCAGAAAAATGTAAAAAACTACTACAAGTACTGTAGAAGGGGATGAGTCCTGAGACATCAAGTATTGGCTCACTATGGCCTGGAATGCTGAGCAGTGCAATACAAAAACAAATCCCAAAGAGGGCTGGTAAGAATGATACAGTATAAGTATATCAAAACTCTATGAACAGGTCAAAATAAGAAAGAACTCTCATCACCCTAACTGAAATTGGTTAAGAATGTCTCCAAAAATTAGCCATGTTCCCCAAGAAAACTTAATGGGTGGAGTCTGCATCAGTGACATGCTTGAAACAGCTCACTCAACATTAGGGCAGTACAGGTATACAAGTTATAAAACACTGGGTCATATGGTCAATAAGTCATCCACTCATAAAAACTCATTGAGCAGTCTGTAATGTGTGTACTGTACTGGTGAGGACTAAGGCCCCGGGTGAGAGGACTGACGCTGCCTCAAGTCTTATAAGTATACAAGACAACGGCGGTGTGACGGGTAGTCAGAAATTATACCTTTAACTGCCAAATGTTCGACAGTTAGATGACGACACATCTTAAAGGTGAGAGAAACCCACAATGTGGACTCACTCAACATTTATTGATTGATATGGTCAAAACTTGCAAGAGTGAGACACTCGTTAACTATTGATTACATTCCATTACAAGTATACAGTACATTATATGTCAGTTAGTTATGATCCAAATTGCCTTACACTATGCACATATATAGTTCACAACATTCCACCATAATACAAACACTCACTGTGATCTTTGACTCACGTGTGTGGACTTATACCTCCACTTAATTCCTAGTATCGCTGGTGTGTACACTCAAAGGAGGTTAGACAAATACTGCCAGCCCAGACAGAGGCATCCCCAGCCTTATCTACGGTCATAACAAAAACAACTTGTTACATCTGGAGAGGTCACAGGTCGCGAGACCAGATGGGTTCAGAGGTTGCGGCTGACGATGGGTTCAGAGGTCGCGGCGTACGAGGGCGGCGGTAACAATACCTACACAATGTTCAGTACAGCATATCAATAAAACCATTCTCTCTGTTGGTGGTTTTAGTAGCATTCATAAATACATTTCCTATATTCTTCACAGCCAAAAATTTATATAAAACTGTTAAACACCAGAAATAGGTCCTCTTTCTTCTCTCTAGCTCAATTTGTTCATTTTTTATTCATCCTTTCTATTCATCCTATCATACATTCTGTGCCAACAGTCATCACCAAACATAAGTCAGAGACGTAATGGCAGAGTCTAAAGCTGACTACCAGTATGTCTGGTGCTGAATTTGGTCTTGGTGGGGCTTAACATGTGAGAAACTCTTTGAATCATCAGTAAATATGTCCACACGAGAAGACACAAACAGGCGAGTCTGTCATGTACTGTATATAAATAAGACAGGGTCCAACACACTCCTTCACTGGCTGTCACTTAGCACTGCAACCCAGCCAGACCAGGATCAATTTACATTAAGTCTCTGTTTTCTGTCAAGCAAGAAATATGAGATCCACTGATTGTTACTCCGATAATAATGTAGCTGGCGATGTTTAACCAACTATTCAAAGCTATTCACAGCTCGAGTATTGTACTGTATAAAGAATAGCATCACATACCGTAGAGGGTGTCATCTAATGAGAAAAGCTTCAGAGGGAAAATAATAAAGAACAATTTATAATGGCCTATGAGGAGGAGATAATTCACCGGAAAGATCCTCAGTCAGATCAAAGAAACCAAAAAATTGATGGACACTCCCCACTGCCCAGACTAATGTACTCACGCACTACCTAGCCCATATTTTCACTAAGGGTATAAGAATTACCCAGTAACTACATAACTAACAAAGAGTACTTACTCCTTTAATTTAAGACAGCAGAGTATCTTAAATGCAATTTTTTTCCTATTTCTGATTCAGTATTGTATGACAATTACTAAACTAACATGATGTGTTGACAGTGACAGGATACAGTGTACACTACTTCCTGTTCAAAGACATTTCCTCTTGTATTAATTTCAAAAATATTTATGAGACATAACGCCATAATCTCACACACACAGTAATTTAATTCTATACAGTATAAGACAATTAACTCACATTTTCTATTAATTTTCAAATAAGATCCAATAATGTACAATTATTCTAAAGATAAATACAGATTTAAAACTGTTCTTGTAATAATACTGCTGCACACTACATGTTATGACTGTACAACTTTCATCACAGTTTTAAACAGATATAAACTTTGGCTCTCCATTAGTAAGAGTTCAGCCAAAGTTGTGGTTCCTGAATAATTTTAAGACTGTTCCAGATAGATGGTATGACCAGCTACGTGTCAAACTACCACCCTTGGGACTGACCAGTGCCGGACCACAGAAATTTCCGACACAGGTCACCTGAGACATGGTCAAAAAATTCCTTTACAGTACTTCACCAAAACAGGTACAGTACATGAAATAGAAATACAGTAGTACAGTACAGGTTAAAAAACAAAAACAAAAATCTTTAACTCCCTCACTACTGGATGCCATTTTTAATATCTTATTTGGCTAACACCTGAAGATTTTATTAAGCAGAGAGAGACCCCTCGTACCTAAGGGGCTAATGTCCAAGAGACCCCTCGTACCTAAGGGGTTCATGTCTAAGAGACCCCTCACACCTAAGGGGTTAATGTCCAAGCGACCCCTCACACCTAAGGGGTTAATGTCCAAGAGACCCCTCGTACCTAAGGGGTTAATGTCCAAGAGACCCCTCGTACCTAAGGGGTTAATGTCCATTCAATTGATGATATAAACTGTCGATGAGTTCCTGAAGACTTCCTAAAGAAGTAACTTTAAAGTACAAAATACAGTAAATAATACAGTAATTATCTGCCCATCATCAAGGCAAACCCGCCTGCGAGGGAGTTGCCTCAAGGTCGCTGTTTTAAATTTAATTGTACACTAAACCCCATGATGATGATGATGATGATAACGATGATGATTATGACACGGTAAGACCCACAGAGAGCAATAACCTGGCTAAATATTTCATAAGATCTCCCAATACTGTACAGTATACTGTATCTAAATACAGGTACAGTACAGAGTACCTGTTTCTTAACCCTATCAGCCTCGGAGCCTGAGACACATACTGTACGTGCATGAAAACTTACGCTCAGCCTCGGAGGTTTTTGCTAAAAATCGTCGAAACAAAAATATATATTTTTTATGGCTCATTTCACTGCCCTGGAATTGTTTTATTAATTGTAATGGGGTCTCTTCTAGCATAAAAATGTCTGAAAATTTTTATGAAATCATAAAAAATTTAAATTTTTTGAAATTTAAGCCACTATTTTCGAGTATAAGTTGAAAAGTAGGAAAATGTTTAGTAACATCTCGAATTCCATTCACATTTTCCTTGTATTGTGGTGTTCATTGATATGTACCATAAAATAAAATAAAGAACAAAGCATGAAGAATATCGTGGTACTGTATAAGGAAAAATAATATAACACAAAAACTCACGGAATAATTAGAGGACCGAGCCCCGCACCCTCCTCTCGCTCTAATGGCCAGAGCACACTGGCTTCATGCTGTGCTGCCACTCACACGATGACCAAGACCGTCTAGGGCAGTGGTTCCCAAACATTTTAGCATGACTCCCCCTTTTGCTTTTTGCGAAGTCCTCACCCCCCCCCCTTATATTTTTGTATGCAAAATCTACATCACACCAGTTACAAGGAAATTTAATTAAAAAATCATTAAAATAGAAGAAATCCAGACTAAAACACACAGTTTGAGATGAATCTCAACATACATAACTGAAGATGAGGGAGGATCGGTGGCTGGTAGTGTTGTGTGAGAGTCAGTATGGTATCCATGACATGTACAAGACATGTAAGGAGAGAGAGATGAAATGATAGAAAACGGATAGGGGTGACTGCTATACTTTGGTTTTGCACGGATGTGTGGAAGATTCAAACGGAGAGAGAGTTACTCTTGAAAGAGTTTCTAAATTATATTCTTTTTGAGCAAAAAATAGAAAATTTGGGCAGATGGCTTCACGCCTCCCTGTACCCACCTCACGCCCCCCAGTTTGGAAGCCACTGATCTAGGGGAAGGTGGTAAAGCCCACACAAAGAAAACGACGCCTGTCAAATGGCGTCAAAAGTCCAGTAATGGCGTCAAAAGTCCAGTCAGTTTCACTGAATATCTTTTTTTAGTTATTTGAAAATATAGACCACTGGACGTGGCCACGAGGATGAGCGTAAGTTTTTTTGCCTTTTATGTTTGACTCCTTTGTGCGAGGCTGAGAGGGTTAATATATGGAGGTTTGCATTGAAAATAGTACAGGTACTGAATGTGTACCTTACATAATTTCAGTGTGGCTTATGTAACATTATCATCACTTGCACCACGTGCTGGTCTCTTTGAAACTATATTAAAAAATAATTCAGAGCTAAATAAAAGGACAGAACATATAACAACAGTGAGAGCCGGTACTGTTAAATGTAAACAAACATTGTAGGGGCATGGATAACGGGGACGTCACCCTAGCCAAGCAGTTTCACAAACCAATACTATACCAAGAAAGCAGGATCACAGGGTGCCAGATTAAAGGGGTTTGTCCAGAATCCATAACAGCAAGTTGATGAGTATTTTAATACAAACCTTTCTACTTCATAATAAAAGGTGCCATTAACACATGTTGAACTTCCTGTTTTTCAGTAAATTCTCAGATATGTTAATATTATTTCTACTAAATTTTCACCATCATTTCTGATGAAATTTATAAAATAGAATTCCACTAACAAGCAAACACAACAATAGGTAACTTAGTAATGACTATCAGTACAGTACCTGTATGACAATACTGATGCTGTGAGCAACAAAATCTGAACAAAGAGTGAACCTATTCAACAGACTGTGTAAATAGTGAAACATGTTCACTTCAACATTTACTCCATAACAAACAAGTTCTTAATTGCTAAACAGTACTGAGAGAAAAGTTGGTGTGAATATCCCAACTAGGAGCAAGTGTCACCAGTGTTAAAGAAACTTGCATACAGCACTTGGTACAGTACAAGCAATATTAAAAAACTTTTAAATCTTGGTAATAAAGTACAGGACATTATCATACAAATGTTCTGTACATTGACAAAGCAGCTCATGACAATAAGAAAGGCTTCTCAAAAGAAATGAGCAAGCACACTTTCTCTAAAGGCTAAAAAATTAATAAAAAGTGATATCTGGCAACAATAATACAGTACAGTACAGTACAGTACAGTACAATACTGTACAATGAATGAAAATAATACAAATGAAGCACAGCAACAGATAAATTTTAAATTGGTCAGTTAGCTAACGCCAGACCATTTTGTTCAGCAGAGAGAGGACCCGTATATTGTGGTTAATAACAAACATACAGTACAATTGGCCTAAGCCAGTTTCAAAAGTTGTTAAATTTGGCTTGGTATTATACGAAGATGTCTAGAATTTTATCGTCACCTGAGGGAACCCAAGATTTAAGTTTCAAATCAACCTGACAGATAGTCGGTTCTTCAATGGGGGCTAAAATCTCACAATAACAGAGAGGATATCAAAACGTTATGCATTACAAGAGTGCACAGATCTTAGTCCTGTGTCCATCTTTCTTTACAGCAGCCGACCATTACTGTAGATCACTGACACAACCAGAGCTTGTAATATAAAGGCAGTACTGTATTTATGTTCAAACTATTAACGGTAATCTAATGATCTTGTACAAGTATAATCCTATGACTGATTCTACAAGTTTCAAAATTAACTTACATCGTTGTTTCTCAATACTGTATTGACATTAAGATTTGCTTTATGTGGAGATGGCACTAACATAAAATAATCCTTCTTCAAAATGAGAAATGTAATGGTGGATAATTTTAAAACTCCTTCAGTGTAGTTCAATCGTAGAGAATCAAGATATGGAAATAAAATTAAATTAAATTATAAAGCCAAAGAAACGTGAACAAGATTAGGTCTGTTTCACCACTACAGTTTTTTATTACCGGTGTAGGTGAAATCTAAGAGCTGATGTGACAATGACAATCATCATCCAGACTGTTTCCTAAATTGTGACACAGGACTTTAAACTAACCCCTAAATCCAGCATTAATCTACGAAACTTGGTAAATAATGGAAAAGTCTGTGAAAGAGAAGGAAAATGGAATATGGGTAAGTGTTCTGAGCAGCTATTAGTCTGTATGAAAATTACCTGGTGACAAATATTGGACAACATGAAGAAGTTTATCACTTGTCACCAACACACAAGTTTAAACACCAACTACTGTTATATTCATCAGTCACTCCTCTATTGCGCTATCAGTGATACACTAAATAATGTCCCACCCTGTGTTCTGTAATAAACTTTTGCATGGAAGTTGTGTACAAAACAGGGCAGTCACCAACAGGAAGTACAGTGTATCGTGTCCTATAGTCATCATCACCTCATTACAATACTGTGCTTCAGTGTACATCAGCAGCATCAGGGATATATGTGTTCAATGAGAGAGTGTCAGCTACGGTGGTTGTAAATAGATATGTGAGCTAGGGATGGTGCAACCACCCCCCATCCCACCCCAGGTTCTGCCTGACTGGTTAGCGCACTAGGAGGTGAACAGGTCTGGATAATCCTTATGACTACAACATCATCCCAACAGGAAGAATGCTACAACGTACTTCAAGGTCATGTCAGTATTGATTCTTGGTGCATCAGGTTGCACCAGGTGAGAAACTGTCTTGTCATGAGTATAAGAGTGAGGTGTGAGGGTGGTGGTGCGGGGTCAACCAGGCTTGCATGAGGAGCAGGAACATGAGCAGGCTGGCCGTCGCTGTTGCCTGCTTAGTCGGCTGTCAAGGTCAGCTTGGATTGCCTCAGAGCCCCATCGACCAGGGACACTCGCCATCTCTAACCCCACTTTTTGACAATGTTAGCAAAAACAAAATTAATTCTCGCCCTTTCATCTACTTTTAAAATTATTGTTGTTGCTTCAGGTGAAATAATTAATCAATAGGTATTCATTTAATTGCATAAAAAACGAATAAACGACTAGAGAGCAACTCGTCTCTCTCTCTTGCTCTCTTCACTCACACGACCTGACGTCACCATCCAGCACTGGCACCTTTTCAACAAGAATTTTATCACTTATTTTAAATGGAAACTTTTTTGTAAAGTATCTCTATGTCTTCCTTGAGTACTTATACACTTGCATTCATATATCACAACGGATAAAAACCCCTAGATACTCCAGTAAAGTAGGAAAATCAGAGCAACACTCACCACCTCACTCGCCATCCTCCCAAGGTTCTCGATAAACAAATGGTGACGTCACGACGGCACAACATTGCCGTGTTAGTGACAGTTTTATAACTTGTTCAGTATATTCCAATTAAAATTTAGCATATTTACAACAAATCTGATGAGTTAATGTTATTTCAAATGTGTATCATTCAATTCTTACTGACTTTCATTGATAATTCATGAAAGTTACAGTGGAGAGTAGCGATCAGCTGGTGCCTACCGTTCTTGCAACTCATGTAAATATTACATGACAACAACATTCCTATTGTAAAGTTCTTAATTATTTATACTTAATTTACCTGTATTATTAAAGTATTAGTATTAGAAACCCACTCGAGACCTAAAAAATACCCAGAGTGTCAAAATGTAGCTGTAGTGATCAGACATAATTAGCATGTGTTGTATGGACCGCCGAAGAGTTCCTGTGGTGGTGTGTGGCGGTGCGCCCGTTATCACGAGGAGTGTGTGAGTAGTGGCACTGCCAAATAACATTATAACCACGCCTCTCACCATCTTCATTACAAAATAACTTAACACAGATATACCTCTAACACTTCTTTGTATAACTAATTACATACATGCTGAGTTACTGTGTGTATTTTTACATTTACTTGTCCACCGTAACAAAGCAACGCAGTAGGGTAATTATTAATACTATATTTATAAATAACTTGGCGACGTTTTGTCATTAATAATCATATAAATTATATTATTGGTATACATCGAAATAAATGATTGACTCACGAAACTGGTAAACTTTTATCCAAGAAACTTTTGGAAACTTTCAAATACTTCTAGTGGTGATGACCTTTATACGTCAGTTTATATCTTCAAAGTTTCCACAATAGGGAACCTGAGAGTGTGTGTATGTGTGTAATTATTGAAAATATATTAAAAGTATGCATGTGAACACCCAAAAATCAGAAATAATACAAACGATCTCCCTCAAGTATACAAATTCACCTGAGTTAAATGGATGTAAAGTTCTTGTACTTGGTTAAGATATTGGCACGCAACTGATTTGTGTGCCTATTAACTCTCAAAATTCTGGACACACACACACACCCACACCCACACACCACACACACACAACCACACCACACCACACCCACACACACACCAGAAACAATATCTTGCCAACTTCCATAACCTAACCATTAGCTGCATACAATATCACCTGAAAATTAACCCCCAGTATAATTCAGCTTAAGATTAGCCACTTAGCGGTAACCTAACCTAACCCAACAAAAGCTAACCTAACCAAAAATAACTACAGAACTAATATAAACATACACTAACCGTCCTAACATTACATAACCACCCCAGGTAACATTAAGTGTTTGATAATCGGGTGAAATTAACTACAATACAAGTACTAATCTTCAGGTGATGCAGAACTAATTATTTTACCTCCATTACGCATTACTGTTGTTGGTAAGTGACAAGGTATTAAATTATGAATCAATTATGATCATTTCACTTTCATGATAAGAACTTATAAGATAAATTTCTCTTAGCATCAAGATAGAATCACTTCAAGTTCCCCACACACACACACACAGATATATAATTTCACCTGAACATTTAACTATCCCAAGGGGGTTAGGTTTGGTTAGTTTAGGATAGGTCAAGTTAAGTTAGTTTGGGATAGGTATGGTTAGGTTAGTTTAGGATGGATCATGTTAAGTTAGGATAGGTTACTAGGTTAACACTGAGGTGGTGGATAATCAGGTGAAATAATTTGAAGGGCTAATTATCAGGTGATCCCAATTATTAAACCAAATTAACTCATAATTACACCTGATTATTATGTAAATTAAGAGCGCTAGTTTTGTTTTCACTGTTAGTGTTATTAATGACAAATTGCCGGCTAGTTCCTATTAATCAATTTCGTTAGCCTAATGTGATGACTTAAAATATATCGACATAATTAAAGTGTTTGGAAATATTTAAATCGTCACAGTTATTATTGGAAATTGTGTGAAAAATACCACTTAAAACTAGTATTGAAGGAGACAACATTAAATTATATAAAACATTTAATAGCGTATTGTTTCAAATTATTGTACATCACAATTTCTCCTGAATGCTACAAAACGAATAAATACAATTGGTTTTTATTTGAATTTCCCACATTTCAGTATGGCTAGGCTAAGGTGTGGATATTTTTGGGGTGAGGGGGGTTGATATAATGTGAATTTGAGCACTGAATTGTGATTTTGTTTATGATTCACTAAATCTCGCCACAGTGAAGCCTGGGAATGGCTCTGGGGGTCTGATATAGTCATTGAAGGTTAGTAGGGGTTCATGGAGCCTTGATAGGGATTTCAGAAGCCTAGATGGGTATTTCAGAAGCCTAGATAGAAGTGTATCGAGCCTCTAGGGATTCACGAAATACTAGTAACTAACGATACAAAAGAAATGATTAAGGTTCATGAGCCGCAGTGTGATTCAGGAAACTACAGGGGTTCGTAGACTCTAGCTAGAGGTTCGAGAAACATTCGTACAATTCAATACATCTAAACCGAATTTATGAGCCTCTTTTGGTCTACAAAGGTTCATGAAGCTTAACATAATTCTCAAAGACTTATAAATGGTTCATGAAGCGCACTGGTTGGGGTTCACGAAAGCTATTGTTGGTGTAGCCTTGACTCTGGTGCCCTCGCTTTTAGTGCTGTCACAACATCTGCTGGTAAATTGGGATCACCGGAATATTACCCCCAGTTTATTTCACATTATTATCCTACCTAACCCAACCTAACACTACCTAATTTAGTCTAATGTAACCTAAACTAACATACCCCCCCCCCCCCAGTTAGCGTTAGGGTGTTTAATCCTAGGGTGAAGTAAGCTGAGGGTTAATCTTCAGGTGATCTATAGATTATTCCACAAGTTCACAGCTTTAATTGAGGCTGTGGGTAGATAGATGAATAGACAAATAGATATTCAGTATAACCGCCATACTAGTTTACTTGTTTCGGTATGTACAGTATATAGACATTGCAGGTATACAACATACAGGGAGGTACTACCGCCTGGGAAGATATTGGAAGCATAATGTGTTGTCTTTGGTAGACCCTGCTGCCATATGGCATCACGAAAATTGTGACCAAGGTTGCTGATCTGACTTTCTGCCTCATTTACATACAATTAACGCAGGGTCTCAATTTTTTCTCGTAATATTGACAACACAACAGTCATATATTGTTTCTCACTTGATTTTTTTTTCATTTTGTATTCATTTATGGTTTATTATTATTATTATTATTATTATTATTATTATTATTATTATTATTATTACATTTTCGCCCCCAAGGCCCCGATGTGGGTCAGTTACCTGTGCCTGGGTGGGCTAATCCCCGTAAAAAAAAAAAAAAAAATATACACCGACACTGCGGGTATACAAACACTGTTAAACAATAAGTCAATTCTCATAATAATGCTTTTGACTCGCCCCAGCCTGTGACCTCTTCTAGGGCTGAACATCAACTAACTACACACGTGAACATCTGAGTATATATATATTGGACAAGAGTAAACATGCTGGTCTCTGACTCTCTAGTGAGGTGTGAGTGTCAGCACCACTAAGTGAGGTGTGTGAGGGTTTAGTCAACTGGCAATATTAACATATCAGACATCAAGCATAAATTACAGTACAATACTTTTATATGGCAATGCAACATCTTTACACGACTTATTGAGAGACGGAGTGTTTACCTACTTGTAAGAACTTTGTAATAACCGTTTATAAGAAAAAAATTCACCTTCTCACGGTTATCTGAAAACATTATCTTATTGTCAACACAAACACCATCTTTCTCAGTTAGTTTCAGTTAAAGCCAAATCACAATTATCATAGGGCATGCGGTACACACTGGCTCAAGAAGGTAAGATTAGGAACATGAAACCTAAACAAAACTCCTGTCTCTTACAATTTTTAATGCTGTTGAAGCGCAGTAATAACATTATAACGGTGACGACATAACTCCCAAGGCACAAACCCAATGTACGGTACAGTAGAATTTATTAAGCCTCGTTAGTATTCGTTAAGCCTAATAATTATCTACTATTCATGAAGCCTAGCCACTATCCACGAGTCCAAGCTAGTATTCACAAGTTCTGTTAAAAAATACACGAAACCTAGCTACTCTCCTTGAAGGCTAGCCAGTAACCATGAAGCCCAGCCAATAAAAAGAAATTCGGTTCCTGGTGCCTAAATGTATCTGAAATATCTTCTCCCAAAAGATTGAAAACTCCACAGGGGCGAGGCACATTTCTGTTATCCCGCGGTGTGGACCAAATATTCCCCCCACCCCCCTTGGTACTTGCTATTATTAGAAACTTACTACAGATCACGTGAAGACCCTCCTTCCCCCCCTCAGTCTATTTAACGTAATGATTAATCACCTTAACACTATCTGAAGGGATGGGGGTTAGGATAGTTTAGCGTTAGGTTGGGTTAGGTTAGGTTAGTGTTAAGTTGGGTTAGGTTAGGATAGGTTAGTGTTAAGTTGGGTTAGGTTAGGATAGGTTAGCGTTACGTTGGGTTAGGTTAGCGTTACGTTGGGTTAGGATAGGTTAGCGTTACGTTGGGTTAGGTTAGGATAGGTTAGCGTTACGTTGGGTTAGGTTAGCGTTACGTTGGGTTAGGTTAGCGTTACGTTGGGTTAGGTTAGGATAGGTTAGCGTTAGGTTGGGTTAGGTTAGCGTTACGTTGGTTAATCTTTAGGTGAAATAAGGTGGGGGGGGGGAGAATTTTCAGGTGATCCTCTCCCACACTAATTTAAACAGATGAACCAGACGCAATTCATAAGTACACAGGCTAGAGTTCATGAACCCTGGTCAGGATTTATTGGACTAACATAATCCCATGGCTTAGATATGATTTATTTCACCTAAACATTAACCATCCTAACGCTACCTTAATCAAACCGAATATAACCTAACAATGTAAACTAACCTAACTTAATATAATCTAACAATGTAAACTAACCTAATATTATTATTATTTTAATTTGCCCCGCACGAAGGATAGTTTATTGGCCACCCCCTTACATCCTGTACAAGGTGAAGCTCAGAAGCGTTTACAGTGCCCATCTGGGAAGCATGCGTAGTTCATGCTTGCCTTCATGACTCATGCATTAAGGGCGTAAAAGCCTGAAGGGTCATGGGTTTTGTCAACAAGTTACATAAAGTGACAAAATGATGAGTGTGTGGGGGGAAATTCTCGGTACAATTTATCTGTTTATGGCAAAGCGTGGCAGGTCCCTAGTGCCAGGCTTGTCACTAGGAGGAGGGATATCTGGTCAGGGAGGGAAGAGGAGGAGGTCATAGGGCAAGTGAGGATGTAGTGACGGAGGGTGTGAGAGTCAGGTTGACCACAAAGTTTACAAACAGTGCGGCCAGGCTCAGGGTTGCCATATGTACTCCCATAGGCACCTGTACCCTAGGCGCAGTCTCATGTACACAACCTGTTGGGATCGAGTCAGAGATTGATACTCTTTGTAGTGGTGGTTGTCGTCACCGGTTACAGCGTCATAGTGGCGTTGTGTGACGCTGCCCCGTTGTTTCAGGTGTGTCCAATGTTCACCAAATGCTTCTCGTTGTGTGGCGTGTATTGGAGATGATTGAGGGAGAGGGCGAGGGTGGCTTTGTCTTCTTGTGTAGCTTCTTGGGCAAGCAGACCAACAGTGTCACAGGCAGTTATTCCTATATGTGACGGGATCCAAATAAACTTGACATGGATATCATCAGTTTGTTCTAGCCCGGCGACGGCGGCTAGGGTGTGTTGGGCAGGGGAGGAGGGGGAGGGTAATTTGAGCCTCGCTTGCACAGAAGTGCTGTCACTGATTATAAGGAGGTTCCGGCGTTCAGTGCGGGCCTAATATAATCCAGTAATGTAATGTAACCTCCATACTGCGTTAGGGTGTTCAATCATCAGGTGAAATAAGGTGATCCTTCTGAAATTCTACGTTGGGTTGCTACCAGGGATCATGAGACTGAGAGACGGTTCACTGAGCCTTTTAGTTGGGGTTCATGGAGGAATCAGCATTGGTAGAATTTGTAAGACTATAAGATTCACGAATCCTAGTTTATTACCTGAGATAGGAATTATGAAGCTATACAGTAGAAGATTCGCACTTCATGCTGTGTTGGGATTCATGAAGCATATTCAGGGCTTATGAAGCTCTGGAGAGATTCGTTTGTCTTAGTTGGGATATGAGTCAGGAATCATAATAATGGTTTACGAAGCGCTTAGAAGATTCTTTATTTCTAGCTGGGATTAGATTCATGAAGACGAATCGAGTCAACGAAGCGCATTCGTGGTTCATGAATCTAAGAACTGTTTCACGAATTTGAGCCAAAATTCACAAAGGACAGCCGTCACTTAAACGTAGTTACGCAAAATGTCAAGATCCGCCCTAAAAGAACACAGTAAAATAGACAATACTCAACTAAATTGTGACCAAGTCCCAGGTTGATGATCTGACTTTATGCCTCATTTACACACAATTGCAGGGTCTCAATTGTTTCTCTTACTTTGACAATACAACATACATATATATATATTGTTTCCCACTCTTGATCTTTTATTTTCATTTTTGTATGTCTTTATTATTATTATTATTATTATTATTATTATTATTATTATTATTATTACATTTTCGTCCCCCCAGGCCCCGATGTTGGTCAGTGACCTGTGCCCGGGTGGGGGATTAACTTACATGCAGTGTATATATATATATATATATATGCAAGTAAATCACTGTAGGTGCGCGTGATCTAGGTGTATGTTGATAACCACAAGGAAAGAAGAAAACACGAAGTTCCCAAGCGCTTTCGTGTAATTCACATCTTCAGGGGTGAGTACACGAAAGCGCTTGGGAACTTCGTGTTTTCTTCTTTCCTTGTGGTTATCAACATACACCTAGATCACGCACACCTACAGTGATTTACTTGCATATATATATATATATATATATATATATATATATATATATATATATATATATATATACACTGCATATAAGTTAATCCCCCACCCGGGCACAGGTTACAGAGTGAAAACGACAGATAGTACACACCAACTTTTGTTTGTTTAAATCAGGTAATGTGAGTTTTTGTCTTGTAATCAGATTCATGAAGTATCTTCTTATCAAGTCCTGTGTACTTGAGTGTGATTGCTGCAGTTTACAGAGTTAAAAATGATAGTTTCCACAGCGAGTGTAGGTGGATTTCAAAGATATCTAGATTATTACACGTTTAACAGCTTTTTTGTTTGGGTTTGGTTACGAGGTTATGTGAATTTTTTTGGTGTAAACAGATATTCCTAAAGAATCTACATATACTGCATAGTCCTCTGCACTCGAGATAGATACAATTTACAGAGTGAAATAGATGGTTAATACAACGAGTGCGGCAGGAACTCAGAGAGACATTGTTCCGTTGATGCTTGGCTCCAAACGTCGACAGTCACTTGTTGATTCGTAAAGAGTTGCTTCCTGCCTTCCCTCACGCCCACCGACACCTCTCGCCCTCAGTCAGAGGTTCACTCGATGAATATTTTTTCCTAACTACAGATATAAGAATACAATTAACTAGTTAATTGAGCATTAACAAAAAAACTAACATTGAAATATAGCATTAAAGTTAAATTGAGTTTTTATCAACTGTCTTCTGCTCCCTCATCATCCTTGGTCAGTTGTTTTATCATGTTTATTATTTCTCCATTATTCTTACTAAATCTTGCTTATCTTCTCTGCTACTGCCTCATCTCTCCACTCAAGCTTTTCGGTGGGCGTTTCTGGACCTGTACCTCCTGTTGTCCCACGTAAACAGTAAATAAACAAGCAAACTATTAAACAACGACAAACAAATATTAATTCATATTTGAAAAATAAATTCCCAGTCAAGTCAGAAGACGCCATTAAGAACTTTGTATAGATAAGATGATTTTTCTAGGTCAGGTGTTGCCATCTACCTGGGCCCGGCTGTCAGACTATGATTGTTAGAGAGCCGGGCGTGTCACAGCCTGTGTACTATGACACCACAAACAGCTGAGCCACATATAAATTTGTCAAGATCTCACTTAACATACCTTACTGAGTTTAGCTTAACATACAGGTAAACTTGATCTAATTTAATCCGACCTAACGCAACCTAGTTTAAATCTAACATAAGTTAATCTAATTTTAACTTTGCCAAACCAAACATAATTTATCTTCAATTAATCTAACCTAACCAATGCAATCAACTTCAGGCAAGGTTTGCATTCTTGGGTTCACTGAGCCAGGGTTGGATCAAATACTGATTTTTAGCGGTCAAATGCAAATACAAATACTTGTGACATCATGATGCAAAAATACAAATACTTTTATTCCTTAATTCAAAAATGCAAATATAAATACAAATACTTCTGAAATTAAGATGTAAAAATACAAATACTTTTATTTCCAAGTTCAAAAATACAAACCCAATACCTTCATATCAGAATTACATTTTATCATCATTAATGCCCGGAAGATTTCTGGGCTCAACTTGGCTCGCTGAGGAGTGTAAAAATTACCAGAATGTTCAACGTTACTGATGCTTGCAGATAACGATAGCAGTAATAAAAATAAACAACATTACAAAAATAAAACAAATTTAAGTGTTTTCGTCCTCACAAATTGTCTGTAGCCTTAAACTAGCCTGCTGCCTGTAACACTAACAAGTGTCCAAATACAAATACAAAATACTTTTTTCTTCTGGGTGCCAAAATACAATTACAAATACATTGAAAATGGATTTAGATACAATTAAAAGACAAATACAATTTTATTTGATCCACCACTGCACTGAGCACACCAACAATGACAAATCGTGCTATCGATACTACGATGAGACCTTGTGATTGAAACAGGATGTGATTTGGTTGTTCTAAATATATACTACAAAAACCTTAGGAACATGGATGATTAGATAATATTATATAATTTATTATCTTCAAGAAGCATATGTGCTGTTTACTCTATGTACTGTACAGTATGGATTATTGTATGACTGAATCTTGCTGCCGCGCACCAGTCTGGTTGGCCGACTTATAAGTGCCTGTAATTTACTGTATTGTTCTGCTTGTCTTTGCTTTATATGGTAAAGTTAAGTTTGATTTAAGTTAGTTTAGACAGACTTTCAGAGAACAGCGTATTATTACTTAGATTTTGTGCAATAAAATGTACAATGCTGAATTTCCTTAATGTTTTGCATTTTGTATATATATTCTAATCCCACTTCTAATCTTGTTTGTGTATGTATTTATGCGTTAATTTATATCAGTATGTCCAGTTGCGGACAAAATTCCCTTGACACATTTTGCAATGTCTCGCTGGGATATTAATTTATTATTAAGATTTGTCTTTATATATTTGATCTGAAATGTCATCTGTTGAGGGAATTTTGGCTGCAATTATACATATCCATCATTACCAGGTAGGTTAGTCGGCTGTGAAGATGGACTGATCGCAGACACGTTCATAATACTTAAATGAAACACATTGTTAGCCACGTATTTCAAAGGCAGTGTGTCACCACGCCGTTTGGGTGGCTGTCAGACGCACGATTCTCCAGACCCGGATTCTTAAAATATAATCGAGGAAGAGAATGCATTTAGTTACGGTAGAATCTAAGCTTAATGTCGACACTATTTTGGTCGCTATCTCTACTTTTATTCTAAGTTAGTAGGATACCTAGCCTTAACACCCAAAATCAGATTACAAAAAATATTTACTGACACAAATCAATAAAGTTCAGTAACAACAATATCGGAATCACTGAAACTTAAAACAATCACAATTAAATATGAAAGTAAATAAGAGACGAGTGTTATTAAAACAGACAGACATATAAACGGACAATTAAACAATTATAATTAGTGGATGGAATAGACACCTAAGTCTTCATACAGAATATACATAAGAAACATCTGTAAGTAACCTATACAGTATACTGTAGAGTAAGTCGTATAGAGATATTCACACAAAAAAATAGGGGTTATGAGTTGTTTATTTTATATGAATAATGTTTTTACTTTTAAGCCAAATCACAAAAAACCACAAACCGAGTTTTAAAACAACCACAAACCGGGTTGCAAAGCAATTACAGACAGTTAATAAAACAATCATAGACCAGGTTTTGACGTAATTACGGACTGGGTTTTGAGGTAATTTCGAACCGGGTTTTAAAATAATTACTGACGGGTTTAAAACAATTATGGAGCGTCCGAATTTTAAAATAATTAAGGACCGAATTTTAAAACAATAAAGGGTCGGGTTTTAAGACAGTAACAGAACAGCTTTTAACCCTTTGGCTCCTGGAGGTTTACCTAAGGTGAACAAAATCGCCTGACAGCAGCCAGCATAAAATTCTAAAGTGTGATAATCGGTGCCCAAAGGTTAAGAAAATCACAGCAAATTTAAATGTTTTTTTTCTTATAACTTTTCCAATTCATGATACAGCAATGTTATAAAAGTGCACCTTCAGTTATCATATAGTTGATCAGGGTACAATTTTAAATAATGTTATAGAGAGTGGCAATTTAAGGTGGGATATGAGTTATTGGTATTTTTTGAACTACTGATGTTATTAAGACCAGATGACGGCCTATTACAGTAATGTTGAGGGGTTTTTTTAATTTGCATCTATTTGGTACAAATTACAAGTCTTTTCAAAATAACAGACAGCCTTTAGTTATACTGCATATTCTTTTTTCTTTTCACCAGGCGAGGAGTTATGCAGGACGCAGATATTTATATGAAATTACGGACCGGACGAGACTCGCAACGGACGGGTGGAGGCGCCGTGTAAGTGTGTGGCTGCCAGGCGCACAACTCAGACGCGCACGTTCACAGGTGCGTGGGTGCGCTGTTCACGTGCGTAGCACATGTGTCACTCCCAGTCTCTACATATCACGTTAAAATATAATCAATAATGCTTGCTGGCGTGATATGATAATCTATATCGTGTTAAAAGTAATGACGAGGTCTTGCCAAAGCTAGGTTTTGCAACACACATTATTTACGAAGAAACACCGACAATGGTGGGGTTGATGTTGAAGGTAAAAAGTAGCTCTTTACTGTTTCCGGTGCTAAAACATCCATGCAACAGGATCATTTTTTCCGTTAAGGCCGTTCGAGTATAACTAGTCACTCCATCGCTTGTGAGTAGAGCGCGATACTGTCTAGTTACGACATGAGTTACAGCCCCTGTATTGTATTTCCCAACCTTGAGTAGATTAAACGAGGCTTCAGTGTGCCAGGGCGGATCTCATACACGGTCATGAGGAGATGGTTAACGTGTAATATATACTGGTTAATCAGTTATACACACACACACACCCTTCTTCATCCTGTACACGAGGCAACACACGCACTTTCTAGAATGTATACTGGTGTACTGTATCTACAGCCATGTATATAGCTACCTCGTATATTTCAAGTTAATAAACTACCTTGTGATTGATGATCTACCTTTAGCTTCGTGTATAATAAACTACTAAATGTATAATCTAACTTATGTATAATAAACTAATAAATGTATAATCTCACTCATGTAAAATAAACTACTTAAATATGATCTAACTTGTGGATAATAAACTATTTAATGTATGATCCACCTCGTGTATAATCAACGTACTTTGGTGGCCAAAGTGAAATTTATCTTGTAAGTAATTATTGTTTATCTATTGGTAAAGTGTCTACTTATGTCGTGTATGAGTGGTTGAGTGGTGAATTCAGTATACGTTCATTTGGTGTGGCGCTCAAGGTTATAGGAAGTATAACATGTTGTAAACACTAAGTTATGCTTTGCCAGACGATATAAAGCGTTTAACTTTCCACGCCACATCCAGTCGCCATATGTAGTAGTTTCTCTTGAAATATTTGTATAATGTCGTGGTGTAGAATGAACAAGAGTATCCCGGACATTTGGCAACATTGAGTATGGGGTTAGTGCCATGACCGGCGTAGTACACGATAGCATTTGTTTTGTTATTCCCCGCTGTCTGTCTGTTTCCTTTTATTCAGTGAGTTGAATTGGATATTTTCTAGCCTCATGGATATTGTTATTCAGTCATGTATCTGTAGTTCTCAGCGGCATGCGAGAGACCGTCCGGATGGTACGTCGTGTTTAAAATCTCATTTTATTCTTATGTTAAGCTGGGATTTTATTTGTAATATGGTACACAAAGAGACAGGTTGTAGTGGTAAAAGTATCTTAAAGGTTGGGAAGCACTGCACGGGCGTTTTATCTCTGGTCGATTAGATTATCATTACTCACAATTAATGGCGATTCACCAGTCATTTGTTTACAATTTTAGTTTTCCTCTTCTTCCGATGGACTTAAAAAATAAGTAAAATACAGTCTTAGCTCATAGTTTGTACTGGTTAAAATTGCTGCTCTCGGCTACGGTTGATTGCACACCACACAAACGCATTTTTTTTTATTAATTCTTTAGGATGACGCATGCGCAGTACACAGGCTAGCAGACGCCTCCGTCCCTCCTTTCGCCGCTATTGGTGTCTTCTTAAAGCTTTACTGCAAATGTTAATGCTGTATACCTTGTTCTTGGTGTGTTTACTGCCGTGTGATCTACCATAAACAGACAGCTAGATTACATATATATGAAAAAATTACGTGATTAAGGATATCATATGAGAGTTTGGATAAAATGCAGTGTCATGTGTAGACGCTACTGACATTATGCTGTGAACTTTACCTTTGATAGAGGTTGGAGAGCACAAGTTCCTCACTTTTACTGGGTTTTTACTTATATAATATATTCAAGAAAGAAAAAATATTCCAAAAGTCTCTTAAACAGTACAGTACGATCACTTCAACTTGATCTTAACTAACATTTTAAGAAAATCAATGGATTATATTGAATTGCATTGCGAACGCTGACGCCTAGCATAAAAATAGTTATCTTACCCGTTTGTGAATGTTTCCTGTCTACTGCACTGGGGAAATCCTTCACTCTATCCTTATACAACACCACATTCCCTCACTCTATCATTGTACCACACCACACACTCCCTCACTCTATCCTTGTACCACACCACACACTCCCTCACTCTATCCTTGTACAACACCACATTCCCTCACTCTATCCTTGTACCACACCACACACACACTCACTCTATCCTTGTACCACACCACACACTCCTTCACTCTATCCTTGTACCACACCACACACTCCCTCACTCTATCCTTGTACAACACCACACACTCACTCTATCCTTGTACCACACCACACACTCCTTCACTCTATCCTTGTACCACACCACACACTCTATCCTTGTACCACACCACACATTCCCTCACTCTATCCTTGTACCACACCACACACTCACTCTATCCTTGTACCACACCACACATTCACTCTATCCTTGTACCACACCACACACTCACTCTATCCTTGTACCACACCACATTCCTTCACTATCCTTGTACCACACCACACACTCGCTCTATCCTTGTACCACACCACACACTCCTTCACTCTATCCTTGTACCACACCACACACTCACTCTATCCTTGTACCACACCACACACTCCTTCACTCTATCCTTGTACCACACTCACTCTATCCTTGTACCACACTACACACTCACTCTATCCTTTTACCACACCACACACCTGTTGTATATCTTATGACAGCGGAGGACTAGTTTATGCAGCGCTGATGGCGGAAGATTCCACTTGTTTATGAATCACTGCATAAAGCACCTGGGATTAGAGATAACTGCAGGAAGATAATAGTATATAATTCAGGCTGCCTCTGTTTTATATTGGTGTGTGACTCTCAAAGGTTAGTACAGTGTGATATGTATCTGGTAACTTAAGATGTAAGAACGCACTTCGTTCATTTGAGCTAAAGCGCAAAACTCTTCCAAAAATTAGATTAGTTACACTGAGATTCTGTCTACAGTAGATACGTTCACTTAGCACCAGTTATATTGTTCCACAAACTTAACTTAATTATCGAAAACATTATCTGTTAACTGGTATTAGAGAAACGTTTCTAACTTTCTAGTTAAAGTAAAGCCTCAATGTACTTGTCTTTAACGCTATATTAGAATCGTTTTTAAATCTTTCACTATAATTAATATTCATCGTGCGGAACACTGATACAGGTACTCTGGACAGTGGAACCTTTTCTTGCTCTAAGTATGCCCGGGGGTGACAAATAATGCGGTCATACACAACACACACCCTGGCATGTGTCACCACGACTGAAGTGTGGACAGTGTGGGTAGTGTACCGTAATTAAATCTTAAATATCAGGGAGCAGTAGGTGGTGACACTGGCTAGTGAGTCTCCCTGTGGTAGGAGATCTCTGACAGTAGGACAATCGAGACAACAATAATAATAATGATAATAAAGGTATTAGCTGTGAGACTATTACAGTGTATAAAATGACAAAAGCGGGATAGATTTAGCATGACTAATAATATTGGCGGATACATTGTCTGCGGATCACGCGTCCACGTCAACGATATTTGTGTGAGAAAGAAGAACTTTTTCTTGGAGTTGGTCTTTTGGATGGAAAGACTATCAACACTCTACCTACTGTTATATTGGGTTATTGAGAGGAGAGCTGCTGAACGAATTCTCTTTCTGTAACAGAAGGGAGGTTTTTGGCCCAGCATCGTGGAAAGCAAGTCCGCAGACATTCTTACCGAGAGAGTTAACAGCATCATTGCGTGTCAGACTAAAAGTCGACTGACTACATAGGCATTGTAAATGTTGGGAAGAAAAACGATGACTTTTTTATTTTGCCCGTTGTTCCTTGTGAGTTTGTCCTTTATTGGTAATTTATGACAATTTATACTTAATATGGTAATGGCAGTAAACTCACCATACGTTGGAGGAGAGAGAGGGAGGGAAGGGTATTGAGAATCACTTTATTGAATGTCCTCTGAAGATGATCACTATCAAGGGTTGATCCAGGGGTGGGGTGTATAGGGGTCCAGACCCCCGTTTCACCAGAAAATTTCAGTACTTTTTCTTTAATGCAGTATTGTACTCCGGTGTTTTTGTGAAGTAAAAAGTATTTACTATTGACTTCATATCTCCTAATATCAAGTGCATATGGCTTCAAAATGTCCATGATATTGATCAGATCTCAAAAAAAATATGGGAGCTTACAGCGCCCCCCCCCCCCAAAAAAAAAAAACACCCAGCTGGGTGGGTTCCCCCACCCACAACTTCTTCAACCCCCTCCCCCTCCTGTATTACTAGGTTAACTTTTCCTAGTGAGAGTTGTGAACTCGTGGAACAACCTGCCAGTGGGTATTGTGACGGCACCGAGTGTGAGCTATTTTCAAGACCAGACTTGAGAAGCATTGGAGCAGGTTCAGATACACTCAGTAGCCAGTGCTTGCTAACAGTGCGTAACAGAGACGTGACCGACCGCCCAAGCGGCTAACAAGTCAATTGGTGGCGAAGAGGATAAAAAATGAACTATATGTTTTATATATGTTACCCTTAAATAAACTCGTGCAGAATTCGTTTTCTTTAACAAATTATTCAAGAGAGAGTGTGTATCCATATTTGGCGGTGAAACATTTTAGGGAGTTTATCAATACTTCGTCTTTAATAGTATAACGCTAAAATTACTCAGCCATGCTTATCAATATCGAAAGTATTATTTTGGTTGGATTTCAAAAGGATCTAGCGTTGCTCCTTGGTTAAAAGATTAACCCCTGCCTTTCTCAGTGTGTTGGACCAGCAGTTGTTTTAAGTTTTTAAAGTGCAACTAAACATGGTTCCCTGGTGCCGAATTCCCAAATTTTCTATAGGTGAATTTTTCTCGCCACCAAAGAATAATATCATACCTAAAGGCGGCGTCACATGGTCACTTTTCTCTTTCGGCAGCACTAGCTGTAAGGGCCGTGCCTCTTTTAACATTTTTCTTTACTCTAATACTTATATCCATTGGTAGCGTGACGAGAGGAGGCTCGTGGGTATATGTAATGATAGTATCAAGTAATAGGGAAGAAATAACGGTAGATACTGTAGGTAAATAATAGACACAATATACAAATACAATATTTATTTAAACATTAATATGGAGGTAGGAGAAGAATATATGTACCAACAGACGAAATGTGGTACTATGCCCTCAGGCTCAACACTCACACCACTACTGGGTGAACGTACTCAATAACACTCACACCACTACTGGGTGGACATACTCAATAACACTCACACCACTACTGGGTGGACATACTCAATAACACTCACACCACTACTGGGTGGACATACTCAATAACACTCACACCACTACTGGGTGGACATACTCAATGACATTCACACCACTACTGGGTGTACATACTCAATAACACTCACACCACTACTGGGTGGACATACTCAATAACACTCACACCACTACTGGGTGGACATACTCAATAACACTCACACCACTACTGGGTGGACATACTCAATGACATTCACACCACTACTGGGTGGACATACTCAATAACACTCACACCACTACTGGGTGGACATACTCAATAACACTCACACCACTACTGGGTGGACATACTCAATAACACTCACACCACTACTGGGTGGACATACTCAATAACACTCACACCACTACTGGGTGGACATACTCAATAACACTCACACCACTACTGGGTGGACATACTCAATAACACTCACACCACTACTGGGTGGACATACTCAATGACATTCACACCACTACTGGGTGGACATACTCAATAACACTCACACCACTACTGGGTGGACATACTCAATAACACTCACACCACTACTGGGTGGACATACTCAATAACACTCACACCACTACTGGGTGGACATACTCAATGACATTCACACCACTACTGGGTGGACATACTCAATAACACTCACACCACTACTGGGTGGACATACTCAATAACACTCACACCACTACTGGGTGGACATACTCAATAACACTCACACCACTACTGGGTGGACATACTCAATAACACTCACACCACTACTGGGTGGACATACTCAATAACACTCACACCACTACTGGGTGGACATACTCAATAACACTCACACCACTACTGGGTGGACATACTCAATAACACTCACACCACTACTGGGTGGACATACTCAATAACACTCACACCACTACTGGGTGGACATACTCAATAACACTCACACCACTACTGGGTGGACATACTCAATAACACTCACACCACTACTGGGTGGACATACTCAATAACACAAACTCTTACAGTAACTTAGCACCATTAAGATCAGGGACAACTGCCACTACAACACAGTCGTCAGGAGTGATACTCAAGCACCCGCCATGGGGTCCTGCCACCATGGGGTACTTTCCAACGAACTCTGAAGATCCCAGTGAAATAACCCCACCACACAAATAGCCCTAATGAGTTAGACACTCATCCACCAATGATGGGGGCTGGTAGTGGTGTGTGGCTTGGTGATCCAGGGTCACCTCGCGGGCCGAGCGTTAGGGTCAGACGAGCCAGCTATGGGGCCCATAGGCAGTCTGAAGTGTCTGACGGTCGGGTCTCACGAAGGTAACTGATCCTAATGGACCTCGGACATCTCCCCAGACATAGTGGATACAATATCCACGCTACAGACACGACCTAGGCTGCGTTAGGGACCTGTATGGGTGAAGGGGCGAGCACTTACTAACAGTTGAAATGCCCGCGGCACCCTCACTCAAAAATAGGTCAGGGAGTCCACCTACTTCTATTTCGATGAAGTAATTTACTGTACACTCTGACGTTGAAACTGAGACTATGAACTCAGTTTCATTCCCTACTATTATCTTCACTAACAATGCTCTGACTGAGCTATCAAAAGCAAAATTAAATTGATTACAAAGGGTTGGATGGCAACAGGTCCCAACATACAGCATCTTGCGACGAAATCCGCGGATTATATTCAAAGTTCCCTTTAGACAAAGACGGCCTATCGATGACGTCATCAAGGAAACAGAGAAAACGGGGGACTTTTCCACTGGGGGACTCAGAAGGTTTGTGGACGTTTGAGCGTAATATGAATCTTTAAGGTTTTCAGGTTAGCCGTCATCACGATCATGACATAGCAGAGTGGTTTTACCAACAATTTTTAAGAAGTGTGTTTGTAGTGGATTCCTCCCCTACAAACGCTGTTTGTCGCTGAGTAGCAGACCCCGCGAATTCCCCAGTGTAATCCTCGTGGTCTAGGTCAACCAGCGCCGCCTTACATGACGGAGGTCAACTATTAAGTCACGCCTACTTCCGCTATGTAAGACCTGACCTCGTGGTGATCTACCTCTTTCTACTCACTGCCACCAGCAAGCAACACCTCCTCCGCGCCAGCCTGGCGGCTCCCGCTCCCACCGTCGACCTTGACGTCCCTCAAGCCGCGTGCTCCTCTGGGCACCCTCACCAACCAGCTCTCTCTACTCAACGCTTGTAACCATGCTGCCTACCCAGCAACAAGCTGCATTGTACATCCAATACAATATATATACATGGAGCACATTGTGAGTTTCCTTTCTCCATCCCATCCTGAGTGTGAACCAATATCTCATAACCCTACAGGCTCACAAACCGGTCTATAGATGTTCGTGGAGTGACGATCACCCTTCTTGAAGATTGGACTCACATAAGCCACTTTCCATTCACTGGGGACCATTTGTTCATCCAGTCATTTACAGAACAGGATCTTCAGGGGCTCGGCAAGCTCGTTGCACAACTCTCTTAGCACTCTGGGATGCACCATGTCAGGGCCGGAACTCTTATGGACCTTTAGCCTGGACAGTTTATTTCTAATACCCTCTTCTGTGAACACAATGTGGGTCAGTGCTGTGTCGCACCGTCTGTCCTCAAACGCAGGAAGGTTAATCGCATCCTCTCTTGTGAACACCGAGAAAAAGAAGCTGTTCAATGCCTCAGCTTTATCCTGCTCAGAATCTGCGTAACTACCATCTTCGAGCCTCAGGTCTGATACTCCTACTCCCGTTTTTAATTTCGACTTTGCATAGTAGAGCGGCTGGAGCTACACCAAAACAATAACAAGATGGATGCCTTCGAAAACTTTGACGATGAACTGTTAGTTCTTACACCTCTTGCCTTGTATTGTGTTAACTATTAAGTATAAACGAGAAAAGAAACGCTCGTGGACTTGTTCCTGTAATGCAGAATACGAAACGGACTAAACTCACAGGAATATCCCTAAGTAACACTAGTTTTTAATATTTGAGGATAATTTTCCTACCTGTGCATTTAGTATAAAGTTTCATACGATTGTTTTGTATCTGGTAGTTCTGTTACGTGCTCTTAGGCACTGACATACTTAATAATGTCATTTTCCTGTTAACAGCTTCAAGTTTCGATCACATCCCCACGTAGTCTGTAGTGTACTTTTGATTGAAGGTAAACTTTATGTTCTCTTTGATGACACAATTGACACTTAAAGGAATTATTCATCTAACTGACAGAAAGAAGCCCTGCTATAGTTTTTTATTTTATTTATTATTTTTTTTACCATTGTAATAACAAATTTAAGATGAAAGTGCTTTATTATTATGGGGTGAAACATTATTGGTGTTACTCCTAAAAAGTAATAAAACTTAGAAAGAAAATAGGACAAAACCACAAACTTATGTATGGGTAACTAAAACAGTTTAATAATATTAATTAATCTGCAATTCTGCACTATATGAATGAATGGATTACAATGACGGGTACATCTATAGTAATTATATGAACAAAAGGGTAATGTATCTTAGGGGCGTAAAATCAGAGGCACTGTTGTTGACATTAGACAAGAATGGGAAGTTAGGAACTTCCCGAAGTACTGTAGTAGACACTGTACTGCTGCACATTATGATTTATTGTTTATAAAATCCACCAAACTAACCTACATAATTAAACCTACCTTAACTTGTGCTTCATATAAATATTTATATATTCCTACTGTCAGAGATCTACCACAGGGAGTAACTAACCACCTGTCATTAGGATATATTGTTTTCTTTTTTCACTTACTTTTTTTATTTATTTTGTACTTTTATCCTTTTCGCCAGGCATGGTCAACCTTTCCTCAGTCATGGGCCGCATTACGATTTAGGTATTTTCCTGTAAGGGTTTTTTTTAATAGTTTAACAAATTTATTGGCAAAGCTTGTAGTAGAGTTTGCCTTTTCTGAGTAATTCAGTCAGGTCTTGACACTGAGGGTGGTATTACTTCTCACTGCCACGCAGGACAGAGGTTCACACACAAAGAAATACATCATATTCATTAACAGCTATATACAGTATGTATAGAGGTCAGATTCATGTGGGTAATGTCACTGTTCACTGCCATACAGGACAGGTTCGTACACAAAGAAATGCACCATATTCATTGGCAGTATATATATATATATATATATATATATATATATATATATATATATATATATATATATATATATATATATATATATATATATATATATATATATTATATATATATATATTTTTTTTTTTTTTTTTTTTTTTTTTTTCAGTATGCTTTTTACTTTATTTTCTATATTTTACTTTTCTTACCTAGTGTTTATTTCGTTCAGTGTCGGTATTTGTTTCTTATCTTTTCCTCTTATTTCTTTCTGGATTCATCAGTGCTTAGTTTTATTCTATTCAGTGGATTAACCTTGGAAAACCCTATCATTCTTTAACAACACCTATTAGTATGACTATTATATTTACACGGTAGACTGCCACCACCCAGGCTTTTATTAGAATATAACTTATCGTTAAAAATGTTAGGTAGCGTGGTAGCGAGTTTAGGCACGTGGGTTATAGTGTTTATTTTCTGAGAAGCAATTGTTAGAAGGGAAGGAGCGATGATAATCACAATTTACTATTTCAATATTTATTAAAATCAAAAGTGAATAAGATGACAACTTGAACCTTCATCCACAACAACAAAAATAGGTTCAATCACTGATTTCTTTACTGTAACTCTCAGACAAAAAAGGACCACTAGGTTTGACTTTATAAGTAACAAAATAGATCTTCGAGTAACATTTCTTGGACAATAAAGATGAGCATTTTACACGCTTGGTAATAGCACAGATCATGTTATTTCTGACCTGTTACGCAAGTACTGGGCATGCACTGGCTCTTGGGTGTATCGGAACCTGCTCCAGTGCTTGTCAAGTCTGGTCTTGAAACAGTTCACACTCGGTGCCGTCACAACACTCTCTGGCCGGTTGTTCCAAGAGCTCACAATTCTCACTCCGAAAAAGTTTGCCCTCACAGTTTTCTTTTGGACTTGTGGCTTCTTCAACCTTGAGCTGTGACCCCTTGTGGGGCGAGCGTCCGCTAGCTCCAGCTCCAGGTAAGGACACTCGACTGAGTAGTGCCCTTTGAGATGTTTATACACCTCAATTAGATCCTCCCTTGCCCGTCTGTAGTATAAGCTAGGCAATTACAGGCGCTCTAATCTCTCTGGGTAGCTGAGGTGCCGAAGTGCAGGCATCAGTCTGGTGGCCTTCCTTTGCACATTCTCAATCAACTGACAGTCCCTAGTATTTCGGGGACCAGACGGGATGACGGTACTTTGCTTTCCCAGTCATAGTACTTTTATGAAGTGTGAGATATTCCCTCTTGGCGACAGGGTCAGCCTGTATTCTAACTATAGAATATTTACGATAGATTACAAAGCGGTGACCTTTATCCATTTTTCTGCGTCCTATAAACACCTTCGTCGCACAGTTATTAAATTATTAGATTATTTTTCCATCATCTCTCAAAGTTGACTCCCACCCGTAAAGAACAATTGGCTTTATTATTCCATTGTTTATTCTCCATCTTGTTTGTTTCTACTCTCGGTTGTTTTACTTAATATATCCTTCAGACTACAATAACATTCATATTATTCACTTGTTCTTTTCATCATCTTTTGACTCGCATTGTTCGTATCTGTCATTGTTGTTAACTGTTAATACATAAACGGAGATGAATGTGTTTATGTATTTCGATTGGGTCAGTTATTGTAATTACGTGATGCTGGTTATTTGCAGACGTGGGGTAATTATTATTCTATTTTGCCTTGTAATCTTAGTCGATTACACTTGAAATGTAATAGTAAATACAATTGCTTTCGTTAATTATATTAGTCTATTCCTATTATATTTAATATGAAAATGCCACATATTCCTGGCTACTGGTTTAATACCTAGATGGCCACTTTTCTGTTTATCAGGATTAGTGACTTATCAGTATGGCAGGTGAATGTAATCTATTTCAGTTACTATATTAAGCCTCTTAAGTCACAATCAGTCAGTGTCAACATTTCTAAGATTAGATTTTTCTTTTAGATTGCCGACGAGGGGGCTAGTTTATTGGGCACCCCTTTACATCCTGTACAAGGTGAAGCGCAGAAGCGTTTACAGTGCCCATCGGAGAAGCATGCGGAGTTCATGCTTGCCTTTATGACCCGTGCATTAAGGACGTAAAAGCCTGAAGGGTCATGGGTTTTGTCAACAAGTTACATAAAGTGACAGAATGATGAGTGTGTGGGGGGGGGGGGGGGGTGAAATTTCCGATACAATTCATCTGTTTATGGCAAAACGTGGCAGGTCCCTAGTGCCTGGCCTGTCCCTAGGAGGAGGGATATCTGGTCAGGGAGGGAAGAGGTGTTGGTAACGGCTGGGCCGCCAAGCTGAGTGGCAAGTAACACTGGGATCACCATGACTGATAGGTATGGGGAGGGTGTGGGAAATCAAATAGAGAAATGTGTGTTGTGGCCAATGAGGAAGAGATGGATATCATGTAATCATGATTGCAATAGATTACATTTTTTTTAAACCGTAGTGGTAATGATAATAGTGTGGTATGTAATAGCAATAGTACCCATGTAATCGCCCCATGTACCCGCGATGTCTAAGATTCTAACATTGAATAAAACTGAAGTATTATTTATGGGTGTATTCCACGTGAGTGTTGAAATATGAATGAAAAATATTTCCTGGGAGATTTCAAGCTCCGGGGAATCCAACAAAAGTTGTGGAGCAGCGCTCAGTGGCAGTGTCCATATTTCATTTCATGCATAATTCAAGAAAATGAGACAAAACTCTTTATTAACGCAAATATATATGCAATACATTCATCACCTGATAATTTTACCATAGGGAATGCACATCTAATTAATTAGATTGTGATAAAAATTACTTTTTGTCGGTAAATGAAACAAGAAATAATATTGCGCGCTACGGGTCGGCTGATTTATGATTCTATTTGAATTAATTAATTTCGGCACTTACTCGTATTATTCCTCTCTCTCTCTGTATACGAGTTATATTCTTCTAACTTACTAAACTTACACAACAAAAAACTGGATGACATCAGAACACATAAATATCCATGATCACTTGTTAATATGTATCCGTGTCCTTCTGTAAGTTAATTATGAATTTCTTTGGACATGAACGTTTCGGCAACTTTAACAAATTACACACTTTGTTAATTATTTTACGTAAAATGTTCCTCTTATGAAAATATGTAACTAATACGTGTTGATATCAATGTATTACTACGTTTCTGCAGCTAATACATATTTTTAAGTGCTAATTCTAGGTTATTAAGTACATTAATCATTAACATATAATAATTCAGAGATACAGACGCGGGCAGGTGCATAAATAGTGGAGGTGATGACCATTTTAGATCATCAGGTAGACTTCAGTATGACCATATTACCTCGAGAAACAAAACCTACTGGTGGGTTGGCAACACTGATTAAACCACTGTTGACCATATTACCTCGAGAAACAAAACCTACTGGTGGGTTGGCAACACTGATTAAACCACTGTTGACCATATTACCTCGAGAAACAAAACCTACTGGTGGGTTGGCAACACTGATTAAACCACTGTTGACCATATTACCTCGAGAAACAAAACCTACTGGTGGGTTGGCAACACTGATTAAACCACTGTTGACCATATTACCTCGAGAAACAAAACCTACTGGTGGGTTGGCAACACTGATTAAACCACTGTTGACCATATTACCTCGAGAAACAAAACCTACTGGTGGGTTGGCAACACTGATTAAACCACTGTTGACCATATTACCTCGAGAAACAAAACCTACTGGTGGGTTGGCAACACTGATTAAACCACTGTTGACCATATTACCTCGAGAAACTAAACCTGCTGGTGGGTTGGCAACACTGATTAAACCACTGTTGACCATATTACCTCGAGAAACAAAACCTACTGGTGGGTTGGCAACACTGATTAAACCACTGTTGACCATATTACCTCGAGAAACAAAACCTGCTGGTGGGTTGGCAACACTGATTAAACCACTGTTGACCATATTACCTCGAGAAACAAAACCTGCTGGTGGGTTGGCAACACTGATTAAACCACTGTTGACCATATTACCTCGAGAAACAAAACCTGCTGGTGGGTTGGCAACACTGATTAAACCACTGTTGACCATATTACCTCGAGAAACAAAACCTGCTGGTGGGTTGGCAACACTGATTAAACCACTGTTGACCATATTACCTCGAGAAACAAAACCTGCTGGTGGGTTGGCAACACTGATTAAACCACTGTTGACCATATTACCTCGAGAAACAAAACCTGCTGGTGGGTTGGCAACACTGATTAAACCACTGTTGACCATATTACCTCGAGAAACTAAACCTGCTGGTGGGTTGGCAACACTGATTAAACCACTGTTGATTTTTTAAACCAAGGTTGTTTTTTTTTCCTTAGTTGTTCATTCGTTTATATGGTAATAACTTTTTTTTATAGATTTGTTTGTTTATTTAATGTATAGTTTGTTTATTAATTTGTTTGTTTCTATAATAGTTAATGCGCTTGTTTACGAATTGGTTTGTTTATATATTAATTAATGTGTTTGTAGGTTAAGTCATTTGTTAGTTCATGAGTAATTTGTATTATTATTAGTTTATTTATCAATGAATTTGTTTCTTTATTGACTTATTTCTGAATGTATAAATATTTATGTTATTTATTATTGAATTCGTTTAATTATTAATTATTTTAATTATTTTAGCGTCTTTGCTTATTAATCAACTTGTTTGAATTGTTATATTATTTAGCTAGATGATTTGTGTATGATAATTTGTTTATATATTATTTAATTTGTTTATTAATTCGTTTGTTTATTCCTTAATTAATTCGTTTACTAATGAAAATTCGTATGTGATAATAAATTTTCATATTCAGTAATTTGCTTGTTTCTTTATTAAATCAATTTTTCATTATTTAATTCATTATGTATTAGTTCATTGTTTATTAAATCATGTGTTTATCATATTATTTGTTTGCCCTCTTTATTTATTATTTATAACTTATTTATCATTTGAGTTATTTATCTGTTAATTGGCTTATTTACTAATTAATTGTTTTACTTAAAAATATTTGGTATACTTTTTATGTTTTATAAATTATTTGGTTTACTTATTAATTAATTGTTTTACTTATAAATTATTTGGTTTACTTATTAATTAATTGTTTTATTTATAAATTATTTGGTTTACTTATTAATTAATTGTTTTACTTATAAATTATTTGGTTTACTTATTAATTAATTGTTTTACTTATAAATTATTTGGTTTACTTATTAATTAATTGTTTTACTTATAAATTATTTGGTTTACTTATTAATTAATTGTTTTACTTATAAATTATTTGGTTTACTTATTAATTAATTGTTTTACTTATAAATTATTTGGTTTACTTATTAATTAATTGTTTTACTTATAAATAAATTGGCTTATAAATTAATTGATTACTTGTATTAAGTTCCGTTCTTGTTTACAGTATCCTAAATTTACTTAACTAATAATGTTTATTTGGTATTTAATAAACGCAAATTCTGTCTGTCTCTTTCTCTGATAGATAGATAGGTCAGCAAGCAGCTAGATAGATTAACACAAACAAGAGCAAACAGTAAGTCGATTCACACAAGAATAGCCCAAGAAATTAATTAAAAAGCTTATTTCCATTATGGCTTCTATTATTGTGTCATTGTGAGTCAATTGTTGTCAGGTAACTGGTGAGGAAGATCTGTTTATCCACATAAACCTTTAAGGATCAAGACTGGCACTGAAAACCAACAAATTATTAACGTGTCATATTTTTATCATTCTATTTATATTTCCACTTATTCTTGGCACTCCTTGTTTACCCCTTGTTCCCCCTTTCCTACTATCTCATTTATATCTTCCAATTATCGCTGTATCACATAGAAGCTAAAGGTGAAATACTACTACTACTACTACTACTAATATCTTTTTACAACAATTGTGGAAATAGACCTACTGTAGGATAATTATTCACACAACAAAACAACATAACATTATCATTCAGTAGTTCCCGGCTGCATGTGTTTCTATTTTCATTTGTTGATAGTAATAAATTGACCCTGTCCGGACACATAACTGGTATGTATATAAAGAATACATAACACATTCCATATCATATTATTGAACAGTTCATATGCATACAATAGTGGGTTGTTTTGTTATTCATACATCAAGAAACATTGTCGTGTCTTGGTAATAATCGTAAGGTGTCCTGCCACTTTGATCTGGTAACGCTGATTCCTGATTCAAATATTTTGTTCCAATACTTTTTTATTACAACGCGTAGTATATTTTATGTATATGCTTTACATTAATTATAATTTTATCAATCATTTTTCAGATAATTCAAATGAAATTAATGAAGGCCTTTAGATATAAATGTTAAGTATTAGTATTTTTGTGGAGATGTGTGGCATCGGCGCAGGAGTGTGAGTCGTCAGTATGAGTCAGTGAGTGAAAATGGCAGGGGCTGGAGGTCCCCATAGTGCTAACTCTCCCTGTAATTTGTCTAGAAGTTTAGATAGAATACTTTCCGACGCTCAGGCGACATGTGAATTAAAACTTAGTGGTCGAAAGTTAAAGGAATACCCCAAAGGTGCTGCGAAATACAATCTAAGTGATACAGTAGTTGCAGGTGAGTGTGTGTGGGGCGCCCCGTTCATAGTGTTTGTTGGTGGTGGAGCCGCCAGCCTCTGGGACCTGATGCTCTGAAGGCCGAAAAATACCTAAACACCACACTAAGACCTTTAATTAACCCCCTATTCATATATTATTGTCTCTTTTTTTTCTAACTCCTGTATGGAATTCGTAGATTGATTTTCGACTTTAGTCTTTATTGGGGAAATACTGAAAGGTAAATAATAATTAACTGATAATGAACTGCAGTTTATTTTAGTGTTGATCTTTGCTTTCATCTCGATATATCTTGTGTGAAAAGATACAACTTCAACATAAAACTTCTAAATTCATTATAAGTAAGAAATTAATTGTGAATTCATGAGTAGTGAGGTTTTAATAAAAAGCTGTCCGCTTAGTTAAATTCGTTTAGGTATTTTTCGCCTTTCAGGAGGACCGGTGGCGACCTGGCTGCCTCCCTCACTCCACGCAATATGGCCACTGTTGGTGACAATACCACGAACACCACCTTGAAAACCATTCATATTCTTAAAGACAGACGACCAAGACCTTACCCAATCTACCCCACGCACCACAAACATCACTGCCAATAAACGTTCACATTCTTTAAAGCAGACATGAACAACTGCCCAAACTAACCTGGACACGACCAACATTCTGGAACCACAGTCCATCAAAACATGACCCTACGTTCTCTTAGCACAATTATTAGGTAGTTTAATTTACTATAGCCCGTGTTATGTGGAATATAAATGGTTGTACCCGGTACCGTTTATAGTATTGTCAACATTGGCCATTTTAGCTTGTGTCTACCTCCTTGGACGTCTGACACCCCAAGGAATTATTTTTTATACTGTTACTATGTATCTATATGCATGTATGTACAGTAATACCTATACAGTGTGTACAGCGAGAGTATAAACATATTAAAATTTTTACATTGTGTTGTTAATAATAATATATATTTTTTATACTATAGTAACTTGTGGTTGTTGATCTCGACAAAATGGTTTTCACGGGGCGCGCTGTGTGTGTGGCGGTGGTGGTGTTGCCCTTGACATGATTGTGGTTGTTTCATTCCGTTGTGGCCATCAGCTCTCCCCTGCTGTTGTAATTATGTCGTGTTGGCTGGGTTTTTTTTGTCAGCTGGTGATGGGAATGATGATGTTTATAAGTTTTCTTTCGCTACCTAGTGTTTTATTTAATTAGATTGACAAATTATAGCTAGTACGTAGTATTTATATATATGTGTGGGTGTATTTGTATATGATATATGCCCTTCACATATATCTGATATACTGTATACATATGTGGTGTAGGTAAAGGTGTTTGCTGCTGAAGGTAAGGTGTGTACATGTGTATGAATGGTAATGTAAACAAGATGAAAGAAACGTGTTTTAGTGTTATCTCAGAGACTACACAACCTAGGGGGGGGGGGGGTTACCGGTAGGCCTCGCTGTGTGTAACTAACTACCCAACACTTGGCAGGGTCTTTGACAGCTGAGTAACGTGCGCGAGTTAATGTTTTACTTTGTGCTTCACTTGTTCATGAATTTGTGTCCTTAGTCTTTCATAGGTAGTTCGTTGTTGTAATGTACAGTATCAACGTGTAACTATATACTGATAAGCGTCAGGTTAATTGATACCGTTGTTTAATGACCCGATATAATTATTTTTACATAATTATTCCCCTAACGATTATATGATATGAAATTGCAGTTATTAGGGAGGTAACGTTAACTTTTTTATCTCAGAACTCCTGTTAGAAAATCCTGTACCTGGTCGGTTAATAAATGCCCACTTTATGGTAATCACTAACTGGTTGGAAAGGGAAAGTATTGGTTCTCGTTTTTATTTGCCCCTTTTTATTGAATGGTTTCTTGTTTACGTCCTGTTTGAGTATGGTAATAAATAACTCGTCACTATCATTACACACTAATGATGCCCCCCCCCCCGTTCCCCCAATTTGTTAGAGGGGAACCTTGAGTTAGCTCATTATGGACAAACCCAGGCAGGATGTCCACTGTATGACAACTGCGACGTGAGTAACGGCAGCAGCAAGAAGTGGTTTGTTTACTAGTTAACTGACCAGCCTTGCCTTGCCTGGCGTAGGTTGTCCCCCACTCAAACAACGCTACCGTAACCTTTTAGGACGTACCATGTAAACTGACTAAGCACATCACAAAAGAATGCAGACTTATAAGAAACGGGACGTCACTAAACTATCAGTAGTGTACAGTACATAGGCTCAAATTCTGCCCACGCAGCACGGGGTTTACTGAACACCCCCCCTTACATCCTGTGTAATGTGAAACGCAGAAGCATTGCAATCATGAACCATGATGACAGCGCCCAGCAGGGAAGCACGAGGAGTTGATGGTTCCCTTCTTAGACTTAGATGAAGGGACCATTGGTTTTGTTAGGATGGTACAATTGGTGAAGAAAGAAATTAGTGTGTATAGGGAAGATGCCCTCTACAGTTAGTGTGTTTGTGGCAGAGCGTGGCACTGTAGGTCCCTTATAATGTTAAGTGTCAAGACTGTCATTGAGAGGAAGGATATTTGGTCGGGAAGGGATGTGGCTTGAGAGGATGACCACGGTGGGGCTGCGCACATTGACTTTAACAATATTAAAATACGTAGTTTTAGTGTTTTGGGGGATGTAGAGGCGTCGGGGGGCAGGGTGGAGGAGGTGGTGTCCTCTGGCCCATTAGAAGAGATTACGTGAGGGACCAGGTCGGAGGCTGGAGCAGGCGTGATTGGTGATGAGTGGATAAGTTGGGCATGTGGCGAGTGTGAAGGCTGGGCCCTCCAAGACAGAGCTGCGTCACTAGTGTTTGATGGCAGTGGGGAGGCGTGGCTCAGGGAGAAGTAACCAGTTTGCGATGAGCCACTAGTAGAGAGTGAGTTATTGACGGTAAAGATCACCAGGTTGCTTGATTGATGTTTTAAAATAGATTTACATCCAGTGTCCCCCAGTGTTAGTATGTTAAAGGCTATAGTTCATTGCACCCTTCCAAGTCCTATATATGTGTGCCTAAATAATAGACCGGAAATTGTTATTAAAATGTATATTATGGGGTTATATTTGTTTCCACGTATCCTCCGGTCACCACTTCCGTCCTGCCTGTTAAATGTCGTCGTGGTGGAACTAAACTTTGGGAGTCAGTCAGTTAAATATATCCGATCTCTGTAAGAACACAACGTGAATTATTGTTTGGTTAAGGGATTTCACATTTATTTTCTTCCTTGTGTTACCATGTTTCGTTACTCATGCCCTGTATATACTGTGCTTAGTTACAAACACTAGTCACACGTTTACTCAGTCGACACTCAAATGAAGGCAGTCTTTGTTGTGGTGGTGATGCAGGTTATCCGATTATCGCTTTTATTTTGTTGTTTATCATGGTTTATCTTTATCACCGAGCTTGTTTATTGATTTATATTTTAGGGGGAGAATAATACGCAATAAACAGCTGCTCTCACCAATCCAGGAGAACGTTTTAACAGTAGAGCATAATCGATAAAATAGTCCTCTTTCTCTCACAGCTATGATTATGTTATCTTCCTTACGACTATGTTATTGAATCCTGATTGCTAAGGAAGCCCAAATCTCTTTTCCTGAGAACACTCTGGGTTAACGCGTCGTGTCAGTAAATGTTGATGACTTACTCAGGGTCAACTTTAAAGGTGGTATTTTGACGAAGCTCTTGTGTTATATTACTAGTGATGGCAGCCCAGTCCTCGAGTACTGTATATGGTTCCAAATTCAGAGATTCGTTCATAATTTTTATCTGGGGATGAGAGAATGGAAAATAAGCTTGTGTATCGATGATTCATTTGATCCTAAGGTTAGGTTACAGCTTCGGATCAATGAACCACAACGGAGCCGTCGTCCAGTAAAGGCATCAAACTACGGTAGCCTAGTCTCGTTGTTACAGTGTTTTGGGAATTTCGACGTGATTTGAGTCGCCATCATTCTGGTCGTAGTTTGGGATGAGTCTAGTGTGTATATACGTTTTCACACGGAGGCAGAAAATTAGCGTATCTGTCTGAGAATCTGTTCCCCTGGGGTGTGTTTCCCACGTATCTACTGACGGAGGTGACAACTCGCTCAGTGAAACTAAATATGTGGCAAGGTACTGAGTGAGTGAGGTAACTGGGAGACGCCGTTGCCACACTCATTCCCTTGTAATCTATCTTGACATTTAAGTCGAAATTATTATACTTTTACTTAGTGTGAGAGAGAGAGAGAGATAGAGAGAGTATTACTGGCAGCACTAAACAGCTCTCATGATTTTATATTGATACCTTGGGAGAGTTCAAGTTATATTGGGTAAGTCAATGTTTCCCCGAATTTAATGCAACTCGCTGAGGTAAATCTTGGTACCATTAACTTTCCCACACTTGGTAAAAGGTCATGTTGAAGTGGGCGAAATAATTAACGGCGTTTAGTTTGGCTTATAGGGATCAAGTCCGTTTCTGAAGCCTCATCACCAAGACCCAATATGGTCCCAAAGCACCTAACCTAACCTAATGTGGACGACTGGTGTATGACCTGCTGGTATTTCCTCTTAATTTCGTTGGAGGAAATTGCCTAAGTTAGTCCTCATATTGCATCTTGTATTATAGTTTGTTTTAATTATTGTTTTATCTTTAATAATATAATACGAGCTGCAGGCCAGAGCGAACCAGGAGCCAACATCGACGATATATGTGGCCTGTAAAACCCGAACCTGCCTACACCGACGACACCTGTGACCTGTTAAACCTCGGCCGAGACGGATCAATGGTTCGGAATAGTTAAACCCCCCCACCCCACAAAACCCTCACGTTGATTTGCATATGGTAGGTCACTAACGCCCCCTGGTGGAAGGTATTGTGGCTACTGTCCCTTCGTCGTTAGTGTGGGAGCTGGAGGCGAGTGGCAGAGCGAGGTTGAGCTGGAGGCGGGTGGCAGAGCGGGGTTGAGCTGGAGGCGAGTGGCAGAGCGAGGTTATTGTCTTGAAGGCCCGGTGGTGTTTCTAGTTTATCCTGACATCTCAACTCTAGTTATGTTAAAGAAAGAAAATAGAATAGCCCGAATATTTACTGTTAACTCTGTGTCTAGGAACATCGTGGCCCATATCCACGTGAGCTTCTTCCTGTCTCGTGGGCAATTTACACCTCCAGGTACCGGTATTAACAACATAAGTAGGCTATGGGTTAATGTGCTGGGGAGGGGGTATACCTGTCCACTGAACCCTTTAACACCTGTACTTGTTAATGGGTAGAATGACCGGATATACCCGTAAAAGGTTACCTGGAGTATTTTACCAGGTACCGTTAGGTGCAGGAGCCTAGTCACAGCGTCCCTTTATAACACCTGAGAGGTTGTTACACGTCGGTCAGGTCTGGTATATAAAGATAACATTTCATGGTGACATATTCCTACTATAGCCTAACCAGAGCCAACCTAACCTAACCAGAGCCAACCCAACCTAACCTAACCAGAGCCAACCCAACCTAACCTAACCAGAGCCAACCCAACCTAACCTAACCAGAGCCAACCCAACCTAACCTAACCAGAGCCAACCCAACCTAACCTAACCAGAGCCAACCCAACCTAACCTAACCAGAGCCAACCCAATCTAACCTAACCAGAGCCAACCCAACCTAACCAGAGCCAACCCAACCTAACCTAACCAGAGCCAACCCAACCTAACCTAACCAGAGCCAACCCAATCTAACCTAACCAGAGCCAACCCAACTTAACCAGAGCCAACCCAACCTAACCTAACCAGAGCCAACCCAACCTAACCTAACCAGAGCCAACACAACCTAACCTAACCAGAGCCAACCCAACCTAACCTAACCAGAGCCAACCTAACCTAACCAGAGCCAACCCAACCTAACCTAACCAGAGCCAACCTAACCTAACCAGAGCCAACCTAACCTAACCAGAGCCAACCCAACCTAACCTAACCAGAGCCAACCTAACCTAACCAGAGCCAACCCAACCTAACCTAACCAGAGCCAACCCAACCTAACCTAACCAGAGCCAACCCAACCCAACCTAACCAGAGCCAACCCAACCCAACCAGAGCCAACCCAACCCAACCTAACCAAACCAGAGCCAACCCAACCTAACCTAACCAGAGCCAACCCAACCTAACCTAACCAGAGCCAACCCAACCTAACCTAACCAGAGCCAACCCAACCTAACCTAACCAGAGCCAACCCAACCTAACCTAACCAGAGCCAACCTAACCTAACCTAATCAGAGCCAACCTAACCTAACCAGAGCCAACCCAACCTAACCAGAGCCAACCCAACCTAACCTAAGCCAACCTAACCTAACCTAACCAGAGCCAACCTAACCTAACCAGAGCCAACCCAACCTAACCAAACCAGAGCCAACCTAACCTAACCAGAGCCAACCCAACCTAACCAGAGCCAACCCAACCTAACCAGAGCCAACCCAACCTAACCAGAGCCAACCCAACCTAACCAAACCAGAGCCAACCCAACCTAACCAAACCAGAGCCAACCCAACCTAACCAGAGCCAACCCAACCTAACCTAACCAGAGCCAACCCAACCTAACCTAACCAGAGCCAACCCAACCTAACCAGAGCCAACCCAACCTAACCTAACCAGAGCCAACCCAACCTAACCAAACCAGAGCCAACCCAACCTAACCAAACCAGAGCCAACCCAACCCAACCTAACCAGAGCCAACCCAACCTAACCAGAGCCAACCCAACCTAACCTAACCAGAGCCAACCCAACCTAACCTAACCAGAGCCAACCCAACCTAACCAAACCAGAGCCAACCTAACCTAATAATATTATATTCGGTTTAGTTTTGTTGGTGTACGTCAGTGTGTGTGTGTGTGTGTGTGTGTCATGTCCGGGGGTCATAAATGGTGTCTCTCCAGCCATCCATACTAAAGCGACGTTGACTGACCACCACGCCACCCCCCTTTCCTGCCTTCCCCTACAGCAGAGCTCAGGTTCTCAACTGGCTCAGCCATGTTAATATTGTTATTATTATCCACTCTGTATCTGTGTTTTTAACGCTCAATAAACTGTTTCAATTCAATTCGCTACTGACGAAGACAACGACGGTGGTAGGCGGGTACATTTGAGGTACTGTAGACTTCCGGGGCCTGTACCATAAAACCCCCCTCCACCTACCCCCTACCCCCACCTCCTCCCTACCACACCCCCCTCAACCCCCCCCACCCCTCAACCCCCCCACCCCTCAACCCCACACCCCCTCACCCCCCCACCCCTCAACCCCCCACCCCTCAACCCCACACCCCCTCACCCCCCACTCCTCACCCCCACACCCCCCTCACCCCCCATTCCTCAACCCCTCACCCCCCCACCCCACACCCCCACCCCTCACCCCCCCACCCCCTCACCCCCCACCCCCTCACCCCCTCACCCCCCCACCCACCTCCTCCACACGCTAAAAATTTTGACTCACTTTTACGTTCTCCTCTCCGGGGTGTCGTCATCATAGTCACTCCCCTGTTGTTGAGGAATTTCTCTCTCGTGTTTTGGTTGTGTTGTAAATGTTGTCATGGTTGGTAATTGTTGTCACAGCCTTCCACTACGAGAAACTTGATTTGACTTTTTTTTTTGGGGGGGGGGGGGGGTGATTACTGTGATATTGTGTTTTAAAAATTTCGTTATGTGCCTAAAACAGCTGTAATGGTGTATTGTATATACCCCAGTGTACAGACAAAGCCTCAGTGTACACCCACTAAAAAATTATTCGGCACCCTTACGGCGTGATAAAATATGACACGAGTGCCGAATAATTTTTTAGTGGGCGTACATATAACAAAGCCTCAATTTAGTACAATTAACAACACTGACAGTATCTTGGCGTGGCACAAGACCCTGAACAAATTGTACCAAAAGCCTCGACCCTGGAACTTACTTTCTGTACTGTAGAACAAGTTTTTACATAGCGACACACCATACGCAAGTACTCCCTGTGTGTGTGTAAGTCTCTCCAGTTATTGTTGTGGTACGATAATGCCTCGATGTTTTGAATTGCGCCAGCTTATTGTTTTCAGTGTAGGCAAGGCGGGCGTAAATCTGGTGAAGGTCATGGCTGCTGGGTATCTTCCGCTGGGTTGGCAATACTGTAATGTAATACGTGAAGTTTAGGTAGGTATGTTTGTGTTGTTGTCGCCTGGTCTGTGTACTGAGTGAAGGAGAGCGTCAGGTTGGACTGGATTACTGCTTCTGCATTGTTGGAGTTGGTAGTTACGAAGGAAATATTGCAGTGTGTGTGTGTGTGTAGGGGGAGGAGCCAGGTTACTGTTGTTTTGTTGACTCATACTTAAGAGCACTTACATCGGAGTGTTAGATCAATATTACAGTTTTATGGTTGTTAAACAGCGTGTGTGGGGGTGGGTGGGTGAAGGTTACTCCCAGGCGAGGTGTGTTTGTGGGGGTGGTTGGGTGAAGGTTACTCCCAGGCGAGGTGTGTTTGCGTGTGTGGGGGTGGGTGGGTGAAGGTTACTCCCAGGCGAGGTGTGTTTGCGTGTGTGGGGGTGGGTGGGTGGGTGAAGGTTACTCCCAGGCGAGGTGTGTTTGTGTGTGTGGGGGTGGTTGGGTGAAGGTTACTCCCAGGCGAGGTGTGTGTGGGAGGGGGTGCTGGTGCTAGATAAACTCCGTGGGCCACAGGGTTAACCTTTCCCCTCTGGTGGGGGCGTCGTGTCGTGTCACGCCGCTAGGTGCCGCCCGTACTCTGAGCTCCCTAGCCCCGTTCAAGGTGTTTACTTAGTCCCTTGGGGCCTTGATACCTGTGTTTATATTCCTAGTCCCTTGGGGAAGTTGGTCATCTTATACGTGGGGATGTACACCACTATTCTCTCTATATAACTGTTCTCCGTCGATCACGGTGATGGTTCATTTGGCTCGTAGGAGGAAGTTATCATGATGCGGTACTTACAATAATATTATTCTTCCTTCAAGCTTTAAAGTCAGTGTACAGTACATAGTGGCTAACACAATGATGACGTACGTATATCCCAATGATTAAGATGTTGGATTCTTTCGTAAGGGACAGACACATCAGGGGACTCAGTGAACACCCTTTAGCTCTGCGGTTAAGTCATTTCTTGTGGCCGTAATATAAGGTCCAGTACAGTTAGCGTGCAAGTGGCGGCGCTGATGCCGGCTCTGGCTGTCGGCTTCCCCATTATGCTCACTTACCCCATTTAACCTGTGCACTAGTTTGGGGAGGGGGGGGGGCTGTGGCGTCACCTTGCTAGTAGTAATTCGACTTGTCTTGTTGGCCTTTAATGTGATGATATAGATCTGGGGGGGGGGGGGGGCTAGACACCTTAAGAGCTGGGCTAACTTTCATGGTCTAGGGTCTCTCTCTCCCACTAGACAGGCTTCCCCCGGCTTACTGGTCTGGTTTTATACAAGATTAGAAACGCCTGGTTCATAGCTCTTAACATTCCTGTGACCATATACAGTGACAGTACTCACCTCCCGTCACTTGCATACACGCAGCCTTAAGAAAACACATGCATGTATCTCAAGCCCTTCCGTGTATAAATTTTTTTAGTATTGAGGCTAAAGTTTCCGGGTTATGGTGGGTTTACAGGCCATGGACTGACGTAGTGGTGGTGGTAGTAGTAGTAGTAATAGCAGTAGTGGTAGTAGCAATAGTAGTAGTATTTGACTGAATGTGTGTGTGGTGTGTGTGTGTGGTGTGTGTAGCCTTGAGACAGTAGTGGTTAAGGTTCATCTTTGGCCTTGGCTTCTCATCACCGTCGCCCTTGTCTTCTTGTTTCTCTCTATATTGTTTCATTGTTTGTGTTTGTTTACGTGTGTGTGTGTGTTTACCTCGTCTTGTCTCACGGTTCCTCCTCCATCATTCATTCTTTATCCTCATTCCTTCTCTTTCTCTTTTCATTTCTTGCACTGCCTCTCCTCCTCCTTCTTCTTTCTTCTCTTAATCATCCCTCACTCATCGTCCGTCACACCACCACCTCTTCTTCCTCTCAGTGTCTTGCCTAGCTCCTCGTCTACCTCTTCCCGGTGTGTGGGAGAGTGAGGCGTCAGACCGTATAGGAGAGTGCCTTTAGTCTTCTGCCGTCGACACACACACACTACCTCGTCTTCTAGGATGTCAGGCGATACCTTCCTCCTTCCCCCGGCCTCTTGCCCTGACTCTTCACCCGCTACCCATCCCACTAGTCTAGTCTCTTAAGTCACTCAACTAGTCAGTCACTTGTCCAGTCAATCAGTTACCCACCTGTCCTATCAGTCAGTCAGCCAGCCAGTCACCTCCATGCCCTGTCAGTTAGTCAGTCAGTCACCTTCATGCCCTGTCAGTCAGTCAGTCAGTTAGTCACCTCCATGCCCTGTCAGTCAGTCAGTCACCTCCATGCCCTGTCACTTAGTCAGTCAGTCACCTTCATGTCCTGTCAGTCAGTCACCTCCATGCCCTGTCAGTTAGTCACCTCCATGCCCTGTCAGTCAGTCACCCACATACCCAGCCAGTTAGCCACACAAGCGCCCACATACCCAACCAGTTAGCCCCACAGGCACCCACATACCCAGCCAGTCTGCCACACAGTCACCCACATACCCAACCAGTTAGCCACACATAAGCCACACAGGCACCCACATACCCAGCCAGTCTGCCACACAGTCACCCACATACCCAACCAGTTAGCCACACATAAGCCACACAGGCACCCACATACCCGCCCAGTTAGCCACACAGGCACCCACATACCCGCCCACCATCGCCACCTTGACCCTCCGGAAAGCCGTGAGGGGTGGCGGCGCTGACTCACGTGCCCTTGGTCCCGATTGTGTCGTGAGTGGGGGGGGGGGGGAAGGGGTTGGTAGGTGATGGGGAGGGGTTGTGAGGAATGGGAGAGATGTAGTGTGTAAGTGATGTTGGTAGCAGGTGATGGTAGCAGGTGTACAGGTGTTGATAGCAGGTGATGGGCGAGAGAATATTGTGTTGGGAGTTAATGGCGTCTTGTGGCCCGCCCGTCCCTCAACAGGTGTTATAGTGGTGTATAATTTTCACCTTAAGGGCCGCCATCTGATTGATATTGGCGTCCGTCTCCACCGCCATTAAGGGAAGGTTATGGCCGTCATCAGATCCGCTAAAGTAAACGATTCACACACACACACACACACAGACACACAGCACACACACAAAACAGGAATGTAAATATTGTATAGCTTTGTACTGTGTGTGTGTTTGTGTGTGTTTTTTGAGACAGTCGACTGATTCGTGGCAGACAAATGGGTGACTTAATTACCTCTTATTAGCACTGATGACGGGGTGTGTAAGTCATGGTCCTCTCTCTCTCTCTCTCTCTCTCTCTCTCTCTCTCTCTCTCTCTCTCTCTCTCATCCAACTTCCGTCCCTCCTTCCGCTCTACCTCCCCTCTCCCTCCCCAGCCCCCCTCACCCCTCCCTTCCCCTCACCCCTCCCTTCCCCCTCACCCCTCCCCCTTGTCATGTACATGTGACAGTATGAGTCAGGGGAAGTGTAGATTAATCAGAACGATAATAATAACAACTGTGGTCATAGTAATATTGAATAAAGAGACGGCGCCAAGAATTCACTAATAATAATGAATAATAATAACAACAACAACAATAATAATAATAATACAGTAGTCGTAAACACACAAAAAAATAACAACCACGCCCCTCGTTTTGTTGTGCATCAAGTGTTATTGTTGTTATTATCTAAGTAAACACTCGGGGGCGGGGCGGGGCAGGGCAGTACTCTTCACCCTATTGTGAGTCACGAGCAGGGAACACGTAGAGGGGAGATCTCACGTTAAGACAGACTTATGGTGTAAACAAGAGATGTCTTAGTAGGGGGGCCAGTACTACTTTATCCCTCTCCCCCTACTCCCTCCTCTGCTACTGTCTACTCGTTTAGTTCCATGTGTTAGTAGCAGGATCTCTTGTCACACACACACACACATACATACATACATACACTTATCACCATCATCATTATTTTTACCTCCTCGTCATAATCATCATCTTCAGTCTCATAGTCATTAATCATTATCATCGTCTTCCTCCTCCATCATCATCATCATGCCACAAGTGTTGATTCGTCGTCGTGTGGGTTGGCTCGTCTCCTTCTTCCCTTCCTGTGTGGATACGTTCATGGTCAGGCTGTGTGGATACGTTCATGGTCTTCTGTGGCAGCTTACACGCCTATAACCTTGGTCATATTCCACCCAGTCTCTCCCAAGGTGTTTACAAATCTGCCTCTCTCTGTCTGTCTGCCTGTGCCTGAGAGTGTGGGGGTGCCTGTCTGTCTGTCTGTCTGTCTCGAGTTTTGTCAAGACTGTGGTGTAATTTTTGCTTTAATTCTGAGTGTTGTGGTGTCTCCCAGGTCATGTGTTGTGGTGAGGATGGGCTGGACAGACGTTCATACATACTGAGAGTGGGCCAACTGGGTCAGTGTTATCAGTGTGGACTAGCAAGTTTAGGGTACACTGGCCAGAATATACCCCAAGGACTCCTGATTCAGTGTAGGAGTCACGTAGTTTTTGATACGATATGCCTCTGTGTGTGTGTGTGTGTGTGTGTCATTATAGTTAAGACTCGTTCCTTCTGTCTGTCTGTCTATCCCACGTCTAGGACCCAAGGGAGGAATAGGAGGGAGGGGGGGGGGGTAGGTGCAGTCTCTCGCTGACTTGGGTTACAAAAGATTCTCGAGGTTTTATGACAGATTGGCTGAGGTTTAGTGTGTGTTGGTGGAGTTCCTCTTTTGTCAAGTCTCCTTCTCTCCCTTTCCCTGTTCCTTCCTTCCCTCCCATCCCTCTTCCTCCCTCCCATCCCTCTCCATCATCTTTTCACTCTTCCTTACCCTCCCTCCTATTAACCCTTCTTCCTCCCAACCCTCTTCTTCCCTCTCTCTTCCCTCCCTTCCTACGCTCTTCCTTACCTTCCCTCTTACCTACCTACCCTCCTATCTCCCTATCCTCCTTACCCTCTGTTCTCCCTCCCCCCCCTCTTCTATTTACCCTATATCTCTCACTCTCAGGTGTGTGTGTGTGTTTTAAGGTTACCACGAGGGCAGGTGTAACTCCGCTGGTGGTGACGATAAGGATGGTGGTGGTAGAGGTTAGTGGTACCTGCTGTACGTATGTGTCGCAGTGATGTTATGGCTTTGGGAGTAATGGTGGTAGGAGAAATGGTGGTAGTGGTGGTACAAGGTATGGTTGTAGTGGTGGTACAAGGGATGGTGGTAGTGGTGGTACAAGGTATGGTGGTAGTGGTGGTACAAGGGGTGGTGGTAGTGGTACAAGGGGTGGTGGTAGTGGTACAAGGGGTGGTGGTAGTGGTACAAGGGGTGGTGGTAATGGTACAAGGGGTGGTGGTAATGGTACAAGGGGTGGTGGTAACGGTACAAGGGGTGGTGGTAACGGTACAAGGGATGGTGGTAACGGTACAAGGGATGGTGGTAACGGTACAAGGGGTGGTGGTAATGGTACAAGGGGTGGTGGTAATGGTACAAGGGGTGGTGGTAATGGTACAAGGGGTGGTGGTAATGGTACAAGGGGTGGTGGTAACGGTACAAGGGATGGTGGTAACGGTACAAGGGGTGGTGGTAACGGTACAAGGGGTGGTGGTAACGGTACAAGGGGTGGTGGTAACGGTACAAGGGGTGGTGGTAACGGTACAAGGGGTGGTGGTAACGGTACAAGGGATGGTGGTAATGGTGGTACAAGGGGTGGTGGTAATGGTGGTACAAGGGGTGGTGGTAACGGTACAAGGGATGGTGGTAATGGTACAAGGGGTGGTGGTAGCGGTGGTACAAGGGATGGTGGTAGCGGTGGTACAAGGGATGGTGGTAGCGGTACAAGGGATGGTGGTAATGGTACAAGGGGTGGTGGTGGTGGTACAAGGGATGGTGGTAGTGGTACAAGGGGTGGTGGTAACGGTACAAGGGATGGTGGTAGTGGTGGTACAAGGGGTGGTGGTAACGGTACAAGGGATGGTGGTAATGGTACAAGGGGTGGTGGTAACGGTACAAAGGATGGTGGTAGTGGTACAAGGGGTGGTGGTAACGGTACAAGGAGTGGTGGTAGTGGTACAAGGGGGGGTGGTGGTACAAGGGATGGTGGTAGTGGTACAAGGGGTAGTGGTACAAGGGGTGGTGGTAACGGTACAAGGGATGGTGGTAGTGGTACAAGGGGTGGTGGTAACGGTACAAGGGGTGGTGGTAGTGGTACAAGGGATGGTGGTAATGGCAGTGGGAGGATGACGGTACTTGATTGATGATAGATTACCAGCTTGGGGTACTTGAAGCTGGTGATTGGTCGGTGGGGGTAGTACGTGACGCACTCAATAGGTGGGTGTGGGTGAGTCAGTGGTGGTTGGTGTGATGTCATGACGTCAAACCTCACTGTCACCCACTGTAGTCAGGTCACTGCTGGGTGGTGATGGTGGTAGTGGGTGATTGTGGTGGCACTGGGTGGTAGTGGTCCTAGTGGGTGGTGGTTGTACGTGATGGTGGTAGTGGGTGATGGTGGTCCTAGTGGGTGGTGGTAGTGGGTAATGGTGGTGGTGGTTGGTGGTGGTAGTAGTAGTGTATTTTAGATATGCAAAGTTCTTCATGGTACATACATATATACTTACATACAAATGGAATTACTCAGTGTTTGCTCCTCAAGGACACACACACACACACACTTCCCCTGACCTCACCTGAAGAATCCCCCCTCCCCTCATCAACGTTACCTGGGGTGGCGCTTCTTCAGGTGATCACTTACAGCTCTATTTACAAACACTCCCTAAAAGAAAAAAAAGTGGTTCCGTGACTTAAGCCTTTTAAAGTTTATATTTATATAGATGACCTGGTTCAGTATTAGATGAAGGGGGTGTGTGTGTGGAGGATGAGGTCCTGAGTTCGTGACTAGCTAGTGTCTGGGGGGTGTTAGGTGTGTGTGTGTGTTATCCTCGTCGTGGTGCCTGCCTCGTGACTACTGCTGAGGGGTGGTGGTGGATGGAGAGTGTCTTTGGTGGTCCGTCAGCTGCGGATCACGTGGAATATCCTGGTGACCGGAGTCGTGAGGTACGGTAGTTAGTTCGGTAGCATACTTCCCTCGCAAGCGAGCGGACTTGGGTTCGATCCCCGGGCAGGGTGTAACTATGGACAAGTTTCTTAACGCCATTTGCCTCTGTCTACCCAGCAGTAATTGGGAACCTGAATGTTAATCGATTTGCGGATCGTGTTCCGGGGTAATGGTTAGCCAGTGCAGTTAGCGAGTTGTCTGGTCTTCTCGGACTGTTCCTTGACACTGGGTCATGCAGCTCGTTAACTTAGGGTGTGGTTGTGGTGTTGACGACAGCCTCTGCACCTTAAACAAATTCACGCCAAGGTAGCCCTAGGACAGACCATCCTCGCTATACGAGGGGCAGCCATTATTATTATTGTCTCTCGTTGAGTAAGGGTGATAGATATGTCTAGTCATTTTGCGACGCCATTTATGCCTTGTGTGTGTCGCAGTTGCAGCTTTAAAGTTAGATGTGCTCTGTGTTTCGCCCGTCAGAAGGTGTTATGAACCACAGACAGGTAACTAAGTCTCAGCATTAATGGCAGGTAACGTCAGTACCCCAAGGCTCAGTACTGTATACCTGGACCTTATACTATTTATTATATTATACATTAACGACATAGAGTGTGGGCGTTGAGGGAGACAATTTGATAGTTAGAAAATGTGTGAATAAGACACACTTGGGGAGGAGGATGGCTGACGTGTTCCCGGATGTCTGACCCATACTTACCCCTCCCTACCTACACCGTCCAGTTATGGTTTGTTATTGATAAGAGTGTTTATATATAGCTAGCCTCTCTCTCTCAAGGTCCAGCTGGTTGTATCACCTGATCGATTATTGACTGGGTAATTTACTTATTAATAGGTGGATAAATCTATCGTTGGATTTCTTGACTCACTCACTCAACTCACGCACCGAATTATCGTCTTAATATCCTGGAGGCAATCTTGGGTGATTCAGTGATTATTCTTTATTAATATTTCTCCTCTGGGTATGTCCGTCCGTCCGTATATCCGAAATTATCCACCCTAGAGAGTGACTGGATGTTCCGGGTTTGCTTGTGTACACTGGAGCCGACGCTTGAGTTGGCCATCTGGTGATTGTGTTTACCGTGGCGGAGGTGTGATGTGTGCCCTGCTCTCCTGGGGGGGGGGGGGGCTTATTGTGTGGTCACTATCTACCACACACACAATAAGAGTGAGAGGTTGTGGGTGGATAACAACATACGTAGGAGTTGTTAAATACACGGTTGTAGTTGTGAATTGCCAAACGCTTGTGTGTGTGTGTGTGTGTGTAAGAAACCCTGAATGTTCAATAAAAAGTGTCTGTCTGTCTGTCTGTCACATCTCACATTGCGTGTTGTGGGGAGGATATTGTTAGGGGGAGGTAGTGATGGGGGGGGGGGAGAAGGGGTGAGGGGGAAGAGAATGGGGAAGTGACGGTGAGGGAGTGAAGTGAGAGATGACAGGAGGAGAGAGTGGAAAGAAACCCCCTTCCCTCACCTAGGAATGAAGTGAATGGATAATAACAATAATGACAGATGAAGATGGAACAAGAACAATAACATGGAACAAGAACAAAAACAAAGACAGACAAACAGACAGGTGCACATGCCGTCAATAACACAGGAGGTGTCTAGGTTAAAGGAGAGAGAACAAATGTGTGATAAAGATGGGGTCATAGGAGGGGGTGGAGGGAAGAGGTGGGAGGGAGGGAAGGAGGGGTGGAAGGAAGGGAGGGAGGGGTGGTGATCAGGTCTGGTAGCTCCGATAAGGTGTAGGTATTAGGCAGCTACCAAACAGGGAGGTACTGGGAAGATATTGGAACCATAATGTGTTGTCTAATGGTAGACCCTGCTGCCATATGTGACCAAGTCCCAGGTTGATGATCTGACTTTCTGCCTCATTTACATACAATTAAAGGGTCTCAATTGATTCCCTGGCAACACAACACACTGTAGTACATATATCGTTTCTTAGGTGGATTTTTTTTGTCCTCTATTATTATTATTATTATTTTTTTTTTTTTTTTTTTGTCCCCCCCCCCCCCCCCCCTACCTGTGGGTCATTGACCTGTGCCAGGGTGGGCTATTGCCCGTTAGAAAAATAAATAAAAAATAAAATAGATAAATAGATGTGGGTCGGCTTTGGTACTGATAGTTGTTGTTGTGGTGGTTGACTGGTTGTGGTGATAGTGGTGGTGGTATTTGTGGTGATAGTGGTGGTGGTGGTGATAGTGGTGGTAGTTGGTTGGCTGGTTGTGGTGATAGTGGTGGTAGTTGGTTGGCTGGTTGTGGTGATAGTGGTGGTAGTTGGCTTGTGATGATAGTGGTGGTAGTTGGCTTGTGATGATAGTGGTGGTAGTAGGCTGGTTGTGGTGATAGTGGTGGTAGTTGGCTTGTGATGATAGTGGTGGTAGTTGGCTTGTGATGACAGTGGTGGTAGTTGGCGGGTTGTGGTGATAGTGGTGGTAGTTGGCTTGTGATGATAGTGATGGTAGTTGGCTTGTTGTGATGATATTGGTGGTGGTTGTTGTGGTAATAGTGATGGTAGTTGGCTGGTTGTGGTGATGATAGTGGTGGTAGTTGGCTGGTTGTGGTGATAGTGGCGGTAGTTGGCTTGTTGTGATGATAGTGATGGTAGTTGTAGTGGTGGTTGGTTGTGGTGATGATAGTGGTGGTGGTTGTTGTGATGATAGTGGTGGTTGTTGTGATGATAGTGGTGGTGGTTGTTGTGGTGATAGTGATGGTAGTTGGCTGGTTGTTGTAGTGGTGGTTGGTTGTGGTGCTTTTCCCTCTACTCCTCATGTGGCTTTCTTTCCTGTGGTAGAGGACAGGAAACAGTATGTGGTCGCCGCCTGGAGAGTAAGTGGGGGGGGGGGGGGAGCCATGGTGACGTAACAGGTCAGACGTGGGCCAGAAAAGGTCACTTCAGAAGGTGTGGAAAGGTCAGGTGAATCAAGTGGGTGTTGTGGTGGAGAGAGAGAGAGATTTATACTTTACACATGTTGACTCACTATGTATATACACGTTCGTTGTAACACACATACACACACGGAGATCCTATCCTTTCCTACCATTCCTTTTAATTTACTCTTCCCTATCCCATCCCTTCCCTCCCTTTACCCTCCCTGTGGTGTCTCCCTCTCCCAGGTTGTTTAACGCGTGGAGACCCTCCCTCCCTCCTGGTGGTGTCACGCCTGAAGGGGTATTGTCCCATCCCTCCCCTTGCGTCACGTTACACATGAAGACTCGTGACAGGAAGGAGGGGGGGGGGAGGTGAGTAAAGTGGAGGTGAGAAGGGAGAGGGAAGGGAGGGGAAAGGAAGAGAGGAGGGTAAACTAGAGGTGAGAGAAAAATGACACTGAGGGTGGGAGGGAAGGAGTATGGTGGGGGAGGATAGATGGGGAGAGAAGGAATGGGAAGGAAGAGACTAAATGGTGGGGAGAAGAGGAACAGATGGAGAGGGGGGAGAGGAGGGGAGGATAACGAAGAGATGGGGGGGTGGCGGCATAGACTGATAAGAACCCTCGTATTATATGATAGGTGGGGGGAGAAAGAGGGGGAGGGGAGGGGGTGGTCACGTTATTAATGATGGGGTCTTGTTACAGCCGTCAGGGAGAAGGAGGGGGGGGGGTGAGGTAATTAACTACACCTGGTGGTAATTGTGTGTAAGTTAAAGGTAATCAATGAATGGAGGTTATATGAGATGGTGGGTGTGGGGGTGGGTGGGGGGGGGTGGTGAGGGTGGGGGGTGTGTGTGTTGGTGGGGGAATTGACTTTTGGCAGACATAAGATTAGTTGGGGTGTCTTATAGGCCTCCCGTATTGTGTCTTGACCTTGTGACACTGTAGGGACGTAAAACTTGACCTGTGCTGACCTTGTGACACTGTAGGGACGTAAAACTTGACCTGTGTTGACCTTGTGACACTGTATGGATGTAAAACTTGACCTGTGTTGACCTTGTGACACTGTATGGATGTAAAACTTGACCTGTGTTGACCTTGTGACACTGTATGGATGTAAAACTTGACCTGTGTTGACCTTGTGACACTGTATGGACGTAAAACTTGACCTGTGCTGACCTTGTGACACTGTATGGACGTAAAACTTGACCTGTGCTGACCTTGTGACACTGTATGGACGTAAAACTTGACCTGTGCTGACCTTGTGACACTGTATGGACGTAAAACTTGACCTGTGTTGACCTTGTGTCACTGGGTACGTAAAACTTGACCTGTGCTGACCATGTGACACTGTATGGACGTAAAACTTGACCTGTGCTGACCTTGTGACACTGTAGGGACGTAAAACTTGACCTGTGCTGACCTTGTGACACTGTAGGGACGTAAAACGTGACCTGTGTTGACCTTGTGACACTGTATGGACGTAAAAACCTCGTTGTGTCGTAATTACATGACACTGAAAGTTTTTGTGTCGGAACATAGGATGAGAATTAATACTATGATTCATTCGTGCCAAGTTTCTCCACCCCCCCACCTCCACCCCCCACCTTCTCCACCCCCACCTTCTCCACCCCCTACCTTCTCCACCCCCCTATCACGCCCCTCCTCACCCTGTCATATACACATTCCTCTCGACTCCCCTTACTTGATTTCCCAGTCCTCCCCCTGGACTCATTCCCTTACCTCGTCTCTCTCTCTCTCTCTCTCTCTCTCTCTCTCTCTCTCTCTCTCTCTCTCTCTCTCCTCGCCACTCAATTATTCCTCTCACTCTCCTGGCGCGTCTCTTGACAGACCTCTCTTCCTCCCCTTCCATCCTCCTCCTCCTCATCCCTTCCCTTCATCCCCTCCTCCTCTCTCCTTTCATCCATCCCCTACACCCTCTCTCTCCCCTCATCCACCCCCCACGCTCTCACCGGCACGCTGCAGGAGTCGCGGCCGGCGTGGTGTTGCCCCCCTCTCCCCCTCCTGTTGGTATTTACCCTGGGCGAGGTCCCAGTGTGATGGTGGTAGTGGTGCTGGTCTTGGTGGTGGTAGTGGTGGTGCTGCTGGTGGTAGTAGTGGTGGTGCTGCTGGTGGTAGTAGTGGTGGTAGTGGTGCTCGCTAATTGAATGAAGCACTTAGCACACACACTCACCAGGGGCAGCTCCCAGCCTTCACACCCTACTATAGGTCCTCCTCCTCCTCCTCCTTCTTCACTATGACTGTGTTTGTCTTCTTGAATATTTATTATGCGTCGGTAGTAATGACCGTGTGTGTTTGTGTTGTGTTTGTTGTAGTGTGTGTGTGTTTGTGTGTTTGTTGTAGCGTGTATGAGGGAGAGAGAGAATAAACACCATATACATTTTACTGTACACAATACAATGCTTTGGTCTGGGTCAGTATTTCATAACAGTAAACAAAGTGATGGGGGGGGGGGGGGCTATATTTTGACTTAATGCAGTAAACAAAAATAAAATACATCTTTATATTTCTCAAGTTAGAAAAAAATAGAAAATAAATCGTACTAATCTTTTTTTTTTTTCTCGTGACCAAAAAATATATCTTTTTTTTTTCCACTGGTTTAAAAACTAGGAAAATATAAATACTTTTTTTCATCAGTAACCAAAAAACTAGAATGTAAATCTCTTTTTCATAGGAACTAAAAAAGTAGAAAAAATACAAATACTTTTCTCATCAGTAACCAAAAAAAAGTAGAAAAAATACAACTACTTTTCTCATCAGTAACCCCCAAAAAGTAAAAAAAAATACTACTTTTTTTATCAGTAACCCCAAAAAGTAAAAAAAAAATACAACTACTTTTTTATCAGTAACCCCCAAAAGTAGAAAAAATACAACTACTTTTTTATCAGTAACCCCAAAAAAGTAAAAACGAAAACAATCCTACATTTCCCCCCAACATGACATAAATTACTTCAAAATATATATACTATTCTTTCCCCTGTGACCAGTATATAGATTAGATTGAGGCGAAAGAGAGATTGGATGATTAGGCAGAGTGGGTGGGTGGGTGGGCCTCATACCACAATCTAACTCCCCATTACACCTTCTGTATGTTTATGCTTTCACTATAATACAACCATACACTGTAGCGAATACATTTGATACATAATACAGCATACTTTATTACACCAGACACAGACATAATACAACAGACATACATTACATAATAGACGTATAATACAGCACATACAAATAATACACTATACACCAGGTACAGTAAAGGGGGGGGAGGGGGGGGCGACACACTGGTCTGATAAATCTTAATTCGGATTGGTTGAGGTTTTTGGTTGTTGACGGTGAATGGATTTTGTGGTTGTATGTACTTGTTTTGGTCCTTGTTATTATTTTATTTGTTTTTGTTGTTAATTTTAATATTATTGTTGTTATTGGTGTTATTCTTGTTATTACTTTTACTGTCATTTTTGTTATGTAGTTATTACACTCACTCGTCCAGAAGCTATAGTAACTACCTTTAATTTGGGAGGTGAGGGGGGGGGGGGTCGGGGGTAGAAACTAATAAGGGAGGGGGGTCGGGGGTAGAAACTAATGAGGGAGGGGAGAGAGAGAGAGAGGAGGGGGGGTGAGGAGTAGACACAAATGAGGGAGGGGGAGAGGCAGGGGGGGTGAGTAGAAACTAATGAGGGAGGGGGAGAGAGAGAGGGAGGGGGGGCGGTCACTACCAGGGTAATTACTACCATGCACCATTAATTTTTATGGTGGGATATATACCATTGTTAGTCTGTCTGTGTTTCTCCTTCATTTTCTCTCTCTTCTTTTGACCTTTCCCATCTTCCATATCCTTTCCACCCTTCATTCCTCTTCCTCTTTTATGTAGAGGAAGAGAAGTTGTAAGGAGGAAAGGACGAATAGTAGCTGTCTGGCCTCCTTCCTTCCTTCCTTCCCTGTCCTCCATTGATTCTTCGTCACCCCCTCGCTTTCTCCCTCTCCTCCTTCACTTATTCCACTTCTCCTTCTTCTATCCTCCCTCTCCCCTCCTCTCCTTCTATACTCTCTCTCTTTCCCCCTCCTCCACTCCACATTTCCGCCCTCCCTCCTCCCCCCCCCCTCTCTCTCTCTCTCTTTCCCTCCTCCGCCCTCTCTCCCCTCTCGTCGGTGTGGTGTGAGGGAGGGCGTCGTGGCGGCTTATTGCTATGCTACCACCACTTCCAGTCTACCACAGTTGCTGGGTGACGCCCCTCTCTCCCCCCCCCTTCTCCCCTCTTCCTTCGTCTCCCCTCTCTTCCTCCTTCTCCCTCGGCAGCCACATACACACACCCCCCCCCCCCCTTCCCTGTACAGCAGCCCGGTCTTACACACACCCAGAGAGAGAGAGAGAGAGAGAGAGAACACCAACCTCTTATGTTGATAAATTTTTCCCTCTTTCCCTCCCTTATCATTCCTTTCTCTCCCTCCTCCCCCTCTCCCCCCTCTTCCCCCTCCCCCTCTTCCCCCTCCTCCCCCTCCCCAGGTAGTCGTAGTCCCAACACACATCACGTCTGGCTGGGCGAGGCCTCCACCTGTGGTTTATGTGTGTGCACCATTTTTTTCTCTTCCTGCTCAAGAATTTTTTTTCCTCGTGTCTCGGAGTTTCCCCCCCCCCCCTCCCTCTTGCATTTAGGACCCCCTTTTTTCCCCTCAGCTAGACTTTTTTCCTCCCAGCTAGACCTTTGTTTATCTCAGCTAGACTTTGGTGGTGGCTGGTGGATTAGTGGTGGGTAGGTGGGTTGTGTTGGAGGGTGGGTTAGGTAGTGGTAGGTTGTGATGGGTGGGTGGGTTGTGATGGCTGGGTGGGTTGTGATGGGTGGGTGGCTGGGTTGTGGTGGGTGGGTTGAGGCAGGACACGTGACGCCTGGTGTAGTTGTCATTCGTGTAACAGATAGTTGACCTGACAGCTGTTCCGCCGCCCATGACGTCACTGACTTTAACGAACATGTCCGATACGTGTTTTTGTTGTGGGTTGTCAACTGTTGTATTATCCGTTGTGTAATGGTTTGTTATTTTCTTTTATTTATATTTATTTTTTCTCTTTCTTAATGTTGTTCTTTTCTTCTTTTTCTTGTTGTTTCCTCCCTCCTTTTTCTTCATCTTTCCCTCCCTCCCATTCCTCTACCTTTCCTTCCTTCACATTATTTCCCCCATCATTCCTTCTCTTCCTTCCTCCTTCCCATTCCCCACCCCCCACCTCTTTTCTTCCTCCCTTCCACTTTCCTTCTCTCCCACCACTCATTTCCCCTCTCCCACCACTCATTTCCCCTCTCCCACCACTCATTTCCCCTCTCCCACCACTCTTTTCCCTTCTCCCACCATTCTTTCCCTCTCACCACTCATTCCCCCCTCCCACCACTCATTTCCCCTTTCCCACCACTCATTTCCCCCCTCCCACCACTCATTTCCCCTCTCCCACCACTCTTTCCCTCTCACCACTCGTCCTCCTCCTCTCCTTACAGATTAAACAGTCTTGTGAAGCATTATGGGTAAGATATGATAGTGGGGGGGGGGTGGTGGGGGGATGGCAGTTACTGGCTCCCTGGAGTGTTGTGCGGCGCTCTGGTGGTAGGGGTGGTGGCGTGGTAGGGGTGGTGGTAAGGATCGTGGTGGTGGCGTGGTAGGTATGATGGTGGCGTGGTAGGGGTGATGGTGGCGGTGGTGTGGTGGTAGGGGTGGTGGTGTGTGGTAGGGGTGGTGGTGGCGTGGTAGGTATGGTGGTGGCGGTGTGGTGGAAGGTTAGGTCAGGTCAGGTTAGGTTAGGTTAGTCACTATCAGAACGCCACTTACCTTGACCAGCACCCGAACACAGCCTAGGTTGATAAGGTCTTGGTAGAAGGCTGAGAGGTAGACGGTGTGTGTGTGTGGGCCCAACAGTCGATACCTTGGCCCTGTAGGGAAGCCTGGTGCAGATACGGTAGCTTCCAGTAAACACAACAGGATAGGCCTATGTGGGGGAAGCCTAGGTCTATATATATATATATCAAGTGGATGATAAATTCTGTCGTTGGGGGAACTTAATAGATGACTCGGTAATTAGTAATGGATTATACCTACACCGAGAAGACAGACGAATTGAGAGGCATTTGATGGAAATTGATGAGGTTAGGCCTACCTGGAGAGAGAATAGATCGATTTTATTATTTGGGGGAGTTTGAATACCTGATAGACATTATAAGATACACAATTTCTATTCCCGGGAGCTTAATAGTTTGGTGAACGATGTTGGAAATATTAATGGAAGGAGGATACAGGTGTAGGAGAGCCGAGGAGTGAGGCAAGAAGAATGAAATTAAACACCCAATTGTGGTTCACTGAGAGATGCTTAATTTGAGAGGGTTGGGGGGGGGGTGGTGGTGGGCAGTGGTTGCCAACCCTCAGACCAGACCTGAGTAGGGGGAGGGAACTTTGATTGACTGATTAATTGACTTGTGATTGAAGTAAAGGGTTTAGGGGTGGGTGGGTAGGTATGATTCTTCCTCCCTCTCATTCTCCCTTTTCTCCTCCTCCTTCCTACTCGCCCCTCTCCTCTTCCCCTTTCCCCTTTCTTCCCCTATCTCCTCCCCTTCCTTCTCACCTACCCTCCCTCCTTCACCCTCCCTCCTTCCCTCCCCAACACAGGTATATGTTCCAGGCAAAATGGGAATATAAAGCGTCGTTGTTTGTAATTGGGGGTGAAGGCACGTGATGTAGGTCAGGCAGGTGTGAGAGCCCGCATGGTGGTCACACACACACACACACACAGAGAGAGACAGAGACACACACACACACACACACACACACTAATCACCAGGTAGACGTAACGTGGGGCGGCGTAGTGTAGTGTGTTTAGGGCCACTTGTAAGGTTCGCTGATAAGTGTGTGTGTGTGTGTGTGATGGTATCGGTGTGAGGGCCTCCTTGCTGTTACTCGCCTCGTCACTCACAACACTCGCCTCGTCACTCACAACACTCGCCTCGTCACTCACAACACTCGCCTCGTCACTCACAACACTCGCCTCGTCACTCACAACACTCGCCTCGTCACTCACAACACTCGCCTCGTCACTCACAACACCCACCTCGTCACTCACAACACCCACCTCGTCACTCACAACACTCGCCTCGTCACTCACAACACCCGCCTCGTCACTCACAACACCCGCCTCGTCACTCACAACACCCGCCTCGTCACTCACAACACCCGCCTCGTCACTCACAACACCCGCCTCGTCACTCACAACACCCGCCTCGTCACTCACAACACCCGCCTCGTCACTCACAACACCCGCCTCGTCACTCACAACACTCGCCTCGTCACTCACAACACTCGCCTCGTCACTCACAACACTCGCCTCACCTGCTCTTGTTGGAAAATACTGACATTGCAGTTTTATTTTTTACTTGTGTACAAAGAAAGTATGTTTTATTTGTGTGTGTGTGTGTGTGTGCGCGCGTGTGTGTGGGGGGGGGGGGGGGAGGGGGCGGGCCAGGTAGTATCACTCAACCAGACGGCCGGAAGTTCATTGTGCTAATTGATTTACACCTGCCATGCCATGCCTTGCCTTCTACCTGTGTGGTGATGGATTATGGCTCTGTGGGGGTTAGGTTAGGTCAGGCCAGGCGAGGACACACACACACGTACCTTAGCGTCTCAGGTCATGATCATTATTGGCCTCTTGGTGGAAATTAACTATTGATTGGCAGTAATTAAGGGTGACTCGGTAGGATTATTATTGAAGAGGCCGGAGACTCGACTCTGGGTTCGATCCTCCCTTGACCTGGGTTCGAATCCCTCTTGACCTAGGTTCGATCCCTCCTTGACCTGGGTTCGAATCCCTCTTGACCTGGGTTCGAATCCCTCTTGACTGGGCTGTGAATGGTTTGTGGTGGATTGATTTTGTTATTGTTTGTGGTGATGACGACTGGAGAAAAGGGGGGAGTGGGGGGTTAAGGGTTGGAACTGCTCTCTCTCTCTCTCTCTCTCTCTCTCTCTCTCTCTCGGCCGTTGTATGCTTCGGTAATCTTGTTATTATTATTATTATTGTTATTATTACTTCAGGATTACACCGAAGGAAATGTGATGTACTGGCAGGAGAGAATGTTGTGTCACTGAGCATCTGATGATAAGGTTCCTGACTCAATACTTTGTTGTTTATATGTGTTTTCCTCGTAACAAGGCTAATAAAGTACTTGGGTTCATACAAAGGAGTGTTAGTTACAAGACTAGCGAGGTCATCCTAAAACTGTATCTTGTGCTTGTGAGACCACACCTGGATAACGCAGTTCAGTTCTGGTCACCGTATTACAGAATGGATATAGAATCATTGGAAAGAATCCAGAGGAGAATGACAAGACTAATCCCGGGCATTAGGAACCTTGAGTATAGAGACAGGTTAAAGCATCTTAATTTGCACTCCCTCGAGAGACGTAGAGTGAGGGACGACCTGATAGAGGTGTATAAGTGGAAGTCAGGGTTAAACAAAGGGGACATTACAAAGGTACTCAAACTATCCAACCAGGAGCGAACTCGTAACAATGGTTTTAAATTGGACAAATTTAGACTTAGGCGTGAAATAGGTAAACACTGGTTTGGAAACAGAGTAGTGGATGAATGGAACAAGTTACCAAATATCATCATTAACTCGAATACGCTGAATTGCTTCAAACATAGGTTGGATGCTCATATGAGCAATAGGGGTTGGGTGTAAACGGGACTGCCCAGTATGGGCCAATAGGCCCGCTGCAGTTTCCTCCATTCTTATGTTCTCCCTTCCCTCCCTTCCCTCTCACCCCTTCCCCCTCACTCCCTCCTTTCCTCTCACTCCCTACCTACGTCCACTCACTCCCTCCCTTCTTCCCCTTCCTCCCCCCCCTCCCTTCCTCCTGTTTTACTTCCCCCCTACCCTATCCTCCCTTCTCCTTCCCCCACCCCCTCCCCCACCCCCTCCTGTCCTGAATATTTACCTCAGATATGAAGAGACGAGGTGACATGTTGTGACCGCCAATACTCGATACTTCTGCTGTCTGTCTCTCTCTCTCTCTCTCTCTCTCTCTCTCTCTCTCTCTCTCTCTCTCTCTCTCTCTCTCTCTCTCTCTTTCTCAATTAATCTCCTAAGACACACCTGTAATCATTACCTGACCCGAGTTACCTGTTATACCCCCCCCCTACCTGACCCCTACCCACTCTGGTGTCAGGTATTAGTGTGTGAGTCGTGTTCCCTCTTTAACAGCCCCAGCCCCCAGCAGCCCCCCTCGTACAATCCTGTTTTGCGCCTCAGTGAGAACCTTGACTCCTACCTGGCCCTTGGTATAGGTCGCATGGGGTGAGGTGGGTCAGGTGAGGGAGGTGAGATGAGGGGAAGGGTATGAAGTGAGGGAACGGAGGAAGTGTGGTGAAGTGAGAGGAGAGTGAAGTAAGAGGAGGAGGAGAAGGGGGCTGATGACGTATAGAAAGTGTCAGTTTTTCCTCATGCTTGGCTGTGTGGGAGAGCGAGTTTGGTGTTGTCAGGGTTAGGTGTGTGTGTGTGTGTGTGTGTTTAGGGTGTGTGTGTGTCGCGTGGTGAAGTTCTCTAAGCTCCTATTGACGTCAAGCCAGGGAGGATGGTGGTGGTGAGGGAGATGGGGGGGTGGTGGTGAGGGGGATGTTGGTGAGGGAGATGGTGGTGAGGGGAATGTTGGTGGTTGTGAGGGAGATGGGGGTGGTGGTGAGGGGGATGTGGTGGTGGTGAGGGAGATGGTGGTGGTGGTGGTGAGGGAGATGGTGGTGGTGGTGAGGGAGATGGTGGTGGTGGTGAGGGAGATGTGGTGGTACCTAAAGACAGACAGACTGACCTGAAAATGCATGTTGTTGTTGTTGTGTTGTTGTTATTATTATTATTATTCTATCGTTCATGAAGTTCAGCCTATTGTAATTTTTTATGTAATGTGTGTGTGTGTCTGTCTGTCTGTCTATATTTATGTATAACTCAAAATCGTATGTTTTTTTTTCCTAATTAAAACACTAAACTCACTTGACCTGACCTGACCTGACCACATCTCTCTATCTTCCAATATAATAATGATAAACCCTTCTCTCTCTCTCTCAGGTAAGGCTTCAACCAGCGCCACGAGGGGAAAATAATAGCAGTAGTGGTGAGGGGAAACAGGTAAGTGAGGGGAGAAATGTGTGAAGGGGAGATGGAGGGGTAGGGAGAGGAAGGTGGGAGGTGAGGGAGGAAGGTGGGAGGTGAGGGAGGAAGCATTAATAAGTAAACACCGATGACGGAGGAGTGAGGGGAAAGTAGGATGAGGGCGGTGAGATGTGAGGGGAGGAATATGGGGGTGGGGAGGATATTGATGAGGAAGAAGTGAGGGAGGGAGGGAGGGAGGGAGGAAAGAGGGGGGAAACGCCGATATGCCTACCTTCTGTGGTCAGGTAGAGTTCAATAGGCCTACACTGTCCTGGTTGAGGGGAGGAGGAGGAGAGACCGATGGAGGGGAATGAGGGGAGAGGTGAGGAGGGAGACGAGGTGGTGCACGAAAAAAGTAGATGAGAGAGAGAGAGAGAGAGAGTTTAGCATTTCTTCAGTGTACAGGTGTGGCAGTTTGTTCACCTCCCCCTTCCTATCCCCTTTCTTCCCTCTCTCCCCTCCTCCCCCTCCTCCCTTCTTCCCTCTTCCTCCCCTCCTCCCCCCCCCCCTTTACCCTTGCAGCTGGTACACAGGGACAAAAGTGACGTACTATACATTAACGAGGGAGTGAAGGGGGCCTTTACAACCCACGCCACGCTCCCTAGTGCTGTGCTGGAGCCCTCGTCTAGTATTCGTTATTGTCTTCATTCATTCCATCTTTACTTCCTTTCACGTACTCTCTCTCTCTCCTCTTCTTTCTGCCTCTTTCTCTCTCTCCCTTTTTGTCTTCCTTCCTTCCCTCCCTGTTCCCCCTCCTCCCCCCCTCTTCGTCTGCCACTCACTCTTATTCACTCGCTTAGTCTAGCTCTTATCTTATTTTGTCCTTATTCCACCTTCGGCCTCTCTCTCTCTCTCTCTCTCTCTCTCTCTCTCTCTCTCTCTCTCTCTTGTGAGGGAGGAGGCACTGTAAGGTAGCAAAGGCGATTTCCCCGAGAGCTGCCGAAGGTACTGGTTTAGAGAGAGAGAGAGAGAGAGAGAGAGAGAGAGAGACCCCATGGAATATAATGCTACTAAAACCTCTGGTATGGGGAGAGGGAGGGACAGGGTGGATGACGGTGGGAGTGAGTGAGGGTGGATGACGGTGGGAGTGAGTGAGGGTGGATGACGGTGGGAGTGAGTGAGGGAGGGAGATGTTGATATTGAAACAGTTTATTTAGCCAGAATAACATAGATACAGAGTGGATAATAACAACAGCATCAACATGGCTGAGACAGTTGAGAACCTGAGCTCTGTTTGAGGCACCTGATATATACTGCACATTTATCTCTAGGAAGTATTATGTAACATTTAGTATAATCTGGAATAGTACAATAGTATGGTAGTAATAAGTACATATCAGAGTGTTACCATAGTTATCACTCCGTCATTTATTTTATTTATTTTAATTATTTTTTTTACATTTATATTATAAGTATATACCTATCTTACAGTGGTGTTGATGTACATTAATATGATAAGGGAGGGAAGCAGTATAACATGGGTTGGAACAGGAGGACAGAGCTGTCAGTATCATGTCTAGTTGGCAAATATAATTATTGCAGTGGTAATTCCTATTTATCTACATGACTATCTATGATAAAATGGTTTTGGTGGTACAATAAAAGAAGGAATATATAGTAGGTATTACAAGGAATATTAATACTTAGACAGTAGATTATTTTTTAAGAGATGATTTAAAGGAAGGGAGCGTAGTCTTTGCTGGGATGGGTGGGGGTAAGTTGTTCCACACCATATTTTATGGAGGTCTGGGACTGAGAGGAGCGCATGGGGGGGTGGTCTTAGTAGCTCTGGGTGCCTTAAGTTGTATCTCTGATTATTACGGAACTGGAAATAATTATTGTCAAGTAAGTGATTGATAGATTTATAAACAAATAGGGCACAGCAGTAGGTGTTAATATCCTCGAATTTTAACATTTTCAATTTAGCAAATTGTTCGTTAGTTATCAATTTTTTTCAAGTAGGTTATTGTCCTCACAACTCTCTTCTGTGCAGTAATCAGGGGTTGTGTTTATGAAGAGCCAGAGTGTGACAGTGTATCAGGTGTTGGTAAACAAGATCATATAGATTTCTTTCATTGCTGCAGGAGTGAGTGACTGTCGAGTGTGATACATGATACCTCACTGTTTATTGACTCTACTGTGAATAGCGTAATACCTTTATGTGTACACTTGACCCTCATTAATGATTCTATTCTGTGTTAATTATGAAATCACTGTACCTGTATCGGCCTTGAGTGATGTCATGTTGCAGGTTGGTGTGTTGTGTTGATATCTGCCTCCCATCAGCTGACTACTTGTAAACAAACCCTCCCTGTGTGTGTGCTCTTGATACTGGCCAGTCTGTAGTGAAGCAGGACAAGGCCTCAGAGTAGAGGTATTATTATTATTACTCTACCCCTCCTCTTTATTCCTCCTCCTCCTCCTTACTCCTCTTTATTCCTCTTCCTCTTCCCTCTTTCGTATTCTTCCTTCTTCTAGCGCCATTGCAGTAAGGAGACGAAATCACCGTTCGTCTGGCATAGATTCCATTAGCATGCCACTGAGGGAGAAGGCCTGGTGATGTTGATTGCCTGGACTGGAGCTGGGGGGGAGGGCTTGTCCGAGAGTCGGTCGGTGAGCAGTGAGTCGAGATGTGAAGTAAATGTTGTTGGGGGGGATGACACTCCTGGGACGAGAGGAGAAGGCCCGAGGGAGGAAAAGGCCCGAGGGTTTGTGAGGAAGCAATAGGGAGAGAGAGGAGGGTGGGAGACGGAAGCAGGAGGGAGCGTAAAGGGAAACTGGAGGGAGAGGGGGTGCGAAAAGAAGGAATTTAGAGAAAGAAGGAATAAGACCAAGGAGGAAGACGAAGTTGATCCAGGAGAAGGACCCTAGGGAGACGAAGGCAGGACAGTATGCAGGAAGCTAGGTAGGAGTGAGGGAGGGAGTGGGAATCTTGCTCGTGATGCCGCCACCTCCAAGGAGAGGAAGAGGAGGTGGGCGGGGTTGAGGAGGAGGAGGAGGAGGTGGTGGGTAGGGTTGAGGAGGAGGAGGTGGTGGGTAGGGTTGAGGTGGGGGTGGGTGGGCGGGGTTGAGGAGGAGATGGGCGGGGTTGAGGAGGTGGGTGAGGTTGAGGAGGTGGGCGGGGTTGGGGGAGGGTGAGGTGGTGGTGACGCTGGCCACGTCACGGTTGGGTTGAGGTCCACACACACACACACAACTACCACTCCCAGGGGACGTGAAATGAAGACGTGGGGGCGTGTAAGGGGGGCGTGGGGGCGTGTTAGGGAGGAGAGAAGGCGTTGGGGCGTGTAGGACAGGATACGGAGGGAGGACGTGTTTCAAAGTTAAGCCAAGCAGATAAATGGAAAAGTTTATGAAGCAACCCAACCCAACTCAACATAACCCAACAGAGCCTAATCTAACCACCCCACCCCACCCCGGCAGTAGTAATGACGTCAACACGGTACTGAGAATTTGCTCATCATCTTGAAATGGCAGCTGAGTGAGGGGTCAGGGCCGAGGGGAGGTTTTAAAGGGTTACTTAGCACGAGTGAGGGGAGTTATTAAAGGACTAGGTCGACGAGTGAGGGTCAGGGCCGAGGGGAGGCACGGGTCGGGGCTGAGGGGAGGTACGGGTGAGGGGTCGGGGCTGAGGGGAGGGGAGATTTTAACGGAGGTCACATGTATACATACCCTCTGAGGGGAGAGTCCTTGTTCCCCACTTCAGGTGTAGGTCAGTCGTACTGCGTCTCCTACCACTGAGGGGAGAGAAGAGGGGCTCTGAGTGAGGGGTAGGGGGGGGGGGGGTGTGAATCAGGAGGTAGGGTGTGGCATCGTGTGGGTGGACAGGACAGTGGGGTAACTGTCCTGTGCGTGGCAGTCTGGAGTACCTGTTGATGAGGCTTCCACTTACACCTTCCCCTCCCACCTCTCCCCCCTCCCCCTTTCCTGTTCCCCTTCCTTTCCTGCCCCTCCCTTCACTCACCCCCCTTCACCCTCTCTCACTCCCCTTTACCTACCTACATTATCAATTACTCCCTCACCTCACCTACCCCCCCTCACCTCACCTACACCCCTCACCCCACCTACACCCCTCACCCCACCTACACCCCTCACCCCACCTACACCCCTCACCCCACCTACCCCCCCTCACCCCACCTACCCCCCCTCACCCCACCTACCCCCCCTCACCCCACCCTCACCCCCCCCCCTCACCCCACCTACCCCCCTCACCCCACCTACCCCCCCTCACCCCACCTACCCCCCCTCACCCCACCTACCCCCCCTCACCCCACCTACCCCCCCCTCACCCCACCTACCCCCCACCTACCCCCCCTCACCCCACCTACCCCCCCTCACCCCACCTACCCTCACCACCCCACACCCCACCTACCCCCCTCACCCCACCTACCCCCCTCACCCCACCTACCCCCCTCACCCCACCTACCCCCCCTCACCCCACCTACCCCCCTCACCCCACCTACACCCCTCACCCCACCTACACCCCTCACCCCACCTACCCCCCTCACCCCACCTACCCCCCTCACCCCACCTACCCCCCCTCACCTCCCCTACACCCCTCACCCCACCTACCCCCCTCACCCCACCTACCCCCCCTCACCCCACCTACCCCCCCTCACCCCACCTACCCCCCCTCACTCCACCTACACCCCCTCACCCACCTACCCCCCTCACCCCACCTACCCCCTCACCCCACCTACCCCCCCTCACCCCACCTAACCCCCTCACCTACATTACCACTGCTCTACATACCAGTCTAAGCCATTTTTCTCATGTATTTATCTAGCTTAATTTATCACGTTACCCAACCTAACCTAACCCAAGTGTAAAGTAAGTGTTAAGTACAGATTCATGATGTAAAGTAAATCCCCATCACCGTGTTAATCCTAAGTGTATGTGTACAGTGTTGCCAGACTTGATTGTTACCTTACAGTAGCCACACACCTTTACCTATGATACAGGTACCCGGTAATTAACTATGCCACCTGGTTCTAATTTACTCACAGCTTACCTGGTTTAAAAGGTAATCGCAGTAGAGTTTACTTAACCTGGCCAGTGTCCGCTTCTCCAACTTGTGTTAATGTCTTATCTGTGGACTTTACCTGAAGGTGTCCTCCTGAGTGGACCTGAAGACTTTAAGGGGGGGAGAGGGGTGCTCCTTCCCCCCCTCCTCCCCCCCCCTCTTTAAGCTTAATCTCCAACCAGGGTTTCCCGTTGACGGTCTGAACACTGAGGCTGTTGTGTAACTTTTTCTTTGTGTGTGTAGCAGTTGGAGAGAGTGGCTAAGAGGGTGCTATACTCGCAGCATCAGCCAGACTTAACAAGAGGATCCTGGTTCGACTCCCCGGATAACATGATAGCAGGCGTCACTTGATACACTCGGTAAAAAACCTCTTCCTTACAGAGCTCCTTACCGGGTCCGGATTGTGAAGGTGTGTGTGTGTGTGTGTGTGATAATAATAATAATAATAATAATAATTGACGGTTTATTGAAAAAGTTCTGCAGCCCGAAGGCTGAAAATATACATTGGACATAAATGACTTATTACATACATTGGTGGTTTAACAAAAGCCTTCATTAGAGAAAGGTAAAGGAACATACAGTTTAATGTAGGTGTTGAACAGCAAACACGTAGTGTAGTAACTCCCTCACAGATGGTGTTAGGAGGGACCTCACGTGGTGTAGTAGTTCCCTCACAGATGGTGTTATGAGGGGCCTCACGTGGTGTAGTAATTCCCTCACAGATGGTGTTATGAGGGGCCTCACGTGGTGTAGTAATTCCCTCACAGATGGTGTTATGAGGGGCCTCACGTGGTGTAGTAATTCCCTCACAGATGGTGTTATGAGGGGCCTCACGTGGTGTAGTAATTCCCTCACAGATGGTGTTATGAGGGGCCTCACGTGGTGTAGTAATTCCCTCACAGATGGTGTTATGAGGGGCCTCACGTGGTGTAGTAATTCCCTCACATGGTGTTATGAGGGGCCTCACGTGGTGTAGTAGTTCCCTCACAGATGGTGTTATGAGGGGCCTCACGTGGTGTAGTAACTCCCTCACAGATGGTGTTATGAGGGACCTCACGTGGTGTAGTAATTCCCTCACAGATGGTGTTATATGAGTGAGGTGTGGTCCCAGGCCTTCCTATCGTAGACGGATTAACACATCGCTGGTTGTTGGGTCTCACTGGCCGTTATCACTGGGTACCTGGGACCTCACTGTGTGAAGGTTAACTTGGGTACGACTGTTACTGTTGAGTTGTTCTCACTGACTTAAGCACTGTTCACCACTGTTCACCTCTGTTTAACACTGGTTCCATTCCTTTCCTAAATGAAATTGTAACTTCTGGCGAGAACTTGTTGATATTCAGGTGGGGAAGAGGGTTCAGGGGAGGGGGTTGGTAGGGGCCAACTTAACAGTTGACCTGGCTGCTCCGAGAGGAGCGCCAGGTACGTCTTGACCCTTCGGTGGTCAAGGATTTGTGTGTGTGTGTGTGTGACGGACAGCACGCAAAAGTTTAAGCGAGATACAATCGCTTCAACAGACTTCCGCGATGCTATGACAAGGGTGTGTGTAACAATATGTAAACAGCTTCTTCTCCTCCTCCTCGCCTTCATCCATCTCCTTCTCGCCTTCTTCCTTTCTTCTTCTCTCTTTCTTCCTTCTTCTTGTTGTTGTTCTTGTTCTTCTTCGTCTCGCCTTCTTCTTCTTCCTCTTGGTACTAGAGTTGGCTCAGTACTTGTAGGAGAGAGAGAGAGAGAGAGAGAGATGAATATACTTTTCGTCGTGAATTCTTGACAGACGGAGTGACGTGACTTGACTTTCCAGCATGTTGACTGAACTGACTGACTGAACTTGCCAACCACGTGTCAACATTACCACCACCAAGCAACCTCTCTCTCTCTCTCTCTCTCTCTCTCTCTCTCTCTCTCTCTCTCTCTCTCTCTCTCTCTCTCTCTCAAAGATAACTCCTCATTGTTGTGTACAGAGATAGTGAGAGATATTGTTAGCGATAGGAAGCCATATCTCAGCTCTCACCATTATCTCAGCCAGACGACTCTCTCTCTCTCTCTCTCTCTCTCTCTCTCTCTCTCTCTCTCTCTCTCTCTCTCTCAGGATATGTTAGTGTTAGGTTAGGGTGTCAGGTTAGGTTAGGTTAAGGTAGGGTCGGTTACTAAGGTTAGGTTAAGGGCAAGGTAGTTAATCTTCATGTGAAACACCTTGGGGTGGGGCTAATCACCATGTATAAACCCCTCACATCACCAATTAACGAGAACCAATCACGGGGCGAGTCATAGAGTGGCTGGCACGCACCAGAGATCCCCATTGGTCCATGACTTGAGCGTGGGCGGGGCTATCCGGCTCTGAAATACAGTAACAATGAATGAACAAGTATCCGGCTCTGAAATAACGTATGACATATCTGGCTGTGATGGAGACCAGGGCGAGGAGGTGATCTGGGGGTGGCGTGACCTTTGACCCGGGCGTGTGCGGTCATCAGGGTCGAGGTTGTTAGTGTTTGTGACATAAACAAGGTCTGGCAGATGGTAGGTGCCTGATGGTGGCTAGGTCAGTGTGGCTTGATTCTGCTGTTTGTTTGTTTTGTGTAAAACTTTGTGTATCAATTTTTGGGAGTTAGGTTAAACAGCTCATATGTCCCTGGCTGTATTGCACGGTGGTCGCCCTGCGTGGTGTCGTGACCTCCTGTTAATATTGTCGTGACTTCATCTGGCATAGTGCCATGACTTTCTTTGGCATAGTGCCGTGACCTTCTTTGGCATAGTCCTATGACCTTTGGCATAGTGCCATAACCTTCTTTGGCATTGCGCTATGACCTTTGGCAGCACCATTACTTTTGGCATAGTCCCATGACCTTCTTTGGCATAGTGCTATGACCTTCTTTGGCATAGTGCTATGACCTTCTTTGGCATAGTTCTATGACCTTTGGCATAGTTCTATGACCTTTGGCATAGTTCTATGACCTTTGGCATAGCACCATGACCTTCTTTGGCATAGTGCTATGACCTTCTTTGGCATAGTGCCATAACCTTCTTTGGCATAGTGCCATGACATTGGGCAGCGTCATGACCTTCTTTGGCATAGTGCCATAACCTTCTTTGGCATAGTGCCATGACATTGGGCAGCGTCATGACCGTCTTTGGCATAGTGCCATAACCTTCTTTGGCATAGTGCCATGACATTGGGCAGCGTCATGACCTTCTTTGGCATAGTGCCATGACCTTATTTGGTGAAATAAGGTCATGTGTATAAGCTTTAGGTGATCCTGTCTCTCTATCATGACAAGCTGAAGCGAATTGTTGGGAGAGAATCACAGTTCCTCTCCCTGATCAATGATGACGCGGCGCAGTGAAAGTCTGTACGAGTGGGGGGGCACTCCTCCCTGGGGTGGGGGCACTCCTCCCTGGGGGGGGGGGGGGGGCACTCCTCCCTGGGTTGTTTTCTCTTCTCTCGCCTCACCTGTGGGTGTGTTTGCCCCCACCCCCCACGTATGCACTAAACGGTTTCCTACTTACAGTATTTACATAGTTGTCGTCACTGGATGACCGAGTCTGATTTTTTTAGTCGTTTTGTGGTTTTTATTTACATTATTTATATATTTATACTTCTTAATTTATTTGTTTATTTTTGTTATTTTTGTATTTATTTCTGACCTCGCGTATGTGTCTGTCTGTCTGTAACTGTTGGTTGCGGCAGCGGGTGGCAGGCGACATACATTCAGCTGGTCACTCCCACTTTACAGGGTACTCATAAACGGTGATGTATTGTCGCTCTTAAAAAAAGTGTGTGTGTGTGTGTGTGTGTGTGTGTGTCGCCTCCCTGACGTCTCCCGGCCAGACAGCCTGTCACCAAGATGTCAGACGCGACCCTGTCAAAACAACAGTTAAAGAGTCCTGTCTGCACCACACCCAGTCTTTACTACACTCTAATACCCAGTTAGGTTTATGTAAAGGTGCCCGCCATGTTTACTTGCCCCCCCCCCCACCCCCCACCATCCTCTCCTGAAGATACCAGAAAATGGACTCTCTCTCTCTCTCTCTCTCTCTCTCTCTCTCTCTCTCTCTCTCTCTCTCTCTCTCTCTCTCTCTCTCTCTCTCTCTCTCTCTCTCCCCGCTATATGGACTGATGAGGTGTGTGTGTGTGTGTGTCCTCCTTGACAGTGTTATGACAGGAGTCGAGTCATGTGGTTGGGTGTGTCACATCATGTTGACACCTCTCTCTCTCTCTCTCTCTCTCTCTCTCTCTCTCTCTCTCTCTCTCTCTCTCTCTCTCTCGGGTGTTAATATCTCGTTCCTCTTGACTCTTAATGAACGTCTGGGGGGGGGGGGGTGTCGTTCAAGGTGTATCGATGTAGAGCCAATTACAGGTGTGCTTGTACACAGATTGGTGTTTGGTATCACCTGAAGATTAGCCCCTCCCCCTTGTTTAGTGTCACCTTAAGATAAAATACCCTTAACCTACAACAACCTAACTTAACCTAACCAAACCTAATCTAACCTGAAACTACCTAACCTAACACAACCTACAACAACCCAACTTAACCTAACCAAACCTAATCTAACCTGAAACAACCTAGCCTAGCCTAACACAACCTAACCTAGCTTAACCTAAAACAACCTAACCTAGCTTAACTTACCCTAATCGTCTGGTTTATTTTTATTCCAGTTGGTTTATAATTCCCAACTGGTTTAATATTTGACTGCCGGATGAGTGTGAGGGAAGGTTAGGTTAGGTTAAGCTAGGTTAGGTTAGGTTAAGCTAGGTTAGGTTAGGTTAAGCTAGGTTAGGTTAGGTTAAGCTAGGTTAGGTTAGGTTAAGCTAGGTCAGGTTAGGTTAAGCTAGGTCAGGTTAGGTTAAGCTACGTTAGGTTAGGTTAAGCTAGGTTAGGTTAAGCTAGGTTAGGTTAAGCTACGTTAGGTGGCTACAGCTTCACCCACAACTGATAATGGCGTGTACGTGTGTCTGTCACCATCACCACCGTCACTACCCCCCCCCCCACACACACACACACACACGCGCTCAGCCACATATACATACATACATACACGCATTCAAACACACACACATTTACCCACACGTACAAGAGAGAGAGCACATCTTCACCTCGTAAAATAAGACATCTCAACCCTTCGTGTGTGTGCGTGCTTGCGTGTGCTTGCGTGCGTGTGTGTGTGTGTGCTGTACAAAACCATCTGGTGTTAACTAAAGGAAATATTAATAGTGTGGACCAGTAGTGAAGGGGTTAAACTCTCCCTGTACACTGTGTTTGAATACATCTTAGGGTCTGAACCTCTTTCAATCCTCTTTGAGTTGAATACCTAAGCGTGTTACAGTATCTCGTATAAAAAATATAGCCTCCCTCTCTCTCTCTTTGATCTGCCCTCTCTCTTCCCCTCTCTCCCTCCTTCCCTTTCCCTCCCTCCTTCCCTCCATCCATTTCTCCTCTCTCCCCTGCCTGCCTGCCTGCCTCTTTCTCCCCTTTCCTCTCCCCCCCCCCCCCCCCCCCCCCCCCACACCACACACACACGCCACAAACACACACACACACTGTTTAGTCATTGTTTGCCACTTAAGAGAGCTGGAGCACGATACTTGTGTACTTGTTTACACTGTCTGGGGTCAACGCAGCCCAGGAAAACACACCCCAAGCGCTTTCTACTCTGTTTACTCAATAAAACAGCGCGGAAAGCTTATAAACAGCGCGGAAAGCTTATAAACAGCGCGGAAAGCTTACAAACAGCGCGGAAAGCTTATTTAATGTATTCGCCGCGAGAGGTGGATGTAGTTGGCTGCCCTGCTGTTAAGTTTGTAGTAACCATCTAGTACAGGTCGTTAAGTGTGTAGTAACCATCCAGTACAGGTCGTTAAGTGTGAAGTAACCATCTAGTACAGGTCGTTAAGTGTGTAGTAACCATCTAGTATAGGTCGTTAAGTGTGAAGTAACCATCTAGTACAGGTCGTTAAGTGTGAAGTAACCATCTAGTACAGGTCGTTAAGTGTGAAGTAACCATCTAGTACAGGTCGTTAAGTGTGAAGTAACCATCTAGTACAGGTCGTTAAGTGTTAAGTAACTATCTAGTACAGGTCGTTAAGTGTGTAGTAACCATCTAGTACAGGTCGTTAAGTGTGAAGTAACCATCTAGTACAGGTCGTTAAGTGTGAAGTAACCATCTAGTACAGGTCGTTAAGTGTGAAGTAACCATCTAGTACAGGTCGTTAAGTGTGAAGTAACCATCTAGTACAGGTCGTTAAGTGTGAAGTAAACATCTAGTACAGGTCGTTAAGTGTGAAGTAACCATCTAGTACAGGTCGTTAAGTGTGAAATAACCATCTAGTACAGGTCGTTAAGTGTGAAATAACCATCTAGTATAGGTCGTTAAGTGTTAAGTAACCATCTAGTACAGGTCGTTAAGTGTTAAGTAACCATCTAGTACAGGTCGTTTAGTGTGAAGTAACTGTCTAGTACAGGTCGTTAAGTGTCCATCTAGTACAGGTCGTTAAGTGTTAAGTAACCATTTAGTACAGGTCGTTAAGTGTGAAGTAACCATTTAGTACAGGTCGTTAAGTGTGAAGTAACCATCTAGTACAGGTCGTTAAGTGTGAAGTAACCATCTAGTACAGGTCGTTAAGTGTGAAGTAACCATCTAGTACAGGTCGTTAAGTGTTAAGTAACCATCTAGTACAGGTCGTTAAGTGTTAAGTAACCATTTAGTACAGGTCGTTAAGTGTGAAGTAACCATCTAGTACATGTCGTTAAGTGTTAAGCAACCATTTATTACAGGTCGTTAAGTGTTAAGTAACCATCTAGTACAGGTCGTTAAGTGTGAAGTAACCATCTAGTACAGGTCGTTAAGTGTGAAGTAACCATCTAGTACAGGTCGTTAAGTGTGAAGTAACCATCTAGTACAGGTCGTTAAGTGTTAAGCAACCATTTATTACAGGTCGTTAAGTGTGTAGTAACCATTTAGTACAGGTCGTTAAGTGTGAAGTAACCATCTAGTACAGGTCGTTAAGTGTGAAGTAACCATCTAGTACAGGTCGTTAAGTGTTAAGTAACCATCTAGTACAGGTCGTTAAGTGTTAAGCAACCATTTATTACAGGTCGTTAAGTGTGAAGTAACTATCTAGTACAGGTCGTTAAGTGTTAAGTAACCATCTAGTACAGGTCGTTAAGTGCTAAGTAACCATCTAGTACAGGTCGTTAAGTGTTAAGTAACCATTTAGTACAGGTCGTTAAGTGTATCCTGATTCCCAAAGTAAGAATCACCCAGAGCAGGTCGTAAGAATCACCCAGAGCAGGTCGTAAGAATCACCCAGAGCAGGTCGTAAGAATCACCCAGAGCAGGTCGTAAGAATCACCCAGAGCAGGTCGTAAGAATCACCCAGAGCAGGTCGTAAGATAGGATGGAGGAGATTCTTACAAGATTCCTACGAGGATCTTGACCTAGACGTGATGGGGTCCTCTTGATTGACGTTAAGTGTGATGGGATTCTCAAGCAAAAGAGGAGAGTAAGAAGAAAAGAAGAGAGGAGAGTAAGAAGAAAAGAAGAGAGGAGAGTAAGAAGAGAAAGGAGGAGGAGGAAAAGAAGAGAGGAGAGTAAGAAAAGAAAAGAGGAAAGTAAGAAGAGGGGAGAGAGAAAGGAAATTAAGAAGAGGGGGAGGAGAGAGGAAAGTAAGAAGAGGAGGAGGAAAAGAAGAGGGAGAAGAGGAAAGTAATAAAGAAGAGGAGGGGGAGGAGAGAAGAAAGGAAAGTAGTAAAGAAGAAGAGGAGAAAAAATAGACAAGTTTAAATGAATAGAAGAATAAGAGGAAGAGGCAGAGAACAGGAAGATATTGTTGCGTGAAGAAGGAGGAAGAAGAAGAAGAGGAAGATAATGTCAAGTGGTGAAGACAAAGAAGAAGAGGAGGAGGAGGTGGTGGGTAAAGAGTTTAAGAGGAAGACGACGACAGGAGGATACTCTCTGATGAAGGAAGAAAAGAAGGAAGGAAGTGTCAAGGAGGAGGGAGAGAGAGAGAGAGAGAGAGGGGCAAACAATAACAGAAACTATAAACAAGAAAAAATTGAGAGACAAGGACGGCCCCCCCTCCTTAGAATACCTACCCCCCCCCTTCTCCTCAGGATACCCCTCTCCCCCCCCCCCTCTACTCAGGATACCTCTCCCCCCCTCCCCCCCCACATCATACCACCTTTACAACCCTGAAATAATAATACAAAGAAAATCCCACGGTGTCGTTATAAGCATCAAGATTACCGTTTCACCATCATCATCATCACCATCATCATCACCATCATCATCACCATCACCACCACCACCACCACCACCATCACCACCATCATCACCATCACCACAATTCGTTCCGTCGACCTTGTATGGGAAACATTCTTAATTGCGGGAGAACATTCGCTTTCTACATTACCAACGTCCGTGTGTGGGGGGGGGGGGGTTGGGATGTGTGGGGTGGGGTTGGGATGTGTGGGTGGGGTTGGGATATGTGTGTGGGGTTGGGATGTATGTGTGTGTGTGTGTGTGTGTGACTATTCCCGTCAGGATGGTGTGGGGTAACGGCTGTGATGCCCCCAGGCGTTGCCCCACACGGTGACAGGAAGGGGTGAGGGTAGAGGCTGACTTGAGTGATGTGTTAGCGGAGTCGACTGTGGGAAATATTTCTGTATACAGTATAAGTAAATCTAACCTAACTTACGTGAACTTAACCTAAAGTACATGAACTTAACCTAACTTACATGAACTTAACCTAACTTAAATTAAATTAACCTGACCTGAGCTACTATAACCTACTCCAACCAGCCTAACCTAATCCAATCTGGCCCTAAATAATGTTCCTCACCTGGTAGAGTATTGATAATGTGTTAAGAAACTCGGCCTTTTGGGTGTGTGTGTGTGTGTGTGTGTGTGTGTGTGTGTGTGTGTGTGTGTGTGTGTGTGTGTGAATAGTTTAGTTAAAAAATAGATGTGGTGGAGGGAGGGAATGGGTGTGGTGTGAGGGAGGGAGGGAGGGAATGGGTGTGGTGGAGGGAGGGAGGGAGGGAGGGAATGGGTGTGGTGGAGGGAGGGAGGGAGGGAATGGGTGTGGGAGGGAGGGAGGGAATGGTCACAGGGAAGACTTGATGGTGACATTTAGAGCTCCCTGATGGCTACCTTCCAGCCCTTAACAACTGGGTCCCTCCCTCCTTTCCTCTCACCTTCCCTCCCTCCCTTCCTCTCACCTTCCTTCCCTCCCTCCCTTCCTCTCACCTTCCCTTCCCCCCCCCTCCCTTCCCCCCCCCCCTCCCTTCCCCCCCCTCCCTCCCTTCCCCCCCCTCCCTCACCTGGGGACCGAAAGCGGCAGTCAGAGAGACATTGATGAAACAGAAGAAGAGACAAAAGACGGAGACAGATAAACAGACGGTCACGAGAGAGAGAGAGAGAGAGAGAGAGAGAGAGAGAGTAAATTATGTGTTCTCTCACCTGTGTGTTAATGAGTTTTGTGACCTTTGGATACCTGGTTGTCTGCCTTCGTTTACTGGACAGGTGAGGAAGGCTTCAGCAAGGAGGAGATAGAGAATAAGAGAAAGAGGACATGGAAGAACAAGATAAAGGAGAGAGAGAGAGAGAGAATGAGAGAGAGAGAGAGAGGGGGTAGGGGGAGGCGTTACGTAGGCCTGGTCTACCTCACCACCACCACACACACACACACACAGCCCCGCCCAATGCTCATGATTTATGTGTAGTACGTAGAGAGAGTGAAGGAAGGAGGTGAAGGGGAGGGAGGGAAGGAAAAAAAGGAGGGAGGGAAGGAAAAAAAGGAGGGAAGGGAGGAAAAACAGGAGGGAAGGAAGGAAAAACAGGAGGGAGGGAAGGAAAACAGGAGGGAGGGAAGGAAAACAGGAGGGAGGGAAGGAAAAAAGGAGGGAGGGAAGGAAAACAGGAGGGAGGGAAGGAAAAAAAGGAGGGAGGGAAGGAAAAAAAGGAGGGAGGGAGGCAAAAAGGAGGGAAGGAAGGAAAAAAAGAGGGAAGGAAGGAAAAAAAAGGAGGGAGGGAAGGAAGGTAGGAGAGAGGTTAGGAAAGAAAATGGGATAGAGGGAAAAGAAGCAAGGTAGTAAGGAAGGAAGGAAGGAGAGGGGGAAGAAAGAAGGAATGAAGGAAGGAAAAAGAGTGTGTGTGAGTGTCTCGAGTTATCGTGTACTCACCTGTGGAAGGAGGAATGTATCATGGTAACTACTTCTTGTTAATCCTCTGAGGTCAACCCCAAGCTGAGTGAGAGGGAGGTAAGAGGACGACGAGAGTGAGAGGGATGAGAGGAAGGGGGTGTGTGTGTGTGTGCGCGCGTGTGTGTGTGTGCGCGCGTGCGCTGTTGTAAAATACACCTCATTAGTTTTACGTTATTAAAACCAGCCTGACCACATCCTGTCTTCACTGTACTGTATCGGGGCGTTGTAGATTGTGGTAGGTGGTGGTAGATTGTGGTAGGTGGTGGTGGTTATGCTGGTTAGGTTGTTGTAATAACTTGTATTTTGTTTTGGTACTTAAGACAAGGGTTAATAGGGGTGATGACGCAGTGCTTGTTACACTCTCTCTCTCTCTCTCTCTCTCTCTCTCTCTCTCTCTCTCTCTCTCTCTCTCCAGAACCGGGAACAGGTGTGTCCTTACCCCCTTGAGTACCATGACTTAACCCTCTGAGTACGGTGACCTCCTCCTCTTCTTCCTGGTCCTCCTCTTCTTCCTGTCCTCCTCTTCTTCCTGCTCCTCCTCCTCCTCTTCTTCCTGTTCCTCCTCCTCCTCTTCCTCCTCCTCTTCCTCCTCCTCCTCCTCCTCCTCTTCTTCCTGTTCCTCCTCCTCCTCTTCTTCCTGTTCCTCCTCCTCCTCTTCTTCCTGTTCCTCCTCCTCCTCTTCTTCCTGTTCCTCCTCCTCCTCTTCTTCCTGTTCCTCCTCCTCTTCTTCCTGTTCCTCCTCCTCTTCTTCCTGTTCCTCCTCCTCCTCTTCCTCCTGTTCCTCCTCCTCCTTCTTCCTGTTCCTCCTCCTCTTCCTCCTGGTTCTCTTCCTCTTCTTCCTGTTCCTCCTCCTCCTCTTCTTCTCTTCCTTTTCACTAGTGCCGGAGCAGGATCTCAGGCGCTGTGTGTGTGGCCAGGAGCGGCAGTTGTGGTGAGCAGGTCCACTTGTGTAACACTTCTGCCGTCTGCATCATCACTTCTTCTCCTTCTTCTTCTTCTTCTTCTTCTTCCAATATGCACGAGAGAGAGGTGTGTGTGGGCGTGGTCCCCGTCAGGCAGGTGTTGGTGGAGACCCAGGTGTGTGTGTGTCACTGTTTAGATGCTGTCGCTTTGTTTATGGTGGTAGTAGTGTTGGCAGGTGGTGGTGGTAGTAGTAGTGTTGGCAGGTGGTGGTGGTAGTAGTAGTGTAGTGTTGGCAGGTGGTGGTGGTAGTAGTAGTGTTGGCAGGTGGTGGTGGTAGTAGTAGTGTTGGCAGGTGGTGGGTGGTAGTAGTAGTGTTGGCAGGTGGTGGTGGTAGTAGTAGTAGTGTTGGCAGGTGGTGGTGGTGGTGGTAGTAGTAGTGTTGGCAGGTGGTGGTGGTAGTAGTAGTGTTGGCAGGTGGTGGTGGTAGTAGTAGTGTTGGCAGGTGGTGGTGGTAGTAGTAGTGTTGGCAGGTGGTGGTGGTAGTAGTAGTGTTGGCAGGTGGTGGTGGTAGTAGTAGTGTTGGCAGGTGGTGGTGGTAGTAGTGTTGGCAGGTGGTGGTGGTGGTAGTAGTGTTGGCAGGTGGTGGTGGTGGTAGTAGTGTTGGCAGGTGGTGGTGGTAGTAGTAGTGTTGGCAGGTGGTGGTGGTAGTAGTAGTGTTGGCAGGTGGTGGTAGTAGTGTTGGCAGGTGGTGGTGGTAGTAGTAGTGTTGGCAGGTGGTGGTGGTAGTAGTGTTGGCAGGTGGTGGTGGTAGTGTTGGCAGGTGGTGGTGGTTGTTTGGCAGGTGGTGGTGGTGGTGAGTGGTTAGTAGTGTTGGCAGGTGTGTGGTGGTAGTAGTGTTGGCAGGTGGTGGTGGTAGTAGTAGTGTTGGCAGGTTGTGGTGGTGGTAGTAGTAGTGTTGGCAGGTTGTGGTGGTGGTAGTAGTAGTGTTGGCAGGTGGTGGTGGTAGTAGTAGTGTTGGCAGGTGGTGGTGGTGGTAGTAGTAGTGTTGGCAGGTGGTGGTGGTAGTAGTAGTGTTGGCAGGTGGTGGTGGTGGTAGTAGTAGTGTTGGCAGGTGGTGGTGGTGGTAGTAGTAGTGTTGGCAGGTGGTGGTGGTGGTAGGGTGTAGACCTTGGTTGTCAACACACAAGTTGGCACAACCTACTACAATGTGATTATGGAAAGTCTCTCTCTCTCTCTCTCTCTCTCTCTCTGTTCTTTTAAGCTAACTCGTCTTCGTCACCTCCTGTTCCTCCTAATTAACTACTCGTCTTCTTCCTCCTACTTTTCTCCTCCTCCTCCTACTTATCTTCTTCTCCCCTTCCTCCTCTCCATAGCCACTGACTCTTCATTTTCATATCCTCGTCTCTCTTCTCATTCATCTGTCCACTCCCCCCTCTCCTTCACCTCCTCGTACCTCTTTTCTCCCCTCCTCCCTCTGCTCCTCCTTCTTTCCTCTCTGTACCTCCTCCTTCATCCCCCCTTCTCCCCTCCTCCCATCCTTCACCTCTCCCTCCTTCGTACCTGTAATCTACACCGTAAGTTACACTCCCAGTACACCTGAGAGCCTACCCCTTACCTGAGAGCCTACCCCTTACCTGAGAGCCTACCCCTCACCTGAGACAACCTGAGAGCCTACCTGAGACTAATTACCAGGTGTTATGCTGACGTGTAGTGAAAGTAAGATTATCCAACGGAAGAAAGGTTAATATATACTTGATAACGGGAGAAAGTTGCCCTCGTGAAAGCATTTAGAGATTTGTGGTGTTAAAGTGTGTCTGGTTCTGGGTGCTAGTGGACTAACCTAACCTGACCTAACCTAACCTAACCTGACCTGACCTAACCTAACCTAACCTAACTGTAGCCTGTGTTGTTGTTTGTTTATTGTTGTTACTATTGTTGTTGTTTGCAGTAAGCCAGCAGTGGTGGTAGTTTAGGTAAGGTAAGGTTAGGTTAGGTTAGGTTAGGTTAGGTTAGGTTAGGTTAGGCTGGCAGTAGTGGTGATGGTTGGGTGAGGCCTTGTTTATGTCTCTTAAGTTCATTATTATGCTTGTAATTATATATACTCCTCTACCCCCTCCCCTCCTTCCTCTACCCCCCTCTCTTTCCCCCATCTTCCCTCCCACCCACCTCCCTCTTCCCCCCACCCACCCCCTCTCTTCCCTCCCACCCACCCCCCCTCTTCCCTCCCACCCACCCCCCCATCTTCCCTCCCACCCACCTCCCTCTTCCCCCCACCCACCCCCTCTCTTCCCTCCCACCCACCCCCCATCTTCCCTCCCACCCACCCCCCATCATTTTAGTAGAATTTGTTAGTGAAACATCATTTAGCCAGAAGAACACACAGAGTGGATAGCATGGTGGTAGTAAGAGCGTATCAGAGTGCTACCACAGTTATCACTCCCCGAGAGACAAGTGTCGTGAGATAATGAGACACGGGATATGGAGAGAGAGAGAGAGAGAGAGAGAGAGTTAAAAAGCGATGCACTAACACTGGACTCTTTAACCAGCGGGACACTTAAGCCAGCGTGACACTTAAACCTGCGTGACACTTAGGAGAGGAAGACACTTAACTTAGGCACTTGAGGAGGCTCTTAAGACACTGTTGCAGGTAAATTCTTGGACCTGGTCAGGGTATTGTGTGACGTGCCTGACGAGAGAGAGAGAGAGAGAGAGTTATGAAAATTGACTTAACTGGTGGTGAAGGTTATGGGAACAGTGGTGTGTACTGTTAACTCACCCCCCCTCCCCCCCCCTCCGTTCCCTTACTCCCTCCCTCACCCTCCCTCATCCGTCAACACCTCTCACACTCCCTTGAGGGTGAGAGAGGGAGGGAGAGAGGGGTAAGTGGGTTCTGATGTGGGCCTTTTTCTCTGGGTCGTGTGGGTAGTGGGGGTTGGTGGTGTGGATGGGTAGTGGGGGGTGGGTGGTGTGGATGGGTAGTGTGGATGGTGGTGGGAATGTCAAGCTATTTCGTTTTATTGTGTCCGTGAGATCCAGCTGGGAAGGACCTTGTGTGTCAGGACCTGTCTGTAGAAGGGAGGGAGGGGGAGGTGACGACGGGTACACTGCAGGGAGAAGGAGGAAGAAGAAGAAGAGGGGAAGAACGAAGAAGAGGGGAGGAGGAGGAAGAAGGAAGAGGAGGAGGTGGTGGTTCACTGGTATTCAATAAGGATCGAACTTTTTAGTGTCTACTGTAGGTCCAGGTTCTAAGTTCTAAGTAATGGAGAGAGAGAGAGAGAGAGAGAGAGAGAGAGAGAGAGAGAGAGAGAGAGAGAGAGAGAGAGAGAGAGAGAGAGTGTGTGTGTGTGGTAGCTTAAATTATGAGATTACACGCATTCTCACCGTCTCCAGTTACGAGGAAAATTTAACGTGAGACTTTTAAAGAGAATCCGGTTCCAAGGGTTAAGTTAGGTTTGGTTTGTTTGGCTCGGTTAAGTTAAGTTAGATTTGGCCTATGCGTGGTTAGGTTAGGTCAGGTCAGGTCCTCCTCTCCTTAACTTACCTCAACTGGCACTTCACCTGACGTCAATTCCAAGGGGGGAGGAGGAGGGTGTTCCGTCAGCTACCGTGCCCCCCCCCCCCCCTTAACTATCTTACAGCCTCTGATCAACCAATTTTGTCCCCCTAACCACCATCAGTAGTGACAGAGCTTAGCCAGATCACCACGACCCAATGGGAGGGGGGGGGGGGTTGTTCAATGAATCTACTGAACACCTCTGCTTGTAGCCCTCCGCCTCCCCCCCCCCCCCCCCCATTTTCCCCTAAGTATTTAAGGGATTTAGGACCGACCTCCTCTTGTTGTTTTTAGGTATACTGTACTGCCCTTGAGGGGGATTTAAGGTATTGTACGTCATCTTAGGTTTTAAGGGCCCATCTCCCTGTCTGGGATTTAGGACCCTTCCCCCCCCCCCTCCCTCTCTCCTTTAGGACCCCTTGCCTCTCCTCCTTTAGAACCCTAGCCTCTCCTCCTTTTCTTTAGGACTCTTCTCCTCCTCTCTCAATCTTGTAGGACTCTTCTAATCCTCTGTCTTTCCTGTAGAACCCTTAGCCCCCCCCCCCCTCCTTTAATTTTAGGTGTTTTAAGTGGTCTCTTAAGGTAGGAGATCATTTAGGGACAAGGGACTCACTCTTATAGGGTCTGTGGGACCGTCGGGAGCCGCACCCCGCCCCCGAGGACCATTTAACGACACAGCCTCTCTTTCATGGTGCTGGTCCTTGACTCTCTCAGGTGACGTGATGTATTAGTATTATTATTATTGTTGTTGTTTTATTATTGTTTAATATTTATTTTATTATTTTATTGAGGTTGTTGCTGTTATTAATTTATTTGTATTATTGTAATTATTATTAGAGAGAGAGAGAGAGAGAAGCCAATATACATAACTTTTCTCTCTCTCTCTCTCTCTCTCTCTCTCTCTCTCTCTCTCAATGGTATTCTTTAGCTGGCATATTTTATCCATTATTTTCTTCGCCTTTCATTCTCCACGCTATTCTTCCCCCTTCCCACTGTATAGGAGGAGGGAGGGAGAGGGGTGTAGAGTGAAGAAAGGAGGGGTATAGAGAGAGACAAGAGAGAGAGGAGGCAGGGTGTGAGTGTAGAGAGAGGGAGGGAGTGTAGGGAGAGAGAGGGAGAGAGGGGGGGGGGATGAGAATTAAGGGGGGGGGGAGGGTGTCGAGTTCTCTTTAATTACCTGTGGGAGCCGAGACGACTCTGGGAACTACTACTGCTGGCGCCCACCCACCCACCAAACCCACCCACCCACCCACCCACCAAACCCACCCACCCACCCTTTTGTCAATCTGGGGAAGAAAGAAAAATGGCGTCTTTAAGTGTCTTGGAGCAGCCAAATATTTAACCAGATATTATAAATATTTTAATAGTGTGATGCCCCAGAGAGGAGTGGGTATGGAGGCTTGGGGCATGTAGGACAGGTCTGTGTCATCCTCTCCCTTCCTTATTTCACCCTCCCCTTTCCTTATTTCACCCTCCCCTTTCCTCACTTCACTCCCCCCTTTCCTCACTTCACTCCCCCCTTTCCTCACTTCACTCCCCCCTTTCCTCACTTCACCCTTCCCCTCCCTCACTTCACCCTTCCCCTCCCTCACCTTCATATGTGGATAGAATTGTACCTTGGACGTATGGATAGATAGACACTGATGATAACAGACAGACAGACACACAGACAGACACAGACACACAGACAGACAGACAGGCAGGCATACAGACATGTTCACTCACTAAATACTTCTCACAGCCTGTCCACACCATTCAACTCACCCCCTCCCACCACCACACCCCCACCACTCTCCCACCACCACACCCCCACCACTCTCCCACCACCACCACTCCCCCACCATTCTCCCACCACCACCACACGCCCCCACCACACCCCCACCACGCCCCCACCACACCCCCACCACGCCCCCACCACTCTCCCACCACCACCACTCCCCCACCATTCTCCCACCACCACCACACCCCCACCCCCATACCCCCACCACTCTCCCACCACCACCACACCCCCACACACTCCACCACCAGCTTACACTTACCAGATAAAGCAGGACTAACAAGGGCTTCAGTAGCTCCCACACGACGCTGCTTCAATAACTGTACAAGGGATCCAATCCGATTGTCCACTTGGTCCAATAACAGGTTTAAAGAGATCCGATCCTGGTTCTATAAACTCGCCATCAGGAGGTGCTGTATATCCCGGAGGAGGAGGGGCGACTGTATTAAAAAATGGCCGGCAGAGATGGCGGCTATGTTGTTATTCTTAACTTAAAACGGGAATTCTCTCTCTCTCTCTCTCTCTCTCTCTCTCACAGTCGAGATCTTGTCGGGGTGTTAAGAGGTTATCAGGCAAGCCTTATTAAGGTTCGTCTGTGGTCTTAAGCCTTTAGCTACTTCGATCTCTTAAAGTTCTGCACGACCAAAGTTTTATTTTTTATTATTATTATATTATTATTGGGGGGGGGGGGGGGGCGGGGTTAGGTTGGGCTAGGCTTTGTTGGGTTGAGCTAGGCTGTGCTAGGTTGGGCTGGGTTGGACTAGGCTTGGTTGGGTTAGGAAATGTAGGGGAAGGAAGAGGAAGGAGGTGGTGTAGGAGTGACGCAGCAGGCGAGGCAGTAGGAGGAGGATGGCAGGTTTAACTAATGAAACATTCACGTGGTCCCCTGCCCTCCCACCACCACCTACTGCCACCTACCACTACCACCACCTACCACTACCACCACCTACTACCACCTACCACTACCACCACCTACCACTACCACCACCTACTACCACCTACCACTACCACCACCTCCCACCACCACCTCCTACCACCACCACCACCTACCACCACCACCACCACCTACCACTACCACCACCTACTACCACCTACCACTACCACCACCTACCACCACCACCACCACCTCCCACCACCACCTCCTACCACCACCACCACCTCCCACCACCACCTCCTACCACCACCACCTACTACCACCACCTACTACCACCTACCACCACCACCACCTACTACCACCTACCACCACCACCACCTACTACCACCTACCACCACCTACTACCACCTACCACCACCACCACCACCACCATCTACTACCACCACCTACTACTACCACCACCACCATCACCACCACCACCACTACCACCACCACCACCACCTACTACTACCACCACCACCACCTACTACTACCACCACCACCACCACCACCACCTACTACCACCTGCCACCATCTACTACTACCACCACCACCACCACCTACTACCACCACCACCACCTACTACCACCACCACCTACTACCACCACCACCACCACCTACCACCACCACCACCACCACCACCTACCACCACCACCACCATCTACTACCACCACCTACTACTACCACCATCACCACCACAATCACCACCACCACCTACTACCACCTACCACCATCTACTACCACCACCACCACCTACTACTACCACCTACCACCACCACCTACCACCACCACCACCTACCACCACCACCTACCACCACCTACTACCACCACCACCTACTACCACCACCACCACCACCTACCACCACCACCACCACCACCTACCACCACCACCACCACCTACTACCACCACCACCTACCACCACCACCTACCACCACCACCACCACCTACCACCACCACCTACCACCACCACCACCACCACCACCACCACCACCTACTACCACCACCACCACCACCTACTACCACCACCACCACCTACCACCACCACCACCACCACCTACCACCACCACCACCACTACCACCACCACCACCACCACCACCTACTACTACCACCACCACCACCTACTACTACCACCACCACCACCACCTACTACCACCACCACCACCTACTACCACCACCACCACCACCTACTACCACCACCACCACCTACTACCACCACCACCACCTACTACCACCACCACCACCTACTACCACCACCACCACCACCTACTACCACCACCACCACCTACTACCACCACCACCACCTACCACCACCACCTACCACCACCACCACCACCTACCACCACCACCTACCACCACCACCACCTACCACCACCACCTACCACCACCACCACCACCACCTACTACCACCACCACCACCACCTACTACCACCACCACCACCTACTACCACCACCACCTACCACCTACTACCACCACCACTACCTACTACCACCACCACTACCCACTACCACCACCACTACCTACTACCACCACCACCACCTACTACCACCACCTACTACCACCACCACCACCACCTACTCCCACCACCACTAACTACTACCACCACCACCACCACCACCACCACTACCTACTACCACCACCACCACCTACTACCACTACCACCACCACCTACTCCCACCACTACTACCTACTACCTACTACCACCACCACCACTACCTACTACCACCACCACCCACCACTACCTACTACCACCACCACCACCACCACCACCTACTCCCACCACCACTACCTACTACCACCACCACCACCTACTACCACCACCCTTTCTTCCTCTCACTTTCTCTCACTCTGTGTTTGTTTGCCTCGGGAGAGTAAAGGGGAAGGGAGGGAGGCAGGCAGAGAGGGAGGGAGGGAGGGAGGGAGGGGGTCGCAGTGTGGAGAGCCCACAAGTGGCGCGTGCAACACTTTGTTCCCTCCTCCACCTGCACTTCCCCCTTCCCCCACTCATTTACCTTCTCTCAAATCTTCCTCCACTCTCTCTCACATCTTCCTCCACTCTCTCTCTCTCTCTCTCTCTCTCTCTCTCTCTCTCTCTCTGCGTGGATCAGTTTTTCCCTGTTCTAAATATGCCTCTTCAAGGCTTCAGTAATATTCCACCACTTCTTCATCAGCGTGTGTACGTACATACTCTGTCGTCCACTTCACAGCCCCACTTGTGTGTTTCTTTCATCTCTGCGTCAAGTGGGTGGGTGTGGTGTTATACTTGCTGGCCAATAGATATATTTTTTTTTTGTGATTACTAGGTTTTTGGTGTTTGTTGATGTTTTTGTTATTATTATTTTTGTTATTCTTTGTGTTTATATTATCGTTGTTGATGTTCTTTTGTTATTCTTGTCGTCTATACCTCCGTCATTGTTACTTATCGTTGTTGATGTTCTTTTGTTTTATGTTACCCCTGTCGTTTATACTCCAGTCGGTGTTGATGCTCTTTTGTTATTCTTGTCGTCTATACCTCCGTCATTGTTACTTATCGTTGTTGATGTTCTTTTGTTATTCTTGTCGTCTATACCTCATTCATTGTTACTTATCGTTGTTGATGTTCTACTGTTTTATGTTACCCCTGTCGTTTATACAGTGCATTAATTCCCTCCTCTGAATATGTATGTTGTACTCGTCAGCCAAGTGTATTTCTTGGTAGTGGTGCAGTATACAGCCTGGCCTTATGTAAGTCATTCTCACGCCACCTCCATACTGTATATGTTGTGTGAGTTTTTTTTCTTGTTTGTCTTTGTCTCGTGGTATTATTAGTGTTTTTTATTTGCCATTATTTGTATGTTGTTTGTTTCGTGTTGATTTTGTTGATTTTTTCAGCTTTGGGTTGTTTAACTTTTGTTGATTTTTTAATGTTTTTCTGTGTTTATTGTATTCTTTTAATTTTGGTGTGTGTGTGTGTGTGTGTGTGTACACAGAACCGACCACCTGGGTGTTAACTCGCTCTTACAACTTATCTCTGTCCTTGCTTGATCTCACCACATTGTTTTTGTCTCACCCTGTTTAGTCTGTGTGTACTAATAATAATAATAATTATTATTATTATTATTAACGGTTTATTGAAAGATCATGGCAGCCTGAAGGCTGAGAATATACAGTTACATAATTGGGGAATGGGTCTCTTGATTTACAAATAATTTACAAGTAACATAAGTGATACAAATATGATATATAATAACTAGATGGGGAGAAGCTCAAACTACTGGGCATTTCAACATAGTGACAGTGCAAAAAGTAAGATTGACTGGGAATGAATACACTGGTTGATTACAAGTTATTGAAAAATTTACAATAGTTGGGACTGGGTTGTTCTTATAGCGATCAGTTCGTGCTCGTATGGGCTGGATGCGGTTGTGGTGTCGAACAGCAATTCTCGGACGAGGGATCTCAGGTGGTAGTAGGAGCCAGTGTCGAGGATGGTGCAGAAGCTTGTCACCAAATTTGCAGATGAGGTCGTGGTGATGTGTGTGTGTGTGGGGGGGGGGGATGATTAGTGTAGGGGCGTGGGGGGTGTTGCAGGAATAGTGTCAGGGGGAGGGTGTGGCAGGAATAATGTCGGGGGTGGGGGTCGTGGCAGGAATAATGTCAGGGGGAGGGTGTGGCAGGAATAATGTCGGGGGTGGGGGTCGTGGCAGGAATAATGTCAGGGGGGGGAGGGCGTGGCAGGAATAATGTCAGGACGTGGGGTGGGGGGGGGGGGCGTGGCAGGAAGAGTGTCGCCGGGTGGGGTTGTGGAGGTATGTTACCAGATGGTTGGGGGCGGCATTCCTCTCAAGGTGGACCCCTCTTACTGGCACTCATCCAGGTCTCTCTCTCTCTCTCTCTCTCTCTCTCATATCTACCACGTCATTCCCCAAATACCGCCCCTCCCCCCACAAGAGGAGGAACCCGGTAGTTTGTTTAAAAAGGACATTTACTATCCAGGTGTCGGTCTGCCTCATGTGTGCGGGACAGGTGCACACGGAAAGAGGTATAGGTAACACACACACACACTAATTCACAGATACACACGAATCAAGCAGCGGTACACACAATCATTCACAGGTACAGTACACAGGGGGATGGTTCACAGTGGCCCCTCAGGTAAGGTGGTGTTACCTGTGTGGCCGTGATGTGGGATTGACCTTGGCTAATGACCAGGAATGATGTGAACCTCTCGTGTGTGTGTGTGAGGCAGAGAGAACCATTTTAAAGCAGGTGGAACAACCCAACACTCATGTACAGTAATCCTCACGTAGGACACACACACACACACACACGCACGCACGCACACACGATCGTATCAGTAACGACACCTACACTCCTACAGTCAATCAATTGTTTCCTTATCTGTAATCTCTGGCCCACACACACACACACACACACACACACACACACTAATTTACTTAATTTAATATAATAATTGTTTTCACGGACAATTTATAGAGTTTAAATACGATCCAGCAGCCAGTGTCCAGACAGACAGACAGACATACATACATACACAGATACAGACAGACAGCCACATAGACAAACAGCCACATAGACAGACACAGGTCCCTGGCATGTCATCAATGAGGGACACAGCGACAACATCAATATCCAGGTGGCACACAGTCCTGCTCCAGTGACGTCATGCACGGTGGCTGTCTGTCTGTATGTCTGTCTGTGTCCGTCTGTCTGTCTGTCTATCTGTGTATGTCTGTCTGTCTCTATGTATCTGTGTATGTATGTCTGTCTGTCTGTGTGTGTGTGTGTGTCTGTCTGTCTGTCTGTCTGTGTGTGTGTGTGTGTGTGGGGTAAAGCGGGTAGACAATAGTAATTTACAACAGAGAGAGAGTAGGCGTGTGGGAAATTGGTGTCACGTCGTCAGATATTAAGTAGCGTGAAGTCACAGGTGTAGGCGTTAAATATTGGGGTGGGTAGGAGGAGAAGAGGGTAGGAGACAGTACCACACACACCTTTGGAGAACGGCCTCATTAGATGGTGTAAAAATCTTCTTGAGTAGTAGTGGTTGGTAATGGTGGTTGTGGTGACAGGGAGGTTGTGATGGTGGTGGTGGTGGTAGTAGGAGTTGTAGTGAGGATGTTTATTTCGTAACCAGGAGCAAGGACTGTCGCACCGGATGTGACGTCTCTCTCTCTTCTCTCTCTCTCTCCAATAGGTCTTAGAAATATAAAACTACTATGTCAAAAAAAGACTCCTATTTACGTCTTCCTTTATTATGATTGGCTGTTGGACGAGACATGTTGAGTGACGATTCCATAACCATACAATAACAACACCCACAATATGGCAACATCTTCCAAGTAGGTTTCTATGGATACTCATAAATGTAGTCGACAGTAAATGATTCCACCAATGAGAAAGTAGGGTGATGTTAGAAAAGAGATCTTCATTGGTCGGCGGTGCAGTGAAAGGGAGAAGGGTTGAGCTCTTAGAAAAAATATCACATGTTAAGTGGCAACATTACTGAATAACTTTTGTTCATTATATTGTGATTAAAATATATTCTTTTTCTCCACTTTACAGGTATGTTCTTGCCCACACCTGTTGTTGTTATGACGTGAACAATGGTGAACAGGTAATGTGTTGTAATTTTGTCAGTAAATCCACCAAAATCACCCGTCACCTGTAGATTATACCCCCTAACCTAACCATAACGCTACCTGGGGGTGGGGGGGGGGGAGTTAATTAAGGTAAGGTAGGTTTGTGTAATTAATCTTATGGTGAAAAGGAACTTAGTTTACTCTCAGGTTTGTATATAAGGTATTATGTTTGGTGTATAGTGTAAGTGGGCGGGGTGTGTACAGACAGAGGGTATGGATGGGCGGGTGGGTGGTTTGGGGGTGGGTGGTGATGGTGCCTGGAAGGAGAATTTGGGTGGCATGTGGCCAAGACCTCAGTCGCCGCCGCCCACTCCTAGCTTTGACGTCACGCCCAGCCCAGACGGTGTCGCCCCTAGGTCACCTTACTGGGGGGGGGGGGGGGAGGTTGGGGAAGAAGAGGGGGAAAAACGAAAGACAGTTTTGTGGGGAGATGGGGATGGAGATGACTGTCTCCCTTTCTCCTCTTCCTTCCCTCCCCACACCCCTCCCTCTCTCTCTCTCCCCACCACCACTCCTTTCTCTTCTTCTCTCCCTTCCTCTCCCTTCCCCTTCCTCCTCCTCCTCAGCCTTCTCCCCCACTACTACTACCACCCCCAACCTCGCCATCCCCCTCCACCACCACTATTCCCCCTCCACCACCACTATTCCCCCTCCACCACCACTATTCCCCCTCCACCACCACTATTTCCCCCATAGCATCCACTCTCTCTGGCTGACAATGGCTAGGTGGATGATGCTGACAATGGCTAGGTGGATGATGATAGGTGACGGGCTGGATGACTCGTGTGTGTGTGTGTGTCGCTCTAATTGTCGAGATATTTAATTAATTATTTATTTATTTATTGTTAACTTATCGTCGCTGTGTTGGCATTTATGTTGATATTCGATTATTATGTCGTGTGCCTGTTTGCCTGTCTGTCTGTCTGTCTGTCTGTCTGTCTGTTTGCCTGTCTGTCTGTCTATCTTTTGTTTACCTTTTTTTCGGTGGTCACAATACCTGCAGCTTTTGTTTTTGGGGGGGAAGACTTTTATTAGTACACGTATATAATGTAACCTTTTTTTTTTAATATTTTTTTGCGGAAGAATTTTTTATTTTATTATTGTTTATATACATTGACTATGGCGACGCACGCGCGCACACACACACACACACCAATAATCCTTTGTCGTTGTGTGAGTGAACTTATTGTGTTAGTTTTTGTTATGGTCGCCAGGGGGACAATACGTCAATGAAAAGGTGTTTATGTTTTATATATATGTATGTATGTTTTGTGTGTATGTATGCCGTGTAAACTGATGCCAGACACAGCCAGTCAACAGCCAGTTTATTCGAACACTCAGGTAGACGAGAGTTGCTGAGGTAGACCATAGATGAAGATCACCTGGAGATTAACCACCTAACCTTAACCTAACCTAACCTTAACCTAACCTTAACCTAACGTAACGTAACCTAACCTAACCTTAACCTTAACCTAACCTTAACGTAACCTAACCTAACGTAACCTAACGTAACGTAATCTAACCTTAACCTAACCTAACCTTAACCTAACCTTAACCTCACCTTAACCTAACCTAATAGACACATAACCCCCCCCCCCCCTCCCAGTGTGTTGTGTCGTGAGCTTACACCACTGAGGAGGGGAGGAGATGGTGTAGGTCAGTACAGTGTTAGAGGCAGCAGGGGAACACGTAGCCCACAGCTCTTGGGGAAAGCTTAGAGAAAGCTTAGAAAGGCGCTGTGTTGTGTTCTCTCTGAAGCTGTAACGTTTACTTGTCTGTGTGTCTGTCTGTCCTGTCCTGTCCTGTCCTGTACTGTCTTTTGTGTGTGTGTGTGTTTATACTCACGAGGGGAAGTGTATTGGAACGGTGGTATGTGCTAAGGTATCGTTGGATGACCTGAAGATTAGCCCTCCCCTTCCCGTCCCTTCCCGTCCCTTCCCTCTCCTCTCCTTCAACATTACACTGATAGTTCGTTAAATCGATGTTTCATATCTCACAGACCCTCTATATAACGGACTTTCCTCTTCACATAGTCCGTTAAATCGAGGTATCACTGTATGTATGTCTCTCACCTGCCTCCGTATTGTTCATTTTGCAGGTGTGATTTTTTTTTTTACTGCGGCTCAATAAACTCTTTCAATGTTAATTTTCAGTTTTAAAATTGGAAAAAAAAGTCAACAGCTATTATGGTATTGTTGAGACCTGGGGAATGGTGTGTGTGTGTGTGTGTGTGTGTGTGTGTGTGTGCGCGCCGGGGTTCAGGTTGATAACAGTAATTGATGACGTAACACAACACTCTTCGTCAGCAGTCTTGTGAGTTTCTGCTCCTCCTCCTCCTCTTCTTTGTCTCCCTCTTTCTCTTCTTCTTCATCTTCCTCTTTCTTTTTCTCTTCTTCCTCGTCTCCTCCTTCACCGCTTTGTTTCTCCTCCTTCACCTTTCCTCGTCCGTCACCTCTTCTTCCTCCTCCTTCGTCGCCTCCTCCTGGTAATAAGCCCTTGACCTCTGGCCTTCAGGAGATGACTGGGGTGGCGGGGGGTGTGTCAGAGGTCAGCCTGAGATGACGTCACTGGCAGTCTTCTCGTCTGGGGTAGGAGGGATGGCCGCCTTAGGACTGCCGCCAGCTTCTTAATAGCTTAGTCCTGTGTGGGTGTGGGTGGGGGGGGGGGGTTAGTGGGGTAATGCAGGAAAGGAGGAAAGAATGGGAAGGACGGGAGAGGAGGAGGGGTGGAATGGTAGTGTAAGAGGGAGGAAGGAATGTGAGTGAGGAAGAGGAAGGAAGGAAGGGAGGGAGAAAGGAAGGAAGGAATGGTCACTATACAATACATTCACTATGACGTCACATCTCTACTCAACAACACACACACACAAACACACACACACAGCTATACACACACACACACACACAGCTATACACACACACACAGCCATGATAGCCCCCAAAATATCCCACATCATGATTGCGGTAAGTTAAGTTTGGTTGAGTCGGGTTAGGTTAGGTTAGGTGGGATTGGGTCGGGTTAGGGTAGGTTTGGTCAGCTCAGGTTAGGTTAAGGTAGGTTAGGGTAAGGACCGAGGGGAGTTAGGTCAGGTGAGGGGGGGGGGGGCAGTGTAACCTTCCGTGAACCACCACCAGGTAAGGGCTCAGGTAAACAATAAGGTGGCTATAATTAACAAACTGGTTTTTCTCCGGTACACGACACTGAGCCACAGGTGGACATGTCACACGCCCAGGGAGGGTAGGAGGAAGGGAGGGAGCCAGGGAGGGTAGGAGGAAGGGAGGGAGCCAGGGAGGGTAGGAGGAAGGGAGGGAGCCAGGGAGGGCAGGAGGAAGGGAGGGTAGGAGGAAGGGAGGGTAGGAGGAAGGGAGGGAGCCAGGGAGGGGAAGAGGGGGTCACCAGGTTCAGAGGATTAAATTATGTGTTTCGTTCCTGGGACATGTGATGCACCGCTGTCTGACACACACACACGCACGCACACACACACACACGCACGCACACACACCCCCCCCCCCCCCCAAACACACACACACACACACGTGAAACTGTTTTTGGAGTTTTGTTTGAAATAGCAAGGAGGGAGGGAGAGCATCACTGGGGTCAGAGATGCATAATTTGTTGTTGTTGTGGTTTGTCAGATCACCCCTCCCTCACCCCTCCATCCTCCCTCCATCCTCCCTCACCCCTCCATCCTCCCATCACCCCTCCATCCTCCCATCACCCCTCCAACCTCCCTCACCCCTCCAACCTCCCATCACCCCTCCATCCTCCCTCACCCCTCCATCCTCCCTCACCCCTCCATCCTCCCTCACCCCTCCATCCTCCCTCATCACCCCTCCATCCTCCCATCACCCCTCCATCCTCCCATCACCCCTCCATCCTCCCATCACCCCTCCATCCTCCCTCACCCCTCCATCCTCCCTCGCCCCTCCAACCTCCCTCACCCCTCCATCCTCCCATCACCCCTCCATCCTCCCATCACCCCTCCATCCTCCCTCACCCCTCCAACCTCCCTCACCCCTCCAACCTCCCTCACCCCTCCAACCTCCCATCACCCCTCCATCCTCCCTCACCCCTCCAACCTCCCTCACCCCTCCATCCTCCCTCACCCCTCCATCCTCCCTCACCCCTACACTCCCCACTACCTTCCCCGCCCTTCCCTCTTCCTCCCACTGTCTCCCTTAGTACTGAAATTAAAATTAGTGTTTGTTTGTTTCATGTTGTTGTTACAGTGTTAATGGCGCGCGCGCGCGTGTGTGTGTGTGTGTGTGTGTGGAAGATGAGAGGCGACTGAGTGACTGGCTCTTGTCCTGTTTGTGTGTCTCGTTTATTCCTCATGTCTGCTTCCTTTTACTCGTCTCTCTCCTGCCTTCCTCACCCCCACCCCTTGCCATCCCGGTGTGTGTGTGTGTGTGTATGTATGTATGTATGTATGTATGTCTGCCAAACCTGTGGTGTAATGGTCAGCATGCTCGCCTCGCAAGCTAGCGGACCCGGGTTCGATCCTCGGGCAGGGTGCAACTATGGGCAAGTTTCTTTACGCCATTTGCCTCTGTCTACCCAGTAGTAATTGGGGACCTGAATATTAGTCGATTTGCGGATCGTGTTCCGGGGTAATGGTTAGCCAGTGCAGTTGGCGAGTTGTCCGATCTTCTCGGACTATTCCTTGACACTGGGTCATGCAACTTAGGGTGTGGTTCTTGTGTTGGCGACAGCTCCTACACCTTAAACAAATTCACACCTAGGTGGCCCTTGGGCCGGCCATCCTCGTTACACGAGGGGCAGCCATTACTAACGTACATGGTGGTGAATAGTGGTGTGGAAAGGGGAGCGGGAACTCCTTTGATGATAATGGTGATGATGACAACAGTGGGACGAGCTACGAAAGGAACCCGTGGTGATGAAGGTGGTGACAGTTGTGTGTTGGTGCTGGGAGAATGTGTGTGGTTGTGGTGATGACAGTGGTGGAAGTGGTTGGTGGGGAGGAGGTTGTGTGAGGAAGGCCTATGGTGGCGTGGGCGTTTCACATGACACCTTATTGTGAAATTGTACATCAAATGGTCTCCAGTCTTTAATAAACCTAACCTAACCAATATATCTGGGGCCCAAGAGAACTGGACCCTAATCTTAATGGACAGGGTAGGTAGGGGTTTATTAGGACCAGGGCGCGTCATTTGGCCAGTCACCGTTGGGGGAGGGGGGTGGAGGGATTGTGTTGCGGGTGTGGTGAGGGAGAGGGTGTGGTGGTGTTGGGGTAAGTGAGTCAGAGGTGTTGGGCGAGAGGGGGGGTTGAGACTCTGGGACAGGAGGAAGTTGTAGAGTGCAGGTAGGTGTGATGGGGGTGAGGGAGGTGATGGGGGGGTGAGGGAGGTGATGGAGGGGGTGGTGAGGGAGGAAGTATGTGAGGTTGAGACTAGGGCAGGTGGTGGTGATGGTGGTGGAGAGAGGAGCAACAGGAGACAGAGGAAGGCAGCATCCGGGAGGGGGAGGAGGACCATCTGCCGCGTGTATAACAAACTGACGCCACCACCACAACCCACCTCACGCCGCCCGCCCTTTGTTGTCCTCCATCAGCTGACCACCCCCCAACAGCTGACCACCCCCGAACAGCTGACCACCCCCCAACAGCTGTTCTCCCCCAACAGCTGGTATCCCCCAACAGCTGACCACACCCAACAGCTGGTATCCCCCTCTCCTGTTGGTCCTCTCCACCATTACCAAGTCGACTCTCTGTACCTAATTAAGGGTGAATATACTGTAATATAACCTTACAGTAGAGTCTTATTGTTTGTTTACCAACTCTGTCTATTAACGACCTATACTGTCTATATACACCTGCACTGTCTATATACACCTGCACTGTCTATATACACCTGCACTGCCTCTATACACCTGCACTGCCTCTATACACCTGCACTGCCTCTACACACCTGCACTGTCTCTATACACCTGCACTGTCTCTATACACCTGCACTGTCTCTACACACCTGCACTGTCTCTATACACCTGCACTGTCTCTACACACCTGCACTGTCTCTACACACCTGCACTGTCTCTACACACCTGCACTATATACACCTGCACTGTCCATACACAATATAATCTTGTACACTGAGAACACTGAATAAATCTCTACCATTTACTAAACCATTTACATTAAAGAAACTCGATACAATTTATTCTTATTTTTACAATACCTTTGAGAATCGGTCAACCGGGGTGGGGGGGGGGGGGGGTTAGTTGTCTCAGGTAGTGGCGTGGTGGAACTCTTTTAATAGTTGACATTATCTCAAATTTTCTCTCTCGGGTCATTCTCTCAAGTCTCTCTCTCAGGTCATTCTCTCAAGTGTCTCAGGTCATTCCCTCAAGTGACTCTCAGGTCATTCTCTTACCTCACCGACCATCTAGAGACCAACCTGTTCAACCAAGCTCTCTCTCCCCTTCACCCCCCACCCCTCCCTTCCCCTCTCACCCCTCCCTTCCCCTCTCACCCCTCCCTTCCCCTCTCACCCCTCCCTTCCCCTCTCAACCCTCCCTTCCCCTCTCACCCCCCTCCCTTCCCCTCTCACCCCCCTCCCTTCCCTCTCACACCCCTTCCTCACCCTCTCACCCACTCCCTTCCCCTCTCACCCCCCTCCCTTCCCTCTCACCCCCCTCCCTTCCCTCTCACCCCCCTCCCTTCCCTCTCACCCCCCTCCCTTCCCTCTCACCCCCCTCCCTTCCCTCTCACCCCCCCTCCCTCTCCACCCCCCTCCCCTCACCCCCCTCCCTCTCCCCCTCCTTCCCTCTCACCCCCCTCCCTTCCCTCTCACCCCCCTCCCTTCCCTCTCACCCCCCTCCCTTCCCCTCTCACCCCCCTCCCTTCCCTCTCACCCCCCTCCCTTCCCCTCTCACCCCCCTCCCTTCCCTCTCACCCCCCTCCCTTCCCCTCTCACCCCCCCTCCCTTCCCCCTCTCACCCCCCCTCCCTTCCCCTCTCACCCCCTCCCTTCCCCTCTCACCCCCTCCCTTCCCCTCTCACCCCCCTCCCTTCCCCTCTCACCCCCCTCCCTTCCCTCTCACCCCCCTCCCTTCCCCTCTCACCCCCCTCCCTTCCCCTCTCACCCCCCTCCCTTCCCCTCTCACCCCCCTCCCTTCCCTCTCACCCCCCCCTCCCTTCCCCTCTCCCTCACCCCCCTCCCTTCCCTCTCACCCCCCTCCCCTTCCCTCTCACCCCCCTCCCTTCCCCTCTCACCCCCCTCCCTTCCCTCTCACCCCCCTCCCTTCCCCTCTCACCCCCCTCCCTTCCCCTCTCTCACCCCCCCTCCCTTCCCCTCTCACCCCCCCTCCCTTCCCCTCTCACCCCCCCTCCCTTCCCCCTCCTTCCCTCTCACCCCCCTCCCTTCCCCTCTCACCCCCCCTCCCTTCCCCTCTCACCCCCCTCCCTTCCCCTCTCACCCCCCCCTCCCTTCCCCCTCTCACCCCCCTCCCTTCCCCTCTTCACCCCCCTCCCTTCCCCTCTACCACCCCCCTCCCTTCCCCTCTCACCCCCCCTCCCTTCCCCTCTCACCCCCCTCCCTTCCCCTCTCACCCCCCTCCCTTCCCCTCTCACCCCTCCCTTCCCCTCTCAACCCTCCCTTCCCCTCTCACCCCCTCCCTTCCCCTCTCACCCCCTCCCTTCCCCTCTCACCCCCTCCCTTCCCCTCTCACCCCCTCCCTTCCCCTCTCACCCCCCTCCCTTCCCCTCTCACCCCCCTCCCTTCCCTCTCACCCCCCTCCCTTCCCCTCTCACCCCCCTCCCTTCCCTCTCACCCCCCTCCCTTCCCCTCTCACCCCCCTCCCGTCCCCTCTCACCCCCCTCCCTTCCCCTCTCACCCCCCTCCCTTCCCCTCTCACCCCCCTCCCTTCCCTCTCACCCCCCTCTCACCCCCCTCCCTTCCCCTCTCACCCCCCCACCTTGGACGATCAGGAAGAGTTTGTAGGACCTTGTCAAGTTTACCTGTTGAACACGATCACACCTGAGCTCCCGGCCACACCTGTCTTGTATTTCCTGATGATCACTTGGTACTGTAGCCACCTGGGGTTACTGTACCTGTACTTTATAACCCGATCTGTACCTGTAACCTGATCTGTACCTGTATTAGTGCCTCTGACTATACCTTAACGCTGATGGCACCCTTGGCACTCTCTGGCATCGTGTGTGTGTGTGTGTGTACACACATAGGGAACAGCGCCCTGCTGAATGTGTGGAGGATGGTGATCGGGGAGGGAAGGAGTGGTGGAGGTTGGTTGGTGGTGATGGGGGAGGGAGGGAGGGAATGGTGGAGGAAATACCTGGAGACTGTAGTAGCTACCGGGTGTGTTGAGGGGGGGGGAGGGCGGTGTGCGTGCAGTTGGGAGGGATGAGGGAGGAAATACCAGGCATAGGTAGAGGTAAAAGAATGATAACTTATAGTGCTGTTTCTAGCTACTGTGTGTGTGTGTGTGTGTAATAATAATAATAATAATAATAATAATAATAATAATTATAAACGGTTTATTAATAGAGTTGCAGCCGGTGGCTGAAAATATACAGACTTACATTTGATTTAGACATAATGATATAATATGCATTGAATACATTTACAGGGTTGTACAGTACATAAATCAGGAGTTGTTTATTATTTTAACAATAGATGGGATGGTGCTGTTCTTATATCTATCAGTGCAGGCTCTTATGAGCTGAATTGTGTTGTAGTGGCGGACTGCTCGAGGTGGGTGGGGGGCTGCCGGTGGCAGGAGGTGGCGATGGCGAGGGTGGTGCATTAGTTGGCTGCCAAACCCTTCCAGTGCTTGGTGGTGGAGGTCACTGAGGGATGACATTTCCAGGGTGGAGAGAGTGTTGGTGTAGCCGGAGTATTCTACGCCGAGCATGATTCTGCAGGCCCTTTTCTGTACCTTCTCTAGCTGACGTTGTTGGGTGGAATTGAGAGAAGACGACCAGGCTGGTGACGCATACGTTAGTTTGGGGAGAATAGAGGCGTTATAGATAGCCCTCAGCTCTGGCGTGGGTGTCCCAAGTGACCTAAGTCATTGTAGCATGTAGAGACGGTACGAGGCTGCCTTGACTGTGTTATTTACATGGGCCTTCCAGTCAAGTTTGTTGTCTATAGTTACACCCAGGAGTTTGGCAGACTGCACCAGCTGGAGAGGATGGGCACCCACTGTGACTGCTGGGGCTTGCACTGTAGTGGTGGCGGTATTGATGTGCATGACTACGGTTTTGGAGTGGTTGATGGTGACCTTGTTCTCCGTAGTCCATGCCTTTAGCCTGTCCAGGGTGCCTTGTAGCGATGAGTAGTCTGGTGCGGTGTTGTCCACTGAAACCCCCCACAGTGCAGTCATCCACGTACTTCCACCCGTGTGTGTGTGTGCGCGCGTAATTGGTGATGCGATGTCGTTTTGTACTTGAGAATGATAATGGTGGTAGTATGAGTATTACTGTTTGTATTAGCGTGATAGCTACTAATGTATTAGGATATTTAATTTTAAGGTAGTAAAATGGCGGCGAAGGTGTGGCTATTGGGAGAGGCTGGGGCCACTTAATAATAAAAAAAGTAGTAGTATATCACGGCTCCACAAGTACCGTGTGAGAAAGTCCAGTTTCCACGAGGCTTGAGAAAGGTGTGGTTAAAGCCGAGGTTAACCACGGGGGGGGGGGGGGGGGGGGGGTGTGTTACTTCACTGTTGTCATCTGTTTAACTGCCACCACCTCTACTACTACGTGGAGGAGAAGGTATTGGGAAAAAGGGTAGTTCCTTATAAACCTGGGGAGGAGACTGGAGGGGTGAGGGGAGGGAGGGGGAAGAGTGTTGGGGTGTGTGGGGGGGGTGAGGGGAGGGAGGGAAGGAAGGTAGTGTTGTGGCGTGTTGTAATAATTGTGGTTTGGTGAGTAGTAGTTTGATGCTACTTAGAGGGAGGGGGGTGAAGGGAAGGAGAGGGGTGGAGAGTTAGGTCTATTGTAATCTTTTAAACCCTCAACCCCACCCCACACCCTCACCCCACCCCATCACCCCACCCCACCCCCATCACCCCACCCCCATACCCCCACCATCACCCCACCCCCATACCCCCACCATCACCCCACCACCATACCCCCACCATCACCCCCATACCCCCCACCATCCCCCATCCCCCCATACCCCCCCACCATCACCCCCATACCCCCACCATCACCCCCATACCCCCACCATCACCCCCATACCCCCCACCATCACCCCCATACCCCCCACCATCACCCCCATACCCCCCACCATCACCCCCATACCCCCCACCATCACCCCCATACCCCCCACCATCACCCCCATACCCCCCACCATCACCCCCATACCCCCCACCATCACCCCCATACCCCCCACCATCACCCCCATACCCCCCACCATCACCCCCATACCCCCCACCATCACCCCCCTAACCCCCACCAACACCCCCATACCCCCCACCATCACCCCCATACCCCCACCATCACCCCCATACCCCCCACCATCACCCCCATACCCCCCACCATCACCCCCATACCCCCCACCATCACCCCCACCCTAACTCAGTCCAGTCTTATATAATATCTTCGTGTACAGTAGGTTACCAATTTTATGAATGAGTGGGGGGGGAGAGGGGGGGGCAGGTAGTGGGTAGGTGCCCTGATGAATGGGATAGGTGAAGGGCACGCGCCGGGGGTAGTAGTGGTGGTGATGGTAGTGGTGGTGTTTAATTATTTGTTGGTCAGTGTGTAGGTTGTGGTGTATGGCGGTCTCTCTCTCTCTCTCTCTCTCTCTCTCTCTCTCTCTCTCTCTCTCTCCTCCTCCTCCTCTTCCCTTCGTGCTCAGTGGATAGTCAGTATTTTTTTCCCACCACCCAACCAAACCTGTTCCAACACAACGAACCCCAATTTGGCCTTTTTTGTGCTACTCTGTCGGGTTCAGTGGTTCACCCCGGTTACTGAAACCACCCAGATTAAACCCTACTCTCTTGGGTTCAGTGGTTCACCCCGGGTACTGAAACCACCCAGATTAAACCCTACTCTCTTGGGTTCAGTGGTTCACCCCGGGTACTGAAACCACCCAGATTAAACCCTACTCTCTTGGGTTCAGTGGTTCACCCCGGGTACTGAAACCACCCAGATTAAACCCTACTCTCTTGGGTTCAGTGGTTCACCCCGGGTACTGAAACCACCCAGATTAAACCCTACTCTCTTGGGTTCAGTGGTTCACCCCGGGTACTGAAACCACCCAGATTAAACCCTACTCTCTTGGGTTCAGTGGTTCACCTAGATTAAACCCAGAATAATTCACATGAGTAATTTTAGTTGTTTATAAAAGGTTGGTTTACACAGCGTTTGTTTACATCATGGTGTCATTGAAGGTTAATTAAGGTAAGGTACTGTAATTAGTGTACCTGTACTGTTCTCACCTAAACCTTTACCTGTACTAACAAAATTTATACTTTAACCAGAACTAATTAGGTTAGGTTACGTTAGGGTGTTTACTCGTCAGGTAAGCTACTAGGGTGGCTAATCTTCAGGTGATGTTCTTAGGTTAACAGCAAGAGGTGTTGTGTGGAGAGGCAGGTGTGTCCCAGGTGTTGTGTGGAGAGGCAGGTGTGTCGCAGGTGTTGTGTGGAGAGGCAGGTGTGTCCCAGGTGTTCACACTGATTAGTTACCGTGACCAGGTGAAGGTGGTGTGTGGTTGCAGGTAGAGAGAGAGAGAGAGAGACAAGTGCCGGCCATCAGCACGGATCACAACAACTTGAGCACCGTTACTCTCCTTAACTGGCTGGCTAATGTACCTCACACACACACACACTTCCCCTGTTAGTATCAAGTGCGTGAGTCCTTCTTGGGAGGTGTAAGTAAGTGCTCGTTAAGTGGTTGTTAAGTGGTAGTCAAGAGGTCATATGGATGATTTCCTCCAACACTGACCAACCAGGGTGTGTTGTGGTATTATTATTATTATTATTATTATTATTATTATTCTCTGCTGTCACTTTCTAATTCCTCTTATCTTGATTCCTTTTGACCAAGTTTCTTGCTTCGTGTGTGTGTGTGTGAGTGAGTGAGGGTCAGTAAACACACACACACACAAACCTGTTTTACTTGCTACATCTCACACGCCCTCCTCCCGCCTTCTCTTTTACCACCACCTCTTTCTACCTCTTCTTCCTCCTGTTCCTACCTCTTCCTTTTCCTCTTCCTACTCTGCTTCCTTCACGCACTTCTCCTCCTCCTCCTCCTCACCACAAGACACTACAGTAGGCAGCACAAGGAGCAGCTGACCCCCATAAATCGTCTACCCTCATACGCGTGGATTTTCCTTTTATTCTTAAAATCCCTGGGGGGGGGGGGGGGGAGGGGGGGTTGTCGTTAGTATTATCAGTTATCACCATAAGTGGAAGAAGCGAGGACAGGTGATTGAGGAGGAGGAGATGAACGGTCGAGGAGGAGGGAACATGAGGAACGTGTTCAAAGTGTGTGTGTGTGTCTCTTCAGGGTGGGTGTGGGGTGGGTGGGTGGGTGGGTGTGGGGTGGAGAGAGAGAGAGAGAGAGATAAAAAAATGGTTTATGGTGACATAAGTATTAAGTAGACGGTGACGAGGGAGCTTTTTGTGTAAGTAGAGAGAGAGAGAGAGAGAGAGAGAGTCGCGTGCTTAAAAGAAAGTGTAAGCAAATATATACGCAGTATGTTTGTGAGATAAAAGTGAGAGAACTAGCTTAAAACTGCTACCCTCTGTGGACCAATCAGATACTTTCTCACATTATCAGGGGGAGAAGAGAGATAGGTAGGGGAAGAAGTAGGAGGGGAGAAGGGGAAGAAAAGGGGGTAGGTGGGGGAGAAGGGGGAGGTAGGAGGGGGCAGGGGAGAGAGAAAATAAACCGTACGAGCCTTTGAGAATGTGTTACTCGGGTCAGAGCTTAAGGGAGACAAATGCCTCCTGTGTGTATCCTATCTGAGAGAAAATTAAACTTACGAGGCTTTTAAGAATTGGTTTTTTTTTTTTACTTTTTTGTCGTAGCTTAAGGGAAATGGACTCGTGTGTGTGTGTGTGTCATTAGAATCTTGATTGCTGAGTCTGCCACTTGCTTAGCTAGTTGTGTCTCGTCGACTGTCTCCCCCTCTCACCAAGGCGGAAAACTGCATCCACTTCCAACCCTCCATCTCTCTCCCCTCTCCCTTCCCCTCTCTCCCCCCCACTCCCCTCTCTTTCCCCCATTCCCCTCTCTTCCCCCCAATCCCCTCTCTTCCCCCAATCCCGAATTTTATCTTTCAAAAGCGATAAGTCTATTTTTCATGCGTTAATAATAATAATAATCAGAAACAGGAAGGATGACTAGTGATATCAGATGAAATTTTTATATATTTTGTTTTTTTTCGTAATATTGGGAAAAATATGATGTTGGCCGTGTCGTGTTTACCGGAACTACGGGATTAATTCTTCTACGCCCTGTTAGGTGGTGGCCTTGTGTGTGTGTGTTTCTGACCTTTAGCAGTGGGGTGGGAGGGGGGTGTTGTTGGGGGGGGGGGGGTGACAGGTAAACAAACAAACAGGGCAGTGTTTGTGGGTTGGTGTTGGTGATAGGAGCGGTGACGGGTGTTGGTGATGGCCTGGTGTGGGGTGTACAGTATGTGTATCAGGAACTACCGGAAGCTCCCCCCCTTCCCTCCCCCCACCCCCACTTGTGTTCCCCCCTCCAAATCCCATGACACCCCTCCCCCCCCCCCCCCGTACGTTATTGTGTTGTTTTGTGGCGCCTGTTAATGATGTAGGAGGGGCGCCACCACCACCAACCCCCTATCACCACCACTACCAACCCCCTATCACCACCACCAACCCCCTATCACCACCACCAGTCTCTTTAGGTTCCCAAATCATTATCCCACAACTAATAATTTAACCCCACACTTATCTTACGACCAAAAGTTTGATTTATATCGAGACAAAAAAATGGATCCTCAAAAGTATATTAATATCACTTACGACTTTTTTGTTAGTCCATCTTTGTGGCGTAGCTTACGTTCCTATTTTCTTCCTCTTAACCTAATTCATTGAAGTTACGACACAAAGATGGATTCTGAAAGGTTCTTAAGTCATTTTTTTTTTCTCCCATAACTGAAGGATTTAACCAAGGACTGGATACTTAGAAGGACTTATACCTTGCGTTAGGTTTTTCTATACCTGGGGTCATATTGTTGGCAGTTTGTCGTGATAGTTTTCCCTGTATAATGAATTTGAAGTGTGTGTGTGTGTGTGTGTGTGTGTGTGTGTGTCCACCATCACCTGTCTTAAGTACATAACCAGGTGACTCTGAACAAGGTGTGAAGGGAACAACGTCAACCAGGATTACCTGATTCTTCCTACCTGCGCTCTGCATGTTGGGTTGTTAATCTAACCTAATCTAAACCTAACCTAGCATAACCTAACCTAAACCCAACCTAACCTAGCATAACCTAACCCAACCGAACAGCGTCCCTCCAAGAGCTTCTCACCATACTGATGATGAGCTATAGTGAAGCCTGGTGAGGGGGCAGTAGAGTCACCATCTCACCTGTACTGTACATTGATGCTGCTATATTAGTGATGGTGAAGCCTGGTGAGGGGGCAGTAGAGTCACCATCTCACCTGTACTGTACATTGATGCTGCTATATTAGTGATGGTGAAGCCTGGTGAGGGGGCAGTAGAGTCACCATCTCACCTGTACTGTACATTGATGCTGCTATATTAGTGATGGTGAAGCCTGGTGAGGGGGCAGTAGAGTCACCATCTCACCTGTACTGTACATTGATGCTGCTATATTAGTGATGGTGAAGCCTGGTGTTGTTTGTGTCATCATTAAGATTTGGTGGTGGGTGGGTGAAGACAGGCAGGTTCACCATCATCTAGGGTCACCATCAACCAGGGTCACCATCAACCAGGGTCACCATCATCCAGGGTCACCATTAACCAGGGTCACCATTAACCAGGGTCACCATCTTCCAGGGTCACCATCTCACCATCACCAAGTGGTGGTGGGGGGAGGAAGGACTCGCCTAGATAATGTATTGTGACAGACGAGGGTTTATGGACGCAAGAAGTAATTAAAAAAAGTAATGATGTAATTAGAGTTAATGTAGTTATGCTAATTCGGGGTGCGTTTGGGGGGGGTGACGTCACGGTGATGAAGGTTGATGGTGATCGCGGCTGGTGATGATGGTGACGTCACTAAGAGGTTGGAGAAGTCAGTAAGCGGGTGGTGACGTCAGTAAGCGGGTGGTGACGTCACTAAGGAGGCTGGAGAAGTCAGTAAGCGGGTGGTGACGTCACTAAGGGGGCTGGAGAAGTCAGTAAGCGGGTGGTGACGTCAGGTGGGAGGGAGTAGTGTAGGTTAATAAGACACTTGTTTACGAGTGTACACACACAAATCTCGGTCGCATCCTGTGTTGAAGACATTTTTTTGTGGTGGGAATTATCCAGGATGGTAGCCGGCACGTGGTGGTTGGAGTGATAGTGGTGGTTGGGGTGATAGTGGTAGGAGTGGTGGTTCAGAGATGGTTGTGGTTGGTGATGGTAGTTTAAAGCAGGGATGAGTCAAGTGCGTCAGTACAGCCCCACAGTACTTGAAAATTTTAATTCATTTCAATAATGTTTTAGCTAAGTAATGTTTACTTTTGTTTTGGGGGACTTTGTGCGTGTGCGTGCGTGTGTGTACACTTCGGCCTTGAGGTGAATGTACGTAATAAACAGATTCTCTCCCAGTCTGCCCCTGGTTCAGCCACACCTCCACCACCCATCCAGCTTAACGGTACTACCCTCTCTAATGTTACCCACTTTCAGTATCTCGGCTCCCACCTGTCCACCACCGAGGACATCGATGAAGAGATTCAACATCGGATCAGATGTTCATCTCACGCCTTGGGCGGACCCGTGTGTTCAGCTGTAGTTAGCTGAAATTATCTACAAAGTTACACGTATATCGAGCAGTGGTCCTCCCCACCCTGCTATATGGCAGCGAGACATGGGTCACATACAGGAGGCACCTCAAGGCACTTGAAAACTTTCACCAACGTGGTCTACGTTCATCCTCCGAGTTCGCCGGAAAGACAAGAGAACAACTGCCAGTATTCTCGCTGACACCAACTGTAGGAGCATCGAGGCTACCATTATCCATGAACAACTACGATGGACTGGCCATGTTACCCGCCAAAGCAGCTACTTAACAGTCACCTAACGAATAGTAAACGTAACGCCGGCAGGACAACTGAAAAGGTATAGGGATAGTCTTAAGATAAACCTGAGAGACGATTACTCCACACCATAACACTTGGAGGAGCACCACACAAGAAGGTGTCAATACTTTCGAGTTAGCCTCTGCGTAACTAGGCAGACAAGCGCTAGCGCTGGAAACAAGCTGCCGCCGCCCCTCCCGCACTAGATGTAGCCCCCACACGTGCAACATCTGTGAACGACCCTGCCGGTCCCGTATCGGCCTCTTTAGTCACCTCAGAACTCACCAACCTAGGTGACATCCTTAATAACTCGTATCATTGTATCATAACTGGATGATCGTCATACTCGATTCCGAGTGACAGCAAAGTAGTAGTAGTAGTAGTAGGTCCATTACAACAGATCGGCAGCACTGCCAAAATGACATGTTGCAGCAACTTTTGCTGCAGGTTCCAGAAAATTTGACAAAAAAAGTAGCTATAGCGCAGGAGGTGGGCGCCTCGAACTGGTTAACTACGTTACCGATAAGGGCAAATGGTTTCAGCCTTAACAAACAAGAATTTACAGATGCCATTGCTCTAAGGTACGGTTGGCCAGTAGATGGTTTGCCCTCCCAATGCGTGTGTGGCTCTTCATATGATGGCGATCACGCCATGGTCTGCAAGAAGGGGGGCTTCATATGCATGAGGCATGACGAGGTAAGGGATCTCACAGCAAATATGTTGAAGGAAATCTGCCGGGACGTCATGGTAGAACCGACCCTCCTTCCACTGGATGGCGAGATCTTCCAACACAGGACTTCAAACACATCTAACGAAGCCCGTGTGGGCGTCAGTGCTCGAGGATTCTGGACGCGGGGACAGCGAGCTTTCTTCGACATCAGGATTTTTGATCCCATGGCCACTTGTCACCGTAACCTAGCTCTCGATGCTGCACATAGGAGGAACGAGAACGACAAGAGAAGGGCATATGGGGAGAGAATTCAAAACGTTGATCAAGGCAGCTTCACTCCTCTAGTGTTTACAACCTCTGGTGGGATGGGCCCAAGTTCAAGATGTTTCTACGCCAGACTCTCGGAGGTGATCTCCGAACAGAAGCAGCAGCCCAGAAGTTATGTTACAGCCTGGATGAGATGTCGACTGTCCTTCTCTCTCCTTCGGTCGGCTTTGCTCTGCCTCAGGGGAACGAGAGCTTCTGCCCCTACTCCGACAACTGCTGCAGATATTGACTATGAGGCTACAGTCACTGAATGCCGCATAGATCTGCGGCTCAACTAATTTAACACAGATAGGATAGCTACTTATGTATTAGGATATTTAATATTAAGGTAAATAAATGGTGGCGAAGGTGTGGCTATTGGGGGAGGCTGGGGGCCACGTTGGAAAAAAAAAAAAAAAAACGTAGTAGTAGTGTGTGTGTGTGCACTACGCCGTACACAAGGACTGGTGGATCGGGGGAGGATATCCTGTCTTGGTTCTTCTCTTGAATTAAATATAACTTAATCGGGTTTTTACCACAAGTGAACTGTATGTTTATAAGACTCTTCATGTTGTTATTGTTGTTTATGAGACTCTTCATGTTGTTATTGTTGTTTATAAGACTCCTGTTGTTGTTTATAAGATGTAAGTTATTTGTTTGTATAAATATTTGTGTTTGTCATTAATGTCAGTATTATCAACTGTTTTTGTTATTGTTCTTGTTGATTTTTTTTACTATTTTATTAAGTATCATCAACATTGATATTATTATTATTATTATTATTATTATTATTATTATTATTATTATTATCATCACTTATTATTATTATTATTATTATTGTTATTAGTGTTATTATTATCATCATCATTATTATTAATACTTATTACCTTCTCTGGTGTCTGTGTAAGATAGCAATATACATTTAATTAACTTTAATGGACAACGCCCACCTGGTCTACGTGCTCAGGTGACCAATTAGAGTGCAGTGCTAAGTGTGTTGGCCAATCAGGTGGGACGCACTGGGTGTTTTGACCAATCAGGCGTGACGTACGGTAGGTTAGAGCCTGGGCGTGTGGTTGTAGGCCAGCCAGTCATTGACCCAGTACACCAGGTAGGTACCCGCCCGTGATTGGCTCAGATATCCAGGTACTCATCCATGATTGGCCCAAACACACAGGTACTCATATTTGATTGGATCATATAACAAAAACACTCGTGATTGGCCCCAGACATCCAAGTTCTCTTAACATGATTGGTTCAGGCAGTCAAATAGCTACACGTCATTGGTCAAGGTTTTTATGGGCCACCGCTCCTGATTGGTCAGAGAGGTTATGTGTCACCGGAAGTGTCGTAATGTCATGGAATAATTTAGTGTTGTAATCAGGTGTGGGAAGTTGTGAAAGGTCGAAGGTCACCCGGGCCTCAGTCCTAGTGCAGCAGTCCTAGAGCAGCACAGTCCTAGAACAGCACAGTCCTAGAACAGCACAGTCCTAGCGCAGCACACCGCTACCACCAACACTACGACCACCAACATTACCACTACACCAATACCATCACCACCACCCCACCCCACCCCACCACACCACCCCACCCCCACCACCACCCTACCACCACCCCTCCCCACCACCACCCTACCACCACCCTCCCCACCACCACCACCCTACCACCACCACCACCTTACCACCACCACCCTACCACCACCACCACCACCCTACCACCACCACCCCCTCCCCACCACCACCACCCCCTCCCCACCACCCACCACCCCCTCCCCACCACCCCCTCCCCACCACCACCACCCTACCACCCCACCACCACCACCACACCACCCTACCACCCTACCACCCCCACCACCCTACCACCCCTACCACCCTACCACCACCCTACCACCCCACCACCCTACCACCACCACCCCCACCACCCTACCACCCCACCACCCTACCACCACCACCCCCACCACCCTACCACCACCACCACCACCCACCACCACCCTACCACCACCACCCACCACCCTACCCCCACCACCCTACCACCACCACCCACCACCACCCTACCACCACCACCACCCTACCACCACCACCACCACCATTACCACCACCATTACCACCCCCACCACCACCCTACCACCACCCCTACCACCACCACACCTACCACCACCCCCACCACAACTTATGGGCGGAAATGTTAGGGTGAGTAATGCGGAAGGAATGGTGAGTGTGTCCCCCCACCCGCAACCTCACTCACCCCCCACCCTGATGCTCTCTCTCTCTCTCTCTCTCTCTCTCTCTCTCTCTCTCTCTCTCTCTCTCTCTCTCTCTCTCTCTCTCTCTCTCTCTTTTTCTGTTGTGTTTTGTAAACTTTTGCGTCATGGCCATTCTTTTGCTTCAGAGAGAGAGAGAGAGGTCACGAGGTCAACTTACCGTGTGTGTATGTGTGCTAGTGATGGCAATACCCGTATACAGTGTGTGCCCCGACATACACACTGACGCCTGGCTCCACCTGGCCCCCCCCTCCCGACACCGAGCGGGCGGGAAAGCGGATTGGACTGACGGAGAGAGAAAAAATGAAGGCGGGTTTTAGTGGTGTTCTGTCGGGCGGAAGGTACATGTGTGTGGGGGGGGGGGAGGGTAAGGGAGAAGATAGGTAGGTAGATAGGTCGACTTGGCAACACCGCCTCCCTCCCTTACCTCTCTCCCCCCCCCCTCCCTATTCTCCTCCCTCCTTACCTGCCTAACGTACCCATCCCACACACACACCTGTTCCCTCCCTACCTCTCCTCTTCCATTCATTGGCCTCTCGCTGGCTCCTCCATCAACTATAGAGATGGAAAGTATGATGAATAAATACACATTTTTTTTGTTTTAGATTTTTGTGGCAGCGAGTTGGTGATGGCAGCTAGCGCACACACACACACAGGGAGAGAGAAAGAGAGAGAGTGTGGCTTTCTAATTACTGGCTGGCGGCTGTCGCTGTCACCTGAAGTTGCATTTTGGTTGCTCTCTCTCTCATAAGAAAATAAGGAGTCTGCAATAGGCCGGTTGGCCTGTGCATGGCAGCTCCTCTCGAGAGTTATTACCACTCTCTATCATCCATGAGGGAATGGGACAACTGGCGGCCGCCATCTGGCCGCCGCCGAGTGGGGGTAAACTGCAAACGCCTAATTTTGCCCTCTCAAGGCAGGTTAGGTTAGGTTCGGTTAGGTACTTCATGGGCTGCGGCCAGATGGCGGCGGCCAGTTGTCCTAGACCCCATCCATGAATCTATCCAGCCTCTTTTTGAAACTTTCCAGGGCTCCATCACTTACTACAAAGTTGCTAAGCTTGTTCCACTCGTCCACCACCCTATTTGTGAACCAGTTCCTTCCTATCTCCTTCCTAAACCTAAACTTATCCAACTTAAATCCGTTGCTCCGAGTCCTATCCTGCTCGGATATTATAAGAACTTTATCTATATCCCCTTTATTGATTCCTTTCACCCACTTAAATACTTCTATCGTATCTCCCCGCACTCTTCGTCTTTCTAGGGAATGCAAGTTAAGTTTCTTTAACCTATCCTGATATGGAAGGTTTTTAAGTCCCGGAATCATTTTCGTCATTCTTCGCTGCACCGACTCTAGTGAATTGATATCCAATCTCTCTCTCTCTCTCTCTGGGGTGTACAGGTGTGGGATAATGCTAAAGTGTATGTCGAAACTCGTAAGAAATTGACAGGTGTGGGGGGGGGGAGGTGTACCTACACATGTGAGGGGACTGTAGGTGTGTCTATGTGCACGTGTTGGGGATATGTTTTGTGACCTCCATGTTTGGGGGGAGGTGTGTGCGAGTGTGCCGAGATGTGCAGAAATGTATACAGGTGTGTCATGTATAAATGAAGATAGAACAACTTAGTCACATATGAATAAAGTGAGTTATATATGACTGGCAATAGTAGGACCTAGGCAGCACTGAATGAGTGTTGGTATTTGTTTACTGCCTCGCATAGTATTAAAGGTTAAGGATGAATCACTCTAGTATCGTGTGTGTGTGTGTGTGTGTGTGTGTGTGTGTGTGTGTGTGTTTTAAGGCCAGGGAGAGGTGTCTGGCAGGTGTGGTTGGTGTGTCGAGAGTGTCATGTCAGCTCATTAACATAATTACAGGTGTTGGGTGGGACGGCCGTCACACTCACACAGTAAATGATGGTGAACCACCTGTGGGAGCCCCGCCCCTTACTACCCCTGGGGCAGCCCCGCCCCTTACTTGCCCTAGGGAAACCCCTTCCCCTTAATGCCCCTGGGGGAGCCCCGCCCGCTTACTGCCCCTGTGGGAGTCCCGCCCTTTACTGCCCCTGTGGGAGCCCCCCCTTACTGCCCCTGTGGGAGCCCCCCCCCTTACTGCCCCTGTTGAAGCCCCGCCCCTTACTGCCCCTGAGGGAGCCCCGCCCACAGTCCTCCCCCAGGGGTTCACCACATCTCCAGGAGCCTTGACCTCTCTCCCGGGGGTATGTCATGGTTTTGAGTGCAGATCGGCGGTAATAGGAGTGGATTATATTATATAAAGATAATAATATGTCGTATGTCTTATTTCTTACCGTAGAGTTCGATACCTTCACACTGGTACTTACAGGAGATTATGGCGTATCTAGGTAGAAGTTCACTCCACCACTCGACATTCCATGATTTATACTTGATAAATGATGATTTAATGAATTCCATTAATTTCCAACATCCATCTAAGTTATTGGTTATACTTTGTCATAACCAATCAGTCATTACCTTGAGTAATAATAAGATAGGATCACAGGTACGGGCAGATAATTGCACTTACATTTATTTGTCAAGCTTCCATACAATGATTTACAATTTGCATGGATATATGAATCACTCACGTTCATGCTGTAATAAAATTAATCTTCTAAAAGAGGGAATTTTCAACTTGGGGACACATGTGGTTACTCTACTGTGGGTATGACTTAACAGAGCCTTAATTCTTCAAGTGATACATTTACTGCCAGCCTGGATTGCTCTTGTCGCAACCAAGCTTCCACACGTGATATTTCCACAGGGATAACAACCTAGGTTAACACACTTAGTCTCGTGTCGATCACGGTCACTGTAGACGGGTGTCGTGCAGGAGAACTCTGTAAGCGTGAATTAATTAACCGTTTACTGTAGGTTTGATAGGCCAGCCTGGATTGCTCTTGTCGCAACCAGGCATCCACACGTGATATTTCCACGAGGATAACAACCTAGGTTAACAGGACGCAGTGGCGGTGGAGGACTGTGTGGTGTGATGTCCCGCCCCCTTTCAGGAGGGAGAGGATGCAGACGACGTCTTAACTATGCTATGGTTCAGGGGATACTACTTAAAATGAGGTTTTTGGGTGTGAAGCGATGAACAGTACAAAACTGTTTCACTGCCCACCCCCCTAAAGGCTGGCTAACATACACTAATGTTAAATACATGACCCAGTTATGCCTCGCCGGGTGCCTTATCTCTAGTAAAACAAACTTTGGAGTTGGTTGCGTGGGTAAGCCTAACTCAACCCATGACAGGGTACAAGACACCATAGGGGCTTTATCCAGTTATGAATTAAGTATACACATCTGAGGTTGTGAGAGTGGGAGTCAGTGCCACATACTTATGTTGGTGTCGGCGGCTCTTTGATCACCAGCACTCACGCATAGACAGCAACATAAGTAAATTTGCTGATGACACTAAAATAGGACGTGTTATTAAATCTGACGAGGACTCCGCAAAACTACAGGAAGATCTAAAGAAATTTTTCGAATGGTCTGAAAAATGGCAGATGAAATTCAACGTGGACAAATGTAAAGTACTCAGTATAGGAGATGTAAACAGGGAAACCAGATACCAGATGAACAACGATGCCATAGAGAAATCCGACTGCGAGAGAGATTTAGGAGTAATGATAAGTAGGAACCTTAAGCCAAGTGAACAATGTGTTTTTGCTCGTAACAAGGCTAATATAGTACTTGGGTTCATACAAAGGAGTGTTAGTTACAAGACTAGCGAGGTCATCCTAAAACTGTATCTTGGGCTTGTGAGACCACACCTGGATTACGCAGTCCAGTTCTGGTCACCGTATTACAGGATGGATATAGAATCATTGGAAAGAATTCAGAGGAGAATGACAAGACTAATCCCTGGCATTAGGATCCTTGAGTATAGAGACAGGTTAAAGCATCTTAATTTGCACTCCCTCGAGAGACGTAGAGCGAGGGGCGACCTGATAGAGGTGTATAAGTGGAAGGCAGGGCTAAACAAAGGGGACATTACAAAGGTACTCAAACTATCCAACCAGGAGCGAACTCGTAACTATGGTTTTAAATTAGACAAATTTAGACTTAGGCGTGAAATAGGTAAACACTGGTTTGGAAACAGAGTAGTGGATGAATGGAACAAGTTACCAAATATCATCATTAACTCGAATACGCTGGATAGCTTCAAACATAGGTTGGATGCTTATATGAGCAATAGGGGTTGGGTGTAAACGGGACTGCCCAGTATGGGCCAGCAGGCCCGCTGCAGTTTCCTCCATTCTTATGTTCTTATGTTACCTACACCCACCCACCCACACTCATTCATTCACACTCTCACCGTCACTCACTCACTCAGTCATTCACCCACACACCCTCACTCACTCACTCACCCTCACCCTCACTCACTCTCACTCACTCACTCACCCTCACCCTCACTCACTCTCACTCTCACTCACTCACTCACCCTCACTCACTCACCCACACACACACACCTTGCTCACTCAGCCACACACACTCACCCACCCACCCACCCACCCACACTCATTCATTCACACTCTCACCGTCACTCACTCATTCACTCACACATTCAGTCATTCACCCACACACACTCACTCACCCTCACTCACTCACCCACCCACCCACCCACACTCACTCACCCACACACACACTCACCCTCACACACACTCACTCACTCACCCACCCACCCTCACACACACTCACTCACTCACTTTAGTGTTACTGATTTGTATTTATTTTTTTACCCAATTTTTAAAGTCAGTTTTCTTTATTTATTCTTTTCTAAACTCAGTAATTTTATGTGTTTGTTATTTTTCTTGTTATTGGTAGTTTCTTTGTTTATATTTATTTTGTATTTCTTCTTCTTCTTCTTCTTATTCTTATTATTATTATTATTATTATTATTATTATTATTATTATTATTATTATTATTATTATTATTATTGTTGTTGTTGTTGTTGTTGTTGTTGTTGTTGCTGTTGTTATTAACGTCTCTTTCTCTTTCCAGGTATGTTGAGTGTCTGTCAGTCAGTCAGTCAGTCGAGGTACAAGTGACTGTAGGTATAGTGACCTTGTTTACCTACTGGTGCCCCCCTCCTCCTCCTCTCTCTCTCTCATTCGTTCCAGTCTTTCTCACTTTATCTCTCGTTGTTCTCTCTACCTCAACCCTCATTTGAGTCCGCCTCTCACTTCTTCTCGCCTTGTTACTTTAATTTCTCTCTCTCTCTCTCTCTCTCTCTCTCTCTCTCTCTCTCTCTCTCTCTCTCTCTCTCTCTCTCTCTCTCTCTCTCTCTCTCCTAATCCTTTTCTGATTGCACTTCCTCTCTCCCCTCCCCTCTCTCCCCTCCCCTTTTCTCCCCCTCTCCTACAATCCCCTTTCTTGTTCTCTCCTCTCTCCTTCCTTTACTCTTTCTCTCCTCATCCCTCTCTTTTCCCCTCTCTATCTTTCCTCTCCCTTTCCGTCTCTCCCCCCCCCCCCGCCATTCCTGTCTCCCTTGAGCAAATATTCCCGAGAACTTTTGTCTTTCTGTTTCATTAGTGTTCCCTCCCTCCCTCTTAGCCCTCCCTCCCTCCCTCTTAGCCCTCCCTCCCTCCCTCTTAGCCCTCCCTCCCTCCCTCTTAGCCCTCCCTCCCTCCCTCCCTCCCTCTTAGCCCTCCCTCCCTCCCTCTTAGCCCTCCCTCCCTCCCTCCCTCCCTCTTAGCCCTCCCTCCCTCCCTCCCTCCCTCTTAGCCCTCCCTCCCTCCCTCCCTTCCTCTTAGCCCTCCCTCCCTCCCTCTTAGCCCTCCCCTCCCTCCCTCCCTTCCTCTTAGCCCTCTCTCCCTCCCTCTTAGCCCTCCCTCCCTCCCTCCCTCTTAGCCAGCTCTCCCTCCCTCCCTCTTAGCCATCTCTCCCTCTTAGCCCTCCCTCCCTCCCTCCCTCCCTCTCTCTTAGCCATCTCTCCCTCTTAGCCCTCCCTCCCTCCCTCCCTCTCTCTTAGGCCTCTCTCCCTCTTAGCCCTCTCCTCCCTTCCTCCTCCTCTCTCCTCCCTCCCTCTCTCTTAGGCCTCTGTCCCTCTTAGCCCTCCCTCCCTCCCTCCCTCTCTCTTAGGCCTCTCTCCCTCTTAGCCCTCCCTCCCTCCCTCCCTCCCTCCCTCCCTCCCTCTCTCTTAGGCCTCTGTCCCTCTTAGCCCTCCCTCCCTCCCTCCCTCTCTCTTAGGCCTCTCTCCCTCTTAGCCCTCCCTCCCTCCCCTAGCCACCCCCTGTCCTGACCAGCTCATCCCATAACCACCTTTTGGTAACCTAACCTAACCTGTTTTCTTGACCCTCCCCTTTCTCTCCTTCTCTATTCTCCCCTCCCTCCCTCCCTCCCTCCCTCCCTCCCTCCCTCCCTCCCTCCCTCCCTCTCTCTTAGGCCTCCCTCCCTCCCTCCCTCCCTCCCTCCCTCCCTCCACTCCCCTAGCCACCCCCTGTCCTGACCAGCTCATCCCATAACCACCTTTTGGTAACCTAACCTAACCTGTTTTCTTGACCCTCCCCTTTCTCTCCTTCTCTATTCTCCCCTCCCTCCCTCCCTCCCTCCCTCTCTCCCTCCCTCCCTCTCTCTTAGGCCTCTCTCCCTCTTAGCCTTCCCTCCCTCCCTCCCTCTCTCTTAGGCCTCTCTCCCTCTTAGCCCTCCCTCCCTCCCTCCCTCCCCTAGCCACCCCCTGTCCTGACCAGCTCATCCCATAACCACCTTTTGGTAACCTAACCTAACCTGTTTTCTTGACCCTCCCCTTTCTCTCCTTCTCTATTCTCCCCTCCCTCCCTCCCTCCCTCCCTCCCTCCCTCCCTCTCTCTTAGGCCTCCCTCCCTCCCTCCCTCCCTCCCTCCCTCCCTCCACTCCACTCCCCTAGCCACCCCCTGTCCTGACCAGCTCATCCCATAACCACCTTTTGGTAACCTAACCTAACCTGTTTTCTTGACCCTCCCCTTTCTCTCCTTCTCTATTCTCCCCTCCCTCCCTCCCTCCCTCCCTCCCTCCCTCCACTCCCCTAGCCACCCCCTGTCCTGACCAGCTCATCCCATAACCACCTTTTGGTAACCTAACCTAACCTGTTTTCTTGACCCTCCCCTTTCTCTCCTTCTCTATTCTCCCCTCCCTCCCTCCCTCCCTCCCTCCCCCCCTCCACTCCCCTAGCCACCCCCTGTCCTGACCAGCTCATCCCATAACCACCTTTTGGTAACCTAACCTGTTTTCTTGACCCTCCCCTTTCTCTCCTTCTCTATTCTCCCCTCCCTCCCTCATTCTCTCCCTTTCCTCTCCTCGCTGCACCTTATTCCTTCTCTCCTTTTCCTCCTCTTCCTTCTTTCCTCCTTTTATACATCTTCCTCCTCCTCCTCTTCTTCCTTCCTCTTCCCCTTCCTTCCTTCCCCCCCCACTTGAAGGTAGCAACAACCACCGAGAGGGAGGGAGGGAGGGAGGGTGAGGGGAGAAGCACCTCCACTTGAGCAGTCAATATTGGGGTGGCTTCCCTCCCTCCCTCCCTGCCTCCCTGCTGCTGTTTCCCATTCCTCCTTCTTCTCTCCCCATTTTTCTCTTTCTTCTCCTCCTCCTCCTCCTTCCTCTTTCTCTTCTTCAATCGCCCTCCTCCTCCGTTTCCTCCTCATCTTCTTCATTCTTCCCACTCCTTCTCCTCCTTCTCTTCCTCATTCTTTTCTCCTCCTCCTTCCGCCTTTTCGTCCTCTTTCCTCTCAACCCCCGTCCTTCCTCCGCTACTCTCTCTCGCTCTCTCTTTCTCTCTCTGTCTCTCTCGCTCTCTCTTTCTCTCTCTCTCTCGTCATCTCAGCTAGGCCACGCGGCGGAGAGAGAGACAGAGAGAGAGAGAGAGAGAGAGAGAGAGAGAGAGAGAGAGCACTATAACAGGTACTCAACGGGACGTGAGTTTGATCTAAATTGTCTTGTTGTCTTAGTGACCTGTCCGGCCTGGTCCTTGAGTCTCACTTGTTTTGTCTTTAGTCTTATTTCTTGTCCTTGTTGTTGCTTACGTTTATTTATTGTCGGTCTAGTTGTTTTTGTTTTTAATCGAGCTTGTTTCGTTGTTTTTGTTTGTTTCTGTTGTCATTACCTGGTGCAGCCGCCTTTTGGGGTGTTCCTCTCTTAATACCGACCTCCTCCTCCTACCCCTCCCCTCCCCTCCCCTCCCCTCCCCTCCCCTCCCCTCCTAGGCTCTTCTCCCCTCCCCTCCCCTCCTAGGCTCTCCTCAAATATGACTTCAATGTTTCTCTCTTGCCTGTTCACGCCCACTGGCTCACTACTCATCCATGACAGGCCACGCCCATACACCTCCCCACACGCCCACGCACCTAAACACACCTGGGCCTGAGTATACACACACACACACACGGGTACACACACACACACGGGTACACACACACACGCACACACACGGGTACACACACACACACACACTACCACTACCACTACTATTACTCCGCAGGAAGGAACAAGATTAGATTGTCAACATTCGTTTCCATATCACTATCACCACCACTATCACCACCACCACCACCACCACCACCACCACTACCACCACCATCACTACCACCACCACCACTATCACCACCACCACTATCACCACCACCACTACCACCACCACTACCACCACCATCACTACCACCATCACCACCACCACTATCACCACCAACACCACCACCACCACCGCTGCTGCCAGGTGTATTAGCCACGTGACTAACATGATAAAAATGAACACAAAAATAATCTATCTTTTATCGACATGAACTTCCGGTGACGAAAGATTAAAACGACCCCAACCGACACATGTCTGTGTGTGTGTGTGTGTGTGTGCCCTCTGAGAAAAACAGTGTATAGGAGTCCCCGGCGCGTGTTGGGGCGTCGTCTGATGGAGGGTGTATGTGAGGGAGGGAGAGAGGGGGAGGGAGGGAAGGAGAGAGAGAGAGGGAGGGAGGGAGGGAGGGAAGAAGAGAGAGAGAGAGAGGAAGATCAGTAGGAGGTAGGGAGGGAAGGAGAAGGAGGGAGGGTGTGTTTTGGGGCGTGGGTGGATAGGCAGACGGGAAAGAACGGAGTGAGGGAGGGGTAGATGTGGGTATTTGCCGGAAAAGGGAGGGAGGGGGGGGTAACGGAAGCTAGAGAGAGAGAGAGAGAGAGAGAGAGAGAGAGAGAGAGAGAGATACTTAGAAAGGGAGGAGATGTGTGTGCGTGTGCGTGTGTGGTACTATTGATCACCCCAGACCGGCCACGTGGTCCACAGTAACACACACACACACACGCTGTCTCCCCTCTCACCTCCCCGCCATGATGCTTCTCTCCCTCCCTCTCTCCCTCCCTCTCCCTCCCTCCCTCTCCCTCCCTCCCTCTCTCCCTCCCTCTCCCTCCCTCTCTCTCTCTCGGTGTCTCTCCCCCCCTTCTCTCTGTCTCTCTCCTACCCCCCCCCCCATATGCTTATTGAGGGGAAGGTGAGGAATGGGGGGGGTGGGGGGGGAGTACCTGGCTGTGATCCCTTGTAATGATCTCTCTCTCTCTCTCTCTCTCTCTCTCTCTCTCTCTCTCTCTCCCCTTTTGTCTCATTTCCCCATCTTCCCTCCCCATCTTCTTCCTTCTCTTCCCTCTCCCCTTCTCCTTCCCAGTCAAGCATTCCCTTCTTCCTATATCCTTCATTCCTTCTTCATCTCCCCGAGAGAGAGAGAGAGAGAGAGATTTCTGAATGGGTGGGGGGCGTGGTATTGTGGGTGTGGCCTCCAGACAGACTTTGGTACTCCAGCTTTAATAAGGTGGTCCTCCTCCTCGCCCTCCTTCTCTCCCTCCTCCTCTTCCTCTCCCTTCTCCTACTACTTTCACCCCTGCTAATAATTTCTGCTGCTGCTGCTGGTGGTAGTAGTAGTAGTAGTAGCAGCAGGACCCATTTCCACATTGTTTTAGTTTGGTCACCGTCAACGTGTGGGTGAAAATGGACAAATTGTGGGTCGGTGATGGTGTGGGTAGGTTGGGGGGTATATGCAGGTGGTTAATTGATAGGCAGGTAGTGTGGGGGTACATGACCTCTTAGAGTGTGTGTGTGTGTGTCCAATCACCTCAGTATAGTGTTTACGTCTCCTTTACTAATCACCACCATGCCAATTACCAAATCACGGTGTCCCCATAACGATTTAAAGATGGCTGTTACATTTACCAATCTCAACTCACATCACCATCCACACACACTCATTGGAGATGGTTAGGTGGGTAGTTAGGTGGTGGGGTAGTTAGCTAGGTTGAGACACTATTTAGAAGTAGGTAGTTAGCTATTGATGCCAACTAGCTGTGACGTGGTTTAAAGATGGGGGTAGTTTGGTGGTTCAGTCAATTTCCTGGTGATTTCGTAACTGCCGGTAGTTAAGTGGTTGGGTAGTTTGGCACTGGTATAATAACATCATAAGTGATTCTGTGGGTAGTTAAGTGATTGTAAGTAATGTTAAGTACCGGGTCAGGGAGGGTCAGGTAGGGTCAGGGATACATTTGTAAGTGTCCAGTTATTCGGCATGTTGTTAAGTGGAAAGTGGAGTGTGTGTGGTAGTGAGTGAGTGTTTGTAAGTGTGTGTTTCTTTGTCGTGTTGTGGTGTGGCCGGCGCGTGGTACATGTGTGTGTGTGTGTGTGTAGCAGTGATGCCAGACACCCGGGAGAAGGCGAGGCGAGGCGGGGTTCACAGTGTCGATCGCCTGTTTTATCCTTGGCGATTGATTTTTTCACATTGGCGAATAAATTACAAGGTTTGGCGATTATTTTTTTTTTTTTTTAATTTTTGGCGAATAAGGGTAATATCTGGTGATTGTTTTTCTCAATTGGCGAGAAAAATAAAGCGATTTTTTTTGTCATGTTGGCGAAGGGATACAATATTTGGCGATTTTTTTGTGTGTGTAATTTTGGCGACATATATAATTGTTTCGCGATATTTAGTTTGGTAGGTCAAGCTAATTAGGTTAGAACAGAGGTTAAGTTAGGTTAGGTTAGTATGCTTGTGTGATGAGGAAGGGGAGGGAAGGGGTGGGGAGAAAGGTGGAGGAAGAGGGGAGAAAGGGAGAGGAGTAGGAAGATGATGTGAAGAATAGGTGGATAAGCAGGGGAAGGTAGAGAGAGATGGGGAGGGAGGAGGAAGACAGCGGAAGACAAGAAACCGGAAGAGAGGAGGAGGAGGAGGAGGAGAAGAAGAAGAAGAAGAAGAAGAAGAAGAAGAAGTCAATCGCCACCACCACCACCATCATCCTGCCGTTGCTAGGGACGCGTTGCCAGGGAGCACCAAAGTGACACCCCCACCGCACCCCACCCCCACCGCACCCCACCCACCCCCACCGCACCCGCCCCACCCCACCCACCCCACCCCACCCACCCCACCCCCACCGCACCCCACCCACCCCACCGCACCCCCACCCACCCCCACCGCACCCCCACCCACCCCCACCGCACCCCACCCCCACAGCACCCCACCCCACCGCACCCTTCCCTTCTCCCCTCTTCCCCATCCTCTTCCACACCTCTCTATAGCCTTCTCTTCCCACACCTTCGTCCCTCTTCCCCTCCCATCCCCACCCCCGACCACGCCCACGACTCACCCACCTCCCACACACCCCCACCCACGCCCAGTACGGTGGTGTTTCCTCCCTGCAGCATCAGCAGTAGTAGTAGTGATCACAGTCGTCAGCCTCCAGGTGTGTGTGTGTGTGTGTGTCTCTGGAGGCTCGGTTAATGAGGGGCGGGGCAGGTGAGAGAAGAGGGGCGGGGCAGGTGAGAGAAGAGGGGCGGGGCAGGTGAGAGAAGGGTAGATGGGAGAGAGAGAGTTTTTGCATTTTATTCAGATTTGGTCTCGTGCGGGGTCTTTTTAATTGGGCACCCTCTTGCATCCTGTGAGAGGCCAAGCTGTGGCAGGACTTTGGAGATTATCCTTCAGGTCACCACACCCCCTCCCCCCTCTTCCCCACCCCCCTCTTCTCCACCCCCCTCTTCCCTCACCCCCACCTCCCTCACCCCCTCCTCCCTCACCCCCTCTTCCCTCACCCCCTCCTCCCCCACCTCCCTCGACTCACCTCTGGCAGGTCACGTTAGTCCCGAGGGAGAGAGAGAAGAGAGGGTCGTATCTACCTAGACAACGTGAGGGGGTTTGAGAGGTCCCACGGGATTGGTCGTAAAAGCTGGACCACACCTCAGTAAGGAGAATTGTGATTGGCTGACGGAGAAGTGTATTTGTTATGTCTTTCTTAATAATAATAATAATAAGAATCTATAAAAATATTGGTAATATGATTGTGTGTGTGTGTGTGGTGGTAGTGATGGTGGTAGGTGGTGGTAGTAGTAGTGAAGATAATGGTGGTAGGTGGTGGTAGTAGTAGTGGAGATAATGGTGGTAGGTGGTGGTAGTAGTAGTGGAGATAATGGTGGTAGGTGGTGGTAGTAGTAGTGGAGATGATGGTAGTTTGGCAGTGATGGTGGTGATGATAGTAGGTGGTGGTAAGCAGCTTGTGTTTACATTAGTGTGACACGCCTGGGGTGGGGTGGGGGGAGCCACACCCCTTCTCTCTCCTTCCTGATGTCATACTTATATACTGCATTGGCCAGGACTTCTTACTCCCCCTCTCCGCCCCTCCCCTCCCCTCTCACCACCATCTATACGGCCAGACAATAGACAACCTCCCCAGACCAGCATCCGCTAGTAGGGTCGGCGGAATATGAAATAAGGCCCTCAAAACACCCAGTGACATAAGCAAGTTTGCGGATGACACCAAAATAGGGCGGCAGATTAATTCAGGGCAGGATGCAAATGCACTACAGGAGGATCTAAATAAACTGCAGGGGTGGTCTGAAAAATGGCAAATGAAATACAACACCAGCAAGTGCAGCGTACTTAATATTGGAAGAACAAATACTTATAATGTATACAGCCTTAACAACATCAACCTAGAGAAGTCGACTTGTGAAAGAGACCTAGGGGTACTTGTAAGCCTGGACCTACGGCCTAGAAAACAGTGCGTTAATGTTCAGAATAAGGCAAACAGAGTATTGGGTTTTATATCTAGAAGTGTAAGTAATATGAGTGCAGAGGTCTTATTGCAACTATATCTTGCGCTAGGCAGGCCGCACCTCGATTATGCGGTTCAGTTCTGGTGCCCCTATTATAGAATGGATATCAATTCACTGGAGTCGGTGCAGCGAAGAATGACGAAAATGATTCCGGGACTTCGAAACCTTCCATATCAGGATAGGTTAAAGAAGCTTAACTTGCATTCCCTAGAAAGACGAAGAGTGCGGGGAGATATGATAGAAGTATTTAAGTGGGTGAAAGGAATCAATAAAGGGGATATAGATGAAGTTCTTATAATATCCGAGCAGGATAGGACTCGGAGCAACGGATTCAAGTTGGATAAGTTTAGGTTTAGGAGGGAGATAGGAAAGAACTGGTTCACAAATAGGGTGGTGGACGAGTGGAACAAGCTTAGCAACTTTGTAGTAAGTGCGGGAACTCTGGAAAGTTTCAAAAGGAGGCTGGATAGAGCCATGGATGATAGAGAGTGGTAGTAACTCTCGACAGGAGCTGCCATGCACAGGCCAACCAGCCTATTGCAGACTCCTTATGTTCTTATGTTCTTATATATGGAATAAGGTAGGCTGTCTAGTGCCTGTACCGACAGACAATAACTAACCCAGGACACAACCTTAACACACTATTAGCTTAGCTAGGCGGTCAACCCGCCCTCTCTTACCTCCTCCTAAATTTCTTCAATTTCCGAACTATAACTTCCTTCCCCCACCTCTAATCTTCATTCACCCTCCTTTCTCTGCAACAGAAAAAAATCTCCTCTCCCCTCCCCTCCCCTCCTCACCCGACCCCTCCTCACCCCACCCCTCCCCACCCCTCCCCCCCTTCCCCACCCCTCCCCCCTTCCCCACCCCCCTTCCCCTCCCCTCCACTCCAAATGTCTAGAATCCTTCATTCCCTCCCTTCCTACCTCTTCTCTTCTCATATATTAAGCCCATTCAATCCCTCTTCACTCCCCCTCCCCTCTCCCTTATCTAAGATGGATGTATCAGGAAACGTAGGTTTTGTGTGTGTGTGTGTGTGTGTCAGTGTGTGTCAGTGTCAGTCAAGGACTGGGCCAGTACACAGTCTTATGGTCTTCCCAAGGTTTGTGTCCAAAATTGTTCACTCAGACGCGGTAATGCCTTTGTCAGATGCACCTCCCCATCATGACCTTCCCCCATCACCTTCCTGATATGACATTGTGCTGTCTGAACCTTGATGCAAACACACACACACACACACACACAGAGAGAGAGAGAGAGAGAGAGAGAGAGAGAGAGAGAGAGAGAGAGACTGGGTGGTGGTAATGTGTTGTATACTGGTGGTGGTTTTAATCGTGGTTGATGGTAATCGTGGTTGGTTTTAGTAGTGGTGGTGATACTGGTAGTAGGTGTTAGTGAGGTTGTTAAGTGAGAGGTGGGTAGTTAGACAACACTGAGGACGGACGAGACCATCAGTGGTTCATCCTGTGACCCCATCTTCCCCTTCCTCTCCCACTCCTCCTTCCCCTTCCTATCCCCCTTCCCCACTGACCACCCCCCCTCTCTCTCTTCATCTCTCCTCCCTCCCCATTCCTCCAACCCCCCCCCTACCCTCCCTTTCCCCTCCTCCTTCATCTCCCTTTTCATCCACTCTCCCCTCCCTCCCCCCTTTCCCCCCCTCCCTCCCCCCTTTCCCCCCACCCTGCCAAATCATGGATACACACCCCCAACACAGGCCCTCTCACTTAACCACCTCACATTGTCATAGTCCCCCCTTATAGAAAACGAGACACACAGGAGGGGGAACTCGCACAAGACAACATTCAACGGTACGCCTTAAATGAAATGCCTTTAGACAACCAGCAAGTGACCCCTGACCCTGTAGGAACGAGGTCACCCCCAAAATAGTTCTGGTCTCTTGAGATGTTGATGCGATAAGTGTGTGTGTGTGTGTGTGTGTGTGTGCACCACTCCCAGGACTGGTAATTATGAGTGACACAGCGTTAGTGCTGTCGGGAGGGGGGGGGGGAGGGGAGGAGGATGAAGTGCTTGTCACCCCTCCTCTCCCCTCCCCCCTTGACTGTCCGGGGGGAGAAGAGAAGAATTGGGGAGGGGAAAAGAGAGGGGTTAGAAAGGGAGGAGGGGAAACGGGAATAGGGTTGAGAGAAGGAAGCAACCAGTGGGGGGGGGGGGGAGGAGAGTACGTCTGACCTTGAGAATTAGTTATTTATCTTGTGGACACCTTTCATGGAGGTTAGGTGGGGTTGGGTGAGGTGAGGTGAGGTGAGGTTGGGTTGGGTTATTGTGGTTTGTTATAAATACCTCCTATTCTATGACTTTACTCTAATTCTTGTTATTGTTGTGTTTCTCTCATTCTTGTTGTTTTCTTCGTCTAATTGTTATTGTTTTTCTCTAACTCTTGTTTATTTGTGTTTCAGATTTATCTAAAAATAGGTTTAGTGAGATACCCGGAGAGGTGACGGACTACGCCTCCCTAGAGCAACTTAGCCTCTACCAGAATGTGATCAAAAACCTCCCCGAGTCCGTGGCCAGCCTCCAGTCCCTCACACACCTCAACCTCAGGTGAGAGAGAGAGAGAGAGAGAGAGAGAGAGAGAGAGAGAGGTCATCATTTAGTAAACAAACTCCTCCTTCATTGACCTTGAAATTAATGACTTAAAATAAACGTAAACAAGACTGTGTTATTTACTGATGTGGTCTCGTGACTCACTCTAGCAACCATCAGCCAATCAGCTGCCGCGAGTGTGCGGCGGTTGCTAAGGATGCCAGTAGAGTGGGCGGGGTGTAATCAGCTGTCAGGGGGTAAACAAACAGTTTGTGTCCGTCTATATGTCCGTCATAACCAGCTGTACACCCCTTGTATATTTCAGCCGTAACCAGCTGTCCACCCTTTGTATATTTCAGCCGTAACCAGCTGTCCACCCTTTGTATATTTCAGCCGTAACCAGCTGTCCACCCCTTGTATATTTCAGCCGTAACCAGCTGTCCACCCCTTGTATATTTCAGCCGTAACCAGCTGTCAGTAGTGCCGGGGTGTGTGTGTGCCCTGGGGGCCCTCAGGGTACTCGACGTGTCCGGTAACCGCCTGGTGAGTCTACCTGAAGAAGTGGGCCACCTGCAGAGCCTCATGGACCTGGACGCCTCCTACAACCACCTGGCCCACCTGCCTCCTGCCCTGGGTGAGCTGAACACCCTCAAACGCCTCAACCTCCGCCGTAACCTTCTTCAGTCGCTTCCTGCAGGTGAGGTCCTGGTGTTTGTGTAGGGGTGGTTGGGTGGGTTAGGGTCCTGGCGTGTGGGTGGGTGGGTGGGTTAGGATCCTGGCGTGTGGGTGGGTAGGTGGGTTAGGATCCTGGCGCGTGGGTTTGTTGATATGTAGAAGTGGGTTAAGTGAGAGTATTAGGGCCCTAGTGTATGTGGGTTAAGTGAGAGGGTTGTAGTGAGTGAGAACCCTCTCCATAGGGCTAGTTAAGACCCCACTTCAACCTCCTCCTCCAGGTAAGTACTCAAGTATGTGAGGAGGTTGGCGGGCAGATGGACGGTGGAGTTGAATTCAATTTCAATTGTTTATTCCTTGATAGAGGAAGCGGGATCCTAGTGCTGTCACTAGGTACCCCTGTACAATGACACCAGAATCATCTGGCAAGTGTGAAAAGTATATACAGTATAAATATTATAAAGGGGCTTAATAAAGCCTAAGGAAGGAAGGATATTCCTTTAACACATAATCAATATTATTTACAAAATATCTGGCCAGTATTGGGAGGATCATCGTGTCTCCGTCAGGGGGTCGTGGAGTGGTGGTCCAGCAGGCGTCACGGAAGCGTTGTGTGTGGGGACATCTTAGGAGGTAGTGGATAAGGGTGCGGCTGTCGGGTCTTCTGCATAACGCACAAGAGCGTTGCTCAGGGGATGCGGGGATAACAATCTCCCAAGCAAAGTCATACCCAATGATGATACGGGCAGCAATCACGTCCCCCTTCCGCGACCCTTTCCCGTAGACGTACGAGAGGTGTTGAATTGAATTGAAACAGTTACAGAGTGGATAATAATAACAATATTAACATGGCTGAGCCAGTTGAGAACCTGAGCTGCACCTGATATATACTATACATTTATCTCGAGGAAGTATTATGTAACATTTAGTATCATCTGGAATAGTACAATAGCATGGTGGTAATAAGAACATCTCATAATGTTACCACGGTTATCACTTCAACATTGATTTTATTTATTTATTATTATTTTTAATTTATATTATAAGTATACAGTATACATAAATTACAGTGGAATTGAAAAACATACATATAATGGGGGAGCAGTACAGCCTGGGTTGTACAGTATTAAGGTTGAACAAGAGGACAGAGCTGTCAGGATTATGTCTAGTTGGGAAAAATATTTATTGCAATGGTAATTACTTATCTATTTACATGATAATTTCCGATAAAAGGTTTTGATGGTATAATAAAAGCAGGTACTGTAAATATAGTAGGTGTTACAAGAAATATTAATACTTAGACAATAGATTATTTTTAAGAGATGATTTAAAGGAAGGGAGCGTAGTCTTTGCTGGGATGGGTGGGGATAAGTTGTTCCACACCATATTTTATGGAGGTCTGGGACTGAGAGGAGCGCATGGGGGGTGATCTTAGTAGCTCTGGGTGCCTTAAGTTGTATCTCTGATTATTACGGAACTGGAAGTAATTATTGTCAAGTAAGTGATTGATAGATTTGTAAACAAAGAGGGCACAGCAGTAGGTGTTAATATCTTCGAATTTTAACATTTTCAGTTTAGCAAAATTTTTCGTTTGTGTGATCTTTTTTTTTCAAGTAGGTCATTGTCCATACAACTCTCTTTTGTGCAGTAATCAGGGAGTGTGGATGGTTGAGAGGTGGATGGGTGGATGGTTGAGAGGTGGATGGGTGGATGGTTGAGAGGTGGTTGGGTGAAGAGATGGATTAAAAAAAAGAACTTATTACAATCACCCACTTTATTTACATGGTATATAAGACACACGAGAACAAATGACAATCAGGGTGCGCACAAGAAGGCCATGTTTACCTAAAGCTGCTCGCTGATTGGCTGTTGAAAGTTGACGATGGTGAAAATTTTTGCTTTTTCATCAGATGTTGAAGTCGTCGTGTCTCTTACGAACACAAACACACACACACTTTTTTAACTGAACTTAAAAACAAAAGTTGCTGTGAACGGAGAGACCGAGATGGAGGGAAGATGCTCCATTCTGATTGCTTAGTTGGGGACCTTGGAAAGTAATGTGTATAATCTGATTGGATGCGACCTTGCGTATAATGAAAACGTAAGGAAAAAAAGTTACCAATGGAAAAATAGTCAGGTCGTATTAGGTTAGGTGAGGTTAATTACTATTAGACTAGACTAGGGTTAAGTTATATTAGATCATATTGGGTTACATTAGTTTTGACTGAATGTTAGGTCATGCTAGAGTGGGGGAGGGAAGGAAGGGGGGGGGGGTTGAGAGGGAAGGAATGGGGGTACCTCGGGGGGGGGGGGGGTACATCAGAGGGGGTGTGTTGACGGTGTGGTTGTGGTAACAGTGTGTCGTATATGTGTGTAGGACTTGGCGTGAGAGAGAGAGGGGTTCATCGCCGTGTTGGCACAGCTGCGACGACTCCCATGACGCAGTTTGTGGTGATGGGGGGGGGGGGGGGCAGACAGAGACAGACAGACAAGCAGAACGACAGACTGGCACAAAGGATGAAAGAGGCGTGGATTTGCAGGGGAGTGGAGAGAAAGAGAGTTGGAGGAAGGTGTGTGTGTGGTTACTTGACGAGACTTTCGTTACTGATAATCTGCTCACTCGCTCTCACTACTACTACTACCCCCCCCCCCTCTGTCTCCAACTACTACTACCACAATCACTACTACTACCACAACATCTACTACTATATCTACCACCACTACTACTACTTTTTTTTTAGGTTTTTAAAAAAATCGTGGCCTCCAGCCTCCCCCAATAGCCACACCTTCGCCGCCATTTTATTACCTTAATATTAAATATCCTAATACATAAGTAGCTATCCTAGCTGTGTTGAGTTAGTTAAGTCTCAGATCTATGCGGCATTCAGTGACTGTAGCCTCATAGTCAATATCTGCAACTGTTGTCGGCTTTGGGGCCGATGCTCTCGTTCCCCTGAGGCAGAGCAAAGCCGACCTATGGAGAGAGAAGGACAGTCGACATCTCATCAAGGCTGTGACATAACTTCTGGGCTGCTGCTTCTGTTCGGAGATCAGCTCCGCGAGTCTGGCGTAGAAACATCTTGCACTTGGCCCCATCCCACCAGAGGTTGTGAACACTAGAGGAGTGAAGCTGCCTTGATCAACATTCTGAATTCTCTCCCCATATGCCCTTATCTTGTCGTTCTCGTTCCTCCTGTGTGCAGCATCGAGAGCTAGGTTACGGTGACATGCGGCCATGGGATAAAAAATCCTGATGTCGAAGAAGGCTCGCTGTTCCCCGTCCAGAATCCTCGAGCACTGACGTGAACACTGATGTCAACACGAGCTTCTTTGGATGTGTTTGAAGTCCTATGTTGGAAATTCTCACCGTCCAATGGAAGGAGGGTCGGTTCTACCCTGACATCACGACAGATTTCTTTCAAGCTATTTGCTGTGAGATCCCTTACCTCGTCATGCCTCATGCATATGAAGCCTCCCTTTCTTGCAGACCATGGCGGGATCGACGTCATAGGAAGAGCCACACACGCATTGGGAGGGCAAAGCTTCTACTGGCCAACCGTACCTTAGAGCAATGGCATCTGTAAATTCTTGTTTATTGAGACTGAAACCATTTGCCCTTATCGGTAACGTAGTTAACCAGTTCGAGGCGCCCACCTCCTGCGCTATAGCTACTTTTTTTTCTTCAAATTCTCTGGTACTTGCAGCAACAGTTGCTGCAACTTATCACTTTGGCCGTGCTGTCGTTCTGTCGTAATGGACCTTCGAATCTTATTTACTTCACTGGTAATCCACCTCACCTGTTGCGTTCTGAGCTATTATGTGGTCAGTGAGGGCTGCCGTGAGCTTAACTACTACATCTACTACTACCACCAATACCATTACTACTATTACTACATTTACTGCTACATCTACCACTATTACCACCAATACCATTACTACTATTACTACATTTACTGCTACATTTACCACTACTACCACCAATACCATTACTACTATTACTACATTTACTGCTACATCTACCACTACTACCACCATTCTATCTACTTTGCCTACTACAACCTCTTGGCATTTCTAATCTGGAGGTTTCTGTCTACACCCCCATTTTCTTCGTTTACTTCCCATTTTCTTTGTTAATTTCCCATTTCTTTATTTATTCCCATTTCCGTTGTTTTCTTTGATTGTTTTTACTTTTACGTTTTTTTTTATTTGCAGTCTCCTTGTGTATTTCTTCTCCGTTTTTCTGAGAGAGAGAGAGAGAGAGAGAGAGAGAGAGAGAGAGAGAGAGAGACCATTACGCGGAACTAAGGCGGATGCTAACCATGTGTGGTAAAGGGGAAGGAATTGTGGTTGGGGTGATAATCGTGGTGGTTGTGGTTGCTGGGATTGTGGTTGTGATGGTTCTTGTTGGGGATTGTGGTTGTGGTGGTTGTTTTAGTCATCGTACCCAAGGGTAGTCAAGTCATCGTACTCAAGGGTAGTCAAGTTATCGTACTCAAGGGTTAAAAGACAGTGTAGCCTCACCTGGGAGTGACACCAAGAACAAGACGAACATTTATTGAACTTCTATTGAACGAGGGGCAGTATCAGGTGACAGCCGTAGGGGGAGGGGATGACTGTGTGGGGTGATGATGGGGTGGGAGGTGTGGAGGAGGAGGGAAAGAGAGGGAGGGCAGATAGGTAGGTAATAATAGGAGAGGGGGGGGGGGAGTAAGGTAATTAGGTGAAGGATAGTTAAGGAGGAGGGGAGGGAGGGGTATTGATCGTAACAACATCCCTCCTCACCCTCCCCCTCACCCCTCCCCCCTCCTCTCCTCTTCCCCCCTCTCCTCACCCCTTCTCCCCCCTCTCCTCACCCCTTCTCCCCCCTCTCCTCACCCCCATTACACCACCACCCATAGCATCTGTCACTCACTAGTTATCAGTAATGATCAATTGGACCAGTTTCAAGTCTGTACTGGTGATAGTAGTGGTAGTTGTAGTGATTGTAGTAGTAGTGGTTGTAGTAGCAGTTGTCGTGTCGTAGTTATCCATGTGTACAAAAGTTAGTTGGTTGTGTTAGGTCATACACAAGGGTATCTTGAGGCCGCCTGTAAACATCATGTGTATTGAAGAAACTGTTAAGATAATAAACTTAACGTCTTACACCATCACACACACACACAGAGCCTCATGGAGTGTGACTAGCACCTTACAAGAGTGACTCATGCTCCCTCCTTCCCTTACCTCGCATCACCTCACCTCTCTGACCCTTCCCCCCCCCCCCCCCCACACACTTCCTCCTCGCCCTCTCCTCCCCACCTCACCGCCTCCCTCTTCTACCACTCCTCCCTCACCCACCCACCTCACCTTTCCCCCCTCACCCCCCTCCCACTCCCCAGACCACACCCGGGATCTAGCGTATATCCTCTATCCTCCCCACCATACACGCCTCCTCTCCCCCTTCCCACAAGTCTCTCCTCTCCTTCCTCCCTTCCCCTCCCTCCTCTCTACGAGTTTCTCCTCCCCTCCTTCCTGCTGTCCTACATCTCCCTTTCCCTTCTTTTTCCTCCCCTACCATTCTTCTTCCCCTTCCTCACCACTTCCCTTCTCCTTCATCCCTCTCCCCCACTACCACACACCCCTGGTTTGGTCAGGAGGCCGTGGTAACGTTTTCACCGTACTATACTAGAAGGTGGTAATATTATACTGAATTGTAACAGTTTATTTAACCAGAAAAATGCAGATACAGAGTGGATAATAATAACAATATTAACACAGCTGAGACAGTTGAGAACCTGAGCTGCACCTGATATATACTATACATTTATTTTTATTATTTATATATTTATTTATTTTATTTTTTTATACATATACACATACTGTACACAAGGAAGTGTTGAACGTAATGAATTCAACGAAGAAAATGAAGGAAAATAATAAAAAGGTTAAACACTGTAATATTTTTTAGTCACTGCAGTTGGTGGTGGGGAAATATTTTTTAGTCACTGCAGCTGGTGGTGGGGAAATATTTTTTTAGTCACTGCAGCTGGTGGTGGGGAAATATTTTTTTAGTCACTGCAGTTGGTGGTGGGGAAATATTTTTTTAGTCACTGCAGTTGGTGGTGGGGAAATTTTTTTTAGTCACTGCAGTTGGTGGTGGGGAAATTTTTTTTAGTCACTGCAGCTGGTGGTGGGGAAATATTTTTTTAGTCACTGCAGTTGGTGGTGGGGAAATTTTTTTTAGTCACTGCAGTTGGTGGTGGGGAAATTTTTTTTAGTCACTGCAGCTGGTGGTGGGGAAATATTTTTTTAGTCACTGCAGCTGGTGGTGGGGAAATTTTTTTTAGTCACTGCAGCTGGTGGTGGGGAAATTTCTGGTCACCTTACAACTGTTATGGCAAGTGACGGGAGCTTGTCTCTTACATGGTCGTCAACCTCTTTATTATGTAACCTACCCTAAGTCGTATTAGGTCAGGGTAAGGTTACGGGGAATAGGTCACGTGAGAATAGGTCAGGTTATAGTGGGTGTGGATGAGCTAGGTCACAATAGGTTAGATTAGTGTGTTTTATGATATACTGGTTTAAGTTCGGTTAGGTAAGTGTGAAATAGGCTACTTTAGGTTAGGTTAGCATAAGTTAGGTTATAATAGGTTAGTGTCATGGGTTGTGTTAGGCTTACCCACGCAACCAACTCCAAAGTTTGTTTTACTAGAGATAAGACGCCCGGCGAGGCATAACTGGGTCATGTATTTTCCATTAGTGTATGTTAGCCAGCCTTTAGGGGGGTGGGCAGTGAAACAGTGTTGTACTGTTCATCGCTTCACACCCAAAAACCTCTTTTTTAGTAGTATCCTGACTACCATGGCTTAGTTAAGAAGTCGTCTTGACTCTCTCCCTCCTGAAAGGGAGCGGGGCACCACACCACACAGAGTCCTCCACTGCTACTCCGCCCTGTGGACCGTCGTCGACACGAGACTAAGCGTGTTAACCTAGGTTGTTATCCTCGTGGAAATATCACGTGTGGATGCCTGGTTGCAACAAGAGCAATCCAGGCTGGCCTATCAAACCTACAGTAAATGGTTAATTAATTCACGCTTACAGAGTTCTCCTGCACGACACCCGTCTACAGTGACCGTGATCGACACGAGACTAAGTGTGTTAACCTAGGTTGTTATCCCTGTGGAAATATCACGTGTGGAAGCCTGGTTTGCAACAGGAGCAATCCAGGCTGGCAGAAAATGTATCACTTGAAGAATTAAGGCTCTGTTAAGTCATACTTACAGTAGAGTAACCACACGTGTTCCCAAGTTGAAAATTCTCTTTTAGAAGATTAATTTTATTACAGCGTGAACGTGAGTGAATCATATATCCATGCAAATTGTAAATCATTGTATGGAAGCTTGACAAATAAATGTAAGTGCAATTATCTTCCCGTACCTGTGATCCTATCTTATTATTACTCAAGGTAATGACTAATTGGTTATGACAAAGTATAACCAATAAATTAGATGGATGTTGGAAATTAATGGAATTCATTAAATGATCATTTATCAAGTATAAATCATGGGATGTCGAGTGGTGGAGTGGACTTCTACCTAGATACGCCATAATCTCCTGTAAGTAACCAGTGTGAAGGTATCGAACTCTACGGTAAGAAATAAGAAATACGACATATTATTATCTTTATATAATATAATCCACTCCTACTACTGCCGATTCACCCAAAACCATGACAGTTAGGTTAGTTTGAATTAGGTTATGTATGGTTAGAGATGGTTAGGTTAGGATGTTTGAATAGATAATATTTGGTTAGAACAATACACATTAGATTAGGTTAGGTTATAATATGCAAGTCAGGTTTCACATTACAAAAAAAAAAACCTGGTTGTGTATGTAGAAAAATTTTCATCAATCAGGCAGTGCAGAATGGTGAATAGAAAAATAATAATAATAAGACAGTAAAATGATAATGAAAACAATTACGAAATTTACAGCATAGATACCAAATGTTTCCCAGGCTTATAGATCAATGTACTGTACCGTAAGATAGTTGCAGTATAGTTTACATTGATTATTGAAAGATCACTTTATACTGTTCACTATACAGGTAGTACAGTATTAATGGTCTGGGAGCATAGGTTTTTTCGGGTGTTTTAAAGTTAAGTTCTTCGTCTTGTCTCTTAATGCATTTTTGGTGCCGTTGTTAGTAATATTTTTGTGTCAAGGCTTAATTGATTTAGTCAGATGCATTATAATTGGCAGTTAAAGGAGGAATGTTATAATATGAACCTTTGAGAATTTGTCTTGAGTCGTATTAGCTTAAGTGAGTGAGTGAGTCAGATGCATTCTTAAGTAATGTATGAACCTTTAAGAATAGTTTAGGTTTGGGATAGTGAAGAATTACTCTTATATGTTTTAGTGGCAAGTGTAATTATCAAGTGCAGCGAATGGCTTATTATGTCTAATTTGATAATTAAGTATAATTTGTTGCAAGTGAGGAACCCCAGCGATAGTTAGTTGTTGTTGTTGTTTTAGGTACCACAGCTGCTGCAGGGTTATTAAAGCATCATTCATTAGATCTAAGGTTTATCTGCTACAGCATCATCAATAAGTAAATAGGTTGTAATTTCTGCAACAGAAGGATTAAAAATTAAGAAAAATATAGAATTTAAGAAGGAGGAAGAAAAGTAGGATGAGAAGTAAGAAGGAAAAGAAGAAGAACAGGAAGAGGGGGAGAAAAAAGAGAATGGAGAAAAAGAGAAATAGGAGGAGGAGAACGTGTTCAGAGTAAAAAGTGTGTGTGACAGGAGAGAGGAAGGGGAGGAGACATGCTATTATATAATGTAACGTGCATAACACATTGTTTTGGGTGAGTCACTTGTGGTATCTCTGGCCAGACTGTGTGACACCCTCTTATGGTTGGCAGTGAGTAAGGATGATTCTTGACACTTCTCGGTTGCAAGTCAATTGGGCCTTGTACCTAACCTAACCTAACTTAACCTAACTATACAGTATTATCATTTTTGGAACTGGGTCCTGTTACCTCTTTCCTGCACTCACTTGCCATCCATCAACACCAAAATTCTGATGGATTTGCCAAAGATGATCAGAATGTTTTTATTTATTTTTTATTATATTATTTTAGTGACTCGTTTTATCTCTTTCAGAATTATGTTTCCTACGATTGGTGTTGATGGACCTGAGCAGTAACAGGATAGCGACCTTACCCACTGAGCTACGTTTCATGTCCTCTCTCGTCACCCTCACGCTAGACAATAATCCTCTCCAGCACCCTCCCGCTAATGTGAGTATTAACCCATTTGCTGCTGTGGATAACTGTGCTTTCGAATGTAGATAATGTATCATCAATGTAGGCACTTAATCCCCCATCCCCCCCACTGTAGATTTATGACTGTGTTTCAGGAGAGGGTTGGGGAACAACTTCTTACCTGATTACCGTGTCTTAAGAATCCTCCCTTCAAACTAGTCGATTATTTCCCCTAAAAGAGTATTATTGAGACCAGCTGAGGTTGATTAGTACATATTAAGTGACCCACAGGCAAGTGGTGGTAATTTGTGTGGATGATTATACCTGTACTGCTTGTGGACTTGTTGTAGGGGTGGATGCCTAAGCCAGACACACACTAGATTGGCTAGAGTGAGGCTCCAAGAGTCATAAAGTGTGAAGAACCACCCAGTGTGTTGTGGTATATTTAACAAGAGAGATAAGGATGATATGTACAGCTGAGACTCATGAGCTTCACTCCCTTGATAAAATGGAGAGCAGTTGGAGCCTCACTGACATATTCTTCAGTTCTTGTCCACAGATTTAAAGACTTAAGGAATGGACTCGTGTCTTATTGTTGGAACCTGAATTTGAATGAACTCAGTGTAGTGAACAATCTGGTTCATTACCTAGTCAATTTTAGATGAATATATTTAGAAACAATAAACTTTTTACTTTATGAGATACAGCACAATACTGTGATTATTGAAAAGAAGACCAGAATCAAATGACAGATCAGACATAAAATATATTTATTAAGGAAACAATCAGATTTACAGTTAAAGGGCCCGAGGTGATTATAAGTTAATATTCTCACTGTTTCAGCTTTGTACGAGAGGGCGGGTTCATATTTTTAAATGGTTAGAGATGGCGGCGGCGAAAGAGGACAAGAAGAGAGGCATTTTGACGACCGAAATAGAGTTCCGAAAACTGCAGTTAAGAAAGCCATCATCTTGCACTGATTTCAGGTAAGGACTTACATCAAGACTGCATGTACTAAACACAAGTACTGTACTGTAGCTTCAACAACTAACCAAAGGTCATACAGTTGGTTTGTCTTACTGCTACACTATGCCTTGAGGCTAGTTACAAGCACAATAATATGACTCCAACTCTGGTACATATTTTCATTAATCTAAACTAAAATCTAGAACTCAAAAAAATTCCTACAGTAATGTATTGTATCAGCTGTGTGCTGTTTAATACACCTCCAGCAGGTAAGATCACTCAGTACAGTACAGTATAGGGTTCAGTACTTCAGTTATTGTATGGCTGTTCATACAGTATACTGTACTCGTGATGGTCAGGTTTAACTTTATATATTATCTTGTTGGAGAGTCAGGAGCTTTCACAATGAATATGATAAATAATGCTGCCTTTTGAGTGTATGAAAGTAATATTTCTGACAGATTTTCTACATTAGAATTCAAACTGTTGGTAGCATATGAAACTGAAGCAATGGGAGAATGTTGTAAAACATAAGGGAAGAAGTGGCAGAATATGAAGGTTAGGTTAGGTTAGGGTCGGTTAAGTTAGGTTAGCTAGTTAGAGTACAGTGGTGCAGTACAGTATATGGGACAAACATATGATAGGCCACTGTAATAACACTCTTTCCTGCTTGAATTGAGGATGGTGTATAAATAAAGGCATAGTCTGTAACTACATGTCTTGAAGCACAAGTCTTAGAGCTCTCCATTGTAAGTCAGGCCCACTCGGAGAACAATAGCTTGATTTGTGTCAGCTGTTATGCAAGAGGAGAGCAACAGAAAGATGAAACAATATGAATAGAAATTGGGACAGAAAATTACTAAAAAACTAGGAGAGAACAAGTAATAAAGATATAGAAGTAGGCATAGTCATTGAACAGTGTAAAAAGGAAGGAGGAACCAAAACAAAACAAAAAAACCGTCAGGAAAGAGAAAATAGCCAAGAGAACTAATAGAGAGGGTAGATAATAAAGAAAGGAGAAAAGAAAGCATAGAAAGAAATTAAAACTTGCAGAATTCAAATTAACCAAAAATAAGCTGGTACTTTTTCTTAAGTTGATGTAGAAACTCCTCACTAGGGTTAGAGAGCGTTCAGTTCACACACACTCCATTGGTCTCGGTACAGAACAACCATCTTGTGTCATACAGCTCTTAACGCTCTACAGTACTGTATAATTTTCCTGTAGTATTTGTGATGAAGAAGAAATTTGTGTTGCCAAAACTTTGCATACTGAACTAAAAACGACTTCCTTTTTATTTTAGCATCGAGTCCATGATTTATTGTTTTACTTAAGACCAACTCCCTCTGGATATGATGTGACAGGTATTTTTAATCTGAATTCAAGGATCTTGCTCACGAGGGAGCCTTAGAGAATATATATTATAAGTTACATGAATTAGACAAGCTGTAAAATAGATCTTGAGGGGTGGAAGACAAAGTAAATGAGTGTGTGTTGTAACAGTCGTACAGTACTGCCTATAAGGAAGAATTAAAACATGATGTAGAGGGACATCCAAGTGTGAATTGAATGAAGTACATCTCTTTGTGGCCGTTTCCTGTGAGTTGTTTATACCGTCAGGGTCGTGGGTGATGGTGAGGGAGTAGTGAAGTTTGAAGCAAGATGCAGATTTCAGAGGGGATTGGATGATGAAGTTAAGATCTTTGAAAGGGATTGGATGATGGATTAGAAGACCAATAAGAGAATTGGGTGATATTAAAAGAGAGAATGAATCACTGAATTAGTATTGACATGAATAAGAGATAGTGTTTAGGTGAGACAGTTAAGGTTAATTATATAGTAGACTCTCCCTTACCTGCAGACGTTAGGGACAAACCACCTGCAGATGTTTGATGTTATAGTGATCAACCAAACCACAACGAACCTCATTAGAACAAATCACTTAGAGGATAAACACACAATGGGTTCAAATGTGTCATATCACTCATAGAAAATTTCTCTGCATCATTCAACATTGTGTCATCTGTTCTATAATGCATGGGAAGCACTTTTTATGTTTTTCAATGCATGGGGCTTGGCAGCCTGGTCGATTACAAGAAGCCGAAGCCGGTGCGCCCCCACAGCATTCACACAAGTTAAGATGATGATGATGACCCTGCCCGTAGTCTGTATAAAATCCCGATGCTAAGGCCAACTCACCAGCAGCTAGAGTCCGTGTTAACAAGCATCCCTTATAGAGAGAGAGAGAGAGCAGCTTCTTCAGTATAAAGCACTTGATTGGGAGAGAGGTTGTGGTGCTCTACCAGCTTCTGCAAATCTCTGGTGTAAGCATCACGTAATTCCTCTTTGGCAGTTGCTTTCTCTCCTGAAAAGACGAGCATGTAGATGCCACAGCGATGCTTAAAACATGTTAACTAACCTGGAGGATTGTTACTCGCCGCCTTAATGCCCACTTTTCTATCAAGTACCTTTGCTTTCGCTGATGGCCTAAGGGCACTCATTATAATACCACAAGTGCAGGTTTGTTTGAGGTTCTCGTATGTACAAGGTGACATTTGGCATCCCTGTCCCATGCACTGATTTCTGCTTTGACTCATATGCTTGTTGACCAACATAAAGTTTAACACGTTAGCTCTTCTTGGTGCGAATGTCATAAACTGTCCTTCCTCGTAGACTGAATTCAATGGCGTTGTTAAGTACACAACATGTTTTATCTCGGCCAAATCAGCAATAGAAGACACGATAGGGCTCTTGAGTGCCACCAGATTGTTCACTTAATATATCACACTGAAAGAAATTACGATTAAAAGATAGAATTGGGATACAGTACTGTAGTCCATTTTAAGCTGTTGATAGGTGAGTGTTGTAGGTAGATGGTCAGAAACTGTTGATAACTTAAGTTTGTTGGCACTTGGTGTACTAGACAGATAATTACTGCAAGAGTCTATTGTACTGTGTAGGAAACTCTAGGGTGAGCGAGAAAGACATACATGAACCATCGAACATGTGCAAAAAAGACTTACTTTACACAATGAATCAAGTATATAATCATTGATGAATGTTTAGAAGATGTACTCTTGAAGATTATGAGTCGACAAACATACTCATAATGTGGGCAATAGTGTATAAGTTTTGAGTAGGTGCTGAGGTCACGTGATGGTGATTTGTACCAACTATGAACAGTATTATTCTCCTACTAAAAGTTTCTAAAATTTTCCCTTCCTAACCTTTCTTTTGTGTTATGTGTTACTCTTGACAATTTGAACTGTATATATTTATAATCATTAAAGCTTTTATTAATGTCTTGTTAATCAGATAAGTATCCCAATAGATGATTGATTACAAGTGTGTTGGTTATAAAGGCCTGATATTCTTGCTGGGGCTCACATCACCTGTAACACACTGCTCAGGTCATTAATGCTATACAGTACTGTAATTGCTTTAGTTTAATGGATAACATTATGTGATTAATGGTATATTACTCTCACTGCGATAGAAATGTTAAGAGCAATTTGATTATTATTTAAAAGTTTTACTGAAGTTGCTTAGTTTGATGTGTACATATTGTGTCATGCACTCTTAATGTGTTCAAAGATGATTGGAAAGTTTGTGTCGTGGGGGGTGAGGTTAGTACAGTGCGGTGATGTACTTCAGGCACCACAAGTGACTGCTGCACAAAATAGACAACCTTTTATGCCTCAATTTTTAGGGAGGTTGAGGACTCTCCGTCAGAGGTCACCAAGGAAAATTTAGAGGGTGTGGGTTCCTCTCCAGCCGACGTGGGGTGGTCGGTACCTCTCCTGCGTAGTGTCGTGGCCATGGTAGTTGTAGTACTTGTAACCTATGTAAGTTGTGAGGCATGTTAGTGTGTGCGTGTGTGTAGAGCAACGGCTAACATAGTAAACTGCTCGGTCGCTACTAATACAGAAAGGGCTGAGGAAACATGACAGCAACCTTTGATTGTGGCAGTACAGTACAGTATCCTAACAGTGGTGTGCTCTTGGCTCATAATCACTAAGGTTATGGATACATCATTATGTTGTGTGAGACTTAAGGCTCGTACCATCTCCATACAACATACTTTACTACACAGTATTAAAGAGTTTTGTATAATAATGTGTGAAGGAAATGTTATGTTGTAATCCTAGGTTGCTGTTGTTGACCTTATAATGGCAGAACTTTGGCCTGAGGCGGCACAACTAATACTTCTTCATTTCTATGCATCTCATTATTATACTGTACCTGATTTTGCACCTTTATTGTTTCTTTGAAGAATATTCTTTCATTTTTTTTCTTTTTCTTATCAATTATGAAAATAAATTATCAGTATAAACATGTGATAAAGTCATTGGCTATATTAATATAAATTTACATCATAAATAATCATCTAAGATAATTTATTTTATGCATAAAATTGTTTTTCTCTCATTTGTGAGCCACTTACCAGTGCTGCAGGATGGCCAGAATCAACAACAGAAACACACACACAAATCTTTCAATCCATCAGCCATTTACTCTGTTGTGACATCCCATAAACTTCTCTACTCAAGCCCTGAATTCATATCTAAAATTTTGACTTCATGCAAAAGATAGTTGTTTCCTGCCAATCAGTGAGAAGAAACCAAACAAAATTATCTATATAACAGTTTTCATATCAGGTATAATTTACTGGGACAGAGACATGAATATTTATGAAGTAGTTTGTCTATGAAGACTAATTGTCAGTGAGTATCCTTGTGTTATCCATTGACATATTAAGAGACATTACTTTGAGAGACTTTCATATAGTTGCTCGCTGCTGGGGATTTATTGATTTATCTTTCTTTACTGTTTTTTTTTTCTTTCTTCTCTTCCAGGACTATTATAAGATGCTGAGGTATGGACAAGTGTATGCAACAATTTGTGTTCTTGTGCCATCTTTAGAACATTGTGGTTGTGAAATTAGTATGAATGATTTTTTGACAATATCAGTAAAATGTGTTTCTCTGTTTTAGGTTTGTGAACGGGTTCTTTGATCCCCGCCACAAGCGTAGTACGATGGATAGCGGGTATAGTACGTGTGAGAGTGTTGACCAGAGATGGTCGCAGGAAAGTCAAGAGGTGTGTATCCTCCCTCCACTGTGTGTCTTATTGATATGAGATATTATTTACTCTATTTTCATCCTGAGCCAAATTAATTCATGTATTATTTATTTGTTTGTTTTTCTGCCGTAATTATAATAATGTGCGGAATTAAAACGGCAACTTTTATCAGTATGTTTATCGTTATATTTATACAGAGCTTGGAATACGAAGACCCACGTAAGTTGGCTGTTAGGGCTGCAGCTTGTACCAAGGAACAACGACAAGAACGGGGCCGTAGTGGCCCTCCGTCTCGACCGGTCAATGGCATACCCAACGGGGGCATTAGTCCAGGGATGAACGGCTCTCAGACGAATATCGGGCAGGGAGTGAATGGCTCGGGTTACGGGACACAACAGACGGGGGAACTTGCCACCAGTGGTTTGTCAACACCGAGCACACTGAGTCCTGGGGATGGCTTCAACTTAGAGGATGAGTTCAACAAGGTAATGACTCTCCTGCATTCTTTGTACCTTGATAGCCAGCAACCGGAATCTTGAACCAATTTTTTTATTAGCCGACGGAAAATCTCTATATAGTACTCGTTGATTGTTAGTATCGTGTAGAAGCAACAAGTGACATTTCTCTAGAACCTGTGTATATGTGAGGCTCCTGTACCAGTGTTCATCAGCCATCTATTTAACTGTTAGTCCACTTGTAAAGTCTTCAGGATATAAAGAGAAATTTCCAAGCATATATCAGATGTTGATCACACTTGGTACCAAACTCTCCTTGTCATGTTATCTGACTTTTTGGACTTGTGACTTTTGAGGAGTTGAAGGTCAGAATTGCACAGCCAGGTAGTCCACAGCCTTTTCTCATAACACAATATCTTGCAGACTCATAAAGCATTGATGAAACTTGTTCAAAAGATACTTTATCATGTACAGTACAGTATATAATATTGTTTGACCTTAAAACTGAGACTTTTCCTAACAGCACAGAGAAAGTTTGTCATTACAATATTTGCCTTTTGGGGATTTTAATGTTTAAGAGTTCAAAATGTCAAATGCACCATCATGTTGGGTAAAGTCTGGAATAGAAGACAGTTTTCCATTTTGTGGTTTGTGAGACGTTCTCCTGATATTTGGGAGCTCAGGCGTTGTGGTGATAAAATTATACAACATGGCTTCTGTTTCCCCTCTCAGGCCCTGAAGATGAGACAGGACTATGAGAACATTTATGGGAATGATCATTCACCAATAAAAGAAAATCAAAGGTGAGTACAGAAGCATTAATGTCCAGATGGAGTGAGTTGAGGTGAGGCAACAGGAGCCATAAGTGAGGCTGTGTGGTCATGGCGTGGAAGACAACCTGTCCTGTTGACTGAGGCTTATCTGAGGTCCTTACCCCCCCCCCCCCCCTGCACGTGTTACTGTACATGTTCCCTCCACCCCCCCCCTATACTCTGTGTGGACATAAATGCATGTATACAGTATATATTCACTTTATTACATACATGGACACATACATGTACTGAAACTGTTTTAATCACACTCACATTCCTAGCCACAGCGGCGCCAACATTGCCCCTCGTACTCCATACCAAGTGAAAGACACAGTGAGATATATGGATTGTGAATAACATTTATGCTGTGATATTTTATTGTGTTTTGTTATATTCATACAAGATATAAGTTAGGGAGCTGCTAAGGTTAATGACAGGTCTAACAGTTCACTAACATCATCAAGAGCTTGCGTCGTCAGCTCCACCATCGTAACCTCTGCTGCCTCGCTAACTTGGCATGCGTCTCTCCTACTAACTCTCTTGTAGCTTTCTCAGTTAATGGCATGATGGGGCAATTGAAATTCTTATTATGCTCAGAACTTCTGTATGACAAATGTTTATAAAGTTATTGCTGCCCCAGATTTATTTCATACTTTCTCAGCAGATACAGAAGGTAAGAGGTAACAAGAGTGTGTGTACAGTACATCTGTGAGTGTGTGTCTGTCTGTGTGTATGCATGCACGCAAATGTGTGTCTGTCTGTGTGTGGTTGTGTTTTTTATTTTTTATTACCATTTGGAGGCAATAATTGTATGTTAACAAGGAGTGAATATGATGGTGTGTTATCTTGCATGGCCATCAGTTTGTCTTGTGTCCTTGAGGTGCTTACTATGACTGGTCTGCCATTGTAATATGATGTTATTGTTGATGGTATAAGTCTATGAAGGTAATACAGTGAGTCCTCGTAACGTCGTGGTTCTGTTCCTGAAAACCGCGACGTTAACGGAATTGATTTTCCCCATAAGAAAACGATAAAATATGGGAGTTCTGTTCCCCAGCCTCCCTTTGCCCCATGAAATACATTACATATACATAAATTCAATGGAAATTTTATAGAAAATAGTATATATTATACTCATAGAAGTACCACTTCCAGCACTATCCTTAATCTTGTCTGTGATGGTCCAGATAGTAAGCTCTGTTGTAGGGGTTAGACCTAGCACAACACCAATATCCACCACACGTTCACCTTTCTCAAAACGGTTTAAAACCTCCATTTTCGTAGCAAGGCTAATGGTCTTACATTGCTTCTTCACAACACTCGCATCACTCGCACTTGATGGACACTTGGAAGCCATTTCGAATGGTTACAGTAGAGTATTTAGAGCAAAAACACTTAAACATTCACGAATGCTGTGGAAGCCTGACAAAGACTAGGGACGCTCAGCGAGAGAGCGTAGCGCCCCAAGATGAGAGAGGGTGATGCGCCGTACAAAGTAGTCCGTGACGACGTTGCACCGAATGGTCGGGACATTGTCTGAATCATGGGTATCTAAAGAGTAGCGACGTTATAATGAAACAATGTTGTCGGGGGGCAACGTTAAACGAGGACTTACTACACAGTAAAGATTTTATTTGTGAGAATAAAGCAGCGATATCAGACGTTTGTGTTGGTGTGAAACAGTGAGAATATGTGGCGAGAATTCACCCAACATCATCCAGATGTGTCTTTGTTTGCTTGTATTTCTGTGTTTGTTTGTCTTATTGGCTTAGTGTTTGTGTCTGTCTGTATGCTTATGTGTGTGTGTGTGTGTTTATCTGCCAGACTGTATTCATAACTCTTGAAAGCATGATAATTTCTCTGGTTGAAACTCAGGTTTGTTGAATTTTCTTTGGAATGTTCTTATGTGTAGGTAAGAACTAAGAGGGGGACTGGATTTGTGTGGTCTCTCTACAAGAACCAGAACATTGAGACCACATAAGAATGGGAGAAGAGGACAGATAATGGAGGCCGTAGATATAAAAGAAGCGTGCTGTTATAGGCATGGCAAGGGACAGTACAGTACTGTAATGTCTTCCTGAAGCATCTTGGTTGTAGCCAAGTGTCCACTTATATATTTTTATCACAAGCACATAAATAGTTTTTGTGTGGCCAATGTCAGTCAGATGTGTCTAAGTGAGGAACTTTTCTCACTAGTATATTGGTTATGGCTTGTGATATGCAGGTGTAAAAATTTTCCAAGTATTTCCCTGTTGTCTTGCAGGGTAGCTGGAATTAAGAGTAAGCACAGGCTTTCCCATCACTCACTGTCATTCAGTTAATATTACTGGTGTAACAGATGTCTTGTGCTATGGTCATCATAACAAGGCCCCAAATATATCTCTGGTTTGAGACTGTCTTGTCACTCAATGTAGCATCAATTTATCTAGGGAAAATATTCACTTATTTTGAAAAGGGGAGATATGTTTTATAAAACTTGGAATTCTGTGGCATATGTGATAAAATACTGTAATACAATGCTAATTATATGTAACTTTGTGTGTGTCTGAGAGTCATGATCAGTAGACACATACAGTGTGTTCCTCGCTGCGTCTGTTGTTGCCATCGGCTCAAAAATACACGAGGTACTTGCATGGCAGCGCTACATTCACTTGTTTTAATGTCTCGGCAGTGTTTGGATGCCTTCATTTACCTGCAGTAATATAAATGTAAGACATCTTATGACATGAAGTCTGTGGGTCTTATTACTGTGAGGAACACCCCATATTGTCTTATAAACAAGTAATCAGTTTTACAAGTTACAGTATTTCTTACTAAGTTTGCACACTCAGGTGACTCCAGTATGCTGGTAATGTTGATCATCCTAGCATGTTAATATCATCCTAGTATAACATCTCTCTATAATATCTTTGTTAACGTTGCATGTGTAATAACTGAGCTCGTGCAAGTCTTATTTTCTGTGTCTGTCAGAAGCATGTTGTGTCTCCCCATAACTTATACATTACTGTACCCTCAGTCAGCACATTAATGTCCACAATCACTCAGAAGTTCCCCCAAGGATATAGATCACCTTGCTGTCATCTCAGTGTTTGTGTTTATTTAAGAGAGTTTATTTTTAGAATAGTTTGCTTCATTAATTTAGATATGATTTGAATTATTTTTAGATGCCTTGACTTTGTTTATTTATTTTTCCTCATAATAATTTGAACAAATTTTCTTAATGTTCAAACCCAAAATCCATCCCTGGATGAGTTAGTCAATTGGTAAAGAATGAGGTGCGAGTGTGTGCATGGCTGCATGCTGATTGTGTGGCCATCGGTTGTGTTTCAGCAACAGTGGTGCTATTTGGAATGTTGGGAGTAGCAGCCACAGCAGCAGCCACAGCAGCAGCAACAGCAACCACAGCAGCAGCAGCAACGGGGGCATCACCCTTCGCCATCCCCCTGAGCCCCCCCATCCCCATAACCCCGATCCTGGAGGGGGCTACATCCCCCCCAACCACCCCTCCTCCCAACATTCCCACGCCCACGTTCCCACCTACAGGTTGGTGTCCCAGCCTTGCTTCACTGCCTCATCCAGGGCTCCTAGAGTTCCTTATTTGGTCGTTTTTTTCTTTTTTTGTGGGGTTAGGGAGGAAGAGACATAGGATTTGTGTGCAAGAATGACTTATAGCTCTTTAGTGGATACTGTGGGAAGGAACTCCTTTATGTGGATAAACTTATTGGGAACAAAAATCCTGGTAAAATTTTTCTCTCCCCATGATCGGCTAAATACTGTACACGTATTGTTATTCCACTGTTTAAGACTATACACTTAAGGCGACTGTACTAGACTGTAGACCAGATGAAGACTAGAAGACTAGATCTTTTTTCATATTGCACAGTACTTTCTCAACAGTCAGGACTTTATAGTTGACTGTATCATTTGTTTTGTACAGTATGGGTATTAGGTAAACAGAGGCAGGTAATGTATGTACAGTACAGTATTTGTCAAGTGAAACTCTGATTTTTTTTCTTACTACAAAACTTCCTTCTGCTTATTCTTGCTACAATCCGACTGCATTAGCTTACGTGCTGTTCTCTGTGTGTTTATGCAAGGCCAATCTTCCATCTTAATTTCAAATATATAATAGCAATAATCTTCTCTGCTTACTCTTGATGACAAGGTTTTATGGACAATGCTTATCTCTGACAGGGAGAGTTTCTCGAGTCAGGTAGAAGAGCACTGGATATTTGCTGGCCGTGTTTAGGAGGTGTTGTTGATTACAGGATGTTATGCTTGTGTCACTGTGTTTTGTTGGTGTGATGTAGGATTCTTGCATCAAGTGTGAAATGTTATTCTTAAATGTCGTGGATCATTCCTACATTAGATAAGAAGTTCCAGTCTTGCATCAGAAGTGATCTCATATTCTTGCATCAGAGGTGACATCTTTTTCTTGCATCAGAGGTGACATCTCTTTCTTGCATCAGAGGTGACATCTCTTTCTTGCATCAGAGGTGACATCTCTTTCTTGCATCAGAGGTGATATCTCTTTCTTGCATCAGAGGTGACATCACATTCTTGCATTTCTTACGACTGCTTGGTCATGTGTGTGATAAGGTGTGGCTGTTGTAGGTACCTGTAGACTCGTTAACACACACCTGCACAAGGTGTGTGGTCTTCATGTTGCAGTGTTGTCTTCACTAAATCTATACACAGTGCAGTAGTCTTTATAACTTGTATTATCTGGTTGTGGAATTGTTTCTGTTGTGTTGTTGGGTACATTAATTTGTGTATACCAATCCACTAATAAGTCATATACAGTACCACATTGTGATAACCTGAACCAGCTATAATGAAGTACAGCTTATAAAAAAGAAATTCTAGGGAGACAAATACACATAAAGTCATCAGTGAATGAGTCACAAACTGTACTGTTATTTTCATCTTCCAGTAATGGTAGCACACTGTAGAGGAATCACTGAGGAGTAGTGTAGTGCCACCATTAGTGAATACTTTAACAGAGTAACACACTGTCATGGTTTTTATATCGTGGTGGTGTAAGAGTGGATTATATTATATAAAGATTATAATATGTTGTGTTTCGTATATCTCATACCGTAGAGTTCGATACCTTCACACTAGTACTTACAGGAGATTATGGTGTATCTACGTAGAAGTTCACTCCACCACTCGACATTCCATGATTTATACTTGATAAATGATGATTTAATGAATTCCATTAATTTCCAACATCCATCTAGTTATTGGTTATACTTTGTCACAACCAATCAGTCATTACCTTGAGTAATAATAAGATAGGATCACAGATACGGGCAGATAATTGCACTTACATTTATTTATCAATCTTCCATACAATGATTTACAATTTGCATGGACATATGAGTCACTCACGTCCACACTGTAATAAAATTAATCTTCTAAAAGAGAATTTTCAACTTGGGGACACATGTGATTACTCTACTATGGGTATGACTTAACAGAGCCTAAATTCTTCAAGTGATACATTTACTTCCAGCCTGGATTGCTCCTGTTGCAAACCAGGCTTCCACACAAGAACTTCTTTCATTGGGAATAACAAAAAAAAAAGTACTCCTGGGTTACCACACATAGTCTCACGTCACTGACAGTCACTGTAGACCGTTGTCGCGGCAAGGAGAACTGGTACGTGTGACTTGAATTAGCCACTTAGGTGCAATAGGCCAGCCTGGATTGCTTTTGTCTCAACCAGGCTTCCACACGTGATATTTCCACGGGGAACAAACCTAGGTTAACACACTTAATCTCGTCTCGTGTCGATCACGGTCACTGTAGACGGGTGTCGTGCAGGAGAACTCTAAGCGTGAATTGATAAACCATTTACTGTAGGTTTGATAGGCCAGCCTAGATTGCACTTGTTGCAATCAGGCATCCACACGTGATATTTCCACGGGGATAACAACCTAGGTTAACACACTTAATCTCGTGTCGACGACGGTCCACAGGCGGAGTGGCGGTGGAGGACTCCGTGTGGTGTCCCGTTCCCTTCAGGCTAAACCATGGCCAAGGGGATACTACTTAAAATGAGGTTCTTGGGTGTGATGCCATGAGCAGTACAACACTGTCTCACTGGCCTCCCCCTAAAGGCTGGCTAACATACCACTAATGGAAAATATATCTCCCAGTTATGCCTCGCCTGGTGCCTTATCTTTAGTAAAACAAACTTTGGAGTTGGTTGCCTAATGCAACCCATGACACACACAACCAAAATCTTATCCAAGTAGGGTGAAGGATGCAATATATTAGTGTTAGTTCTTTAAAAGTACCATATCAGACATTGGCGTAAATTCTCTATCATAATCAGTCAGTCTGAGAATCACTAGTTGCTGTAGAGTCAACTTCTAAAGTCCATTCACCTCTCCCCCTGAACCACAAACTACAAGACTCAGACATCAGATCCCAAAGCAGTAGACTAATAAATTATTCTGTCCATAAATGCTTCGGATTCATGAGTCTGAATCTCGGGGTTTGTGGTTCAGGAAAGGTGAACGAACTCTGGCAGTTGCCTGTACAGTACATTATATAAGCAGTATATTCATCAGATCATTAGCAAATTAGAGTAACTTTTCATCAGTTGATCAGCCAGTTTGAAAAATGTTGTTGAACCATCAGCAGACTGGATTAACACATCAGCTCCTTATAACACTATACTGTACCTTCAAATCTTGGATGAAAGGGAGTAATGCTCTGTACCCCTTGTATCATTTCCTCAAGTTTCTTTCAGTAATGTTATATATACAGTACTGTACTACTTTTATCTGCCATTATATAATAGTACAGTTTATACTTTTAATGATCTATTAGTGGTATCGTGTTTTCTTTCTGTGCATCTGTCTACTATAATCGATTCCTAATTCTCTCCTGAAGCTCTCCAACAGAGGCTAGGCACATGCAGTATCATCCCCAGACATTTAACACTGTTGACCCTGATATGATTTTAATATTTACTGAAATGAAGAAAAAATACTGTCTGATTCTTGCTGATGGGAAGAAATGACACTGTTTTAGTGTTCAGTAAGTCCCCAAGTTACGTACATAATGGGGACCAAAAGGTTGTACTTAACTCGAAATGTACGTAACTCGATAATTTCCGCGAGTTTCTTTGGAAAATCCTGTGCTGTTTTCCAATCAGCACTCGCCGCCTCACCAGTCACTCGAACATTATGCAGCTTATTTCGCACCTTGAATCGGTTAAACCACCCATTGCTAGCATTGAATGTCACAGTATCATCAGGGTGATCTTTCTTTAGGTCGTTGAAAAGACTTAGGGCTTTCTCCTGAATCATACTGAGACACAGAGGCTTACGTTTTTGTGTGCAGTCCTCGATCCACAGCGCAAGATATTTTTCCATTTCTTCCAGAACCTTCCCTCTTCTTTTAGTTATAATCGTAGATTGCATTGGCACTGCAGATTTCACATGTTCCTTGATCTTTTCTTTGCCCTTATCAATTGTATTAACAGTTGACCGACTCAGGTTAAATTTGCGGGCAACATTGGTCAACTTTTCACCACTGTCAAGCAGTTTTATTATGTCCATTTTTACCTCTAGTGAGATTGCTTGACGTTTCGTAGCACTCCCACTGGCTTCACCACTCTTACGCTTTACACCAGTCATTGCACACAGAGTAAAGTGTACAAAATAGGGCAGAAATTCACAGGAGAAGTATGCACAATGACCACACGTGTTGTTTTGGTGCGTCTAGCGTGTCGTCTGCATGGTCAGTGATAGTGGCGGCGCGGTGCGGCTGGCTCGCCCGCCAAATTTAAAAATTGCTCGCCCTTTTAAGACAATATTTTTGCAATTAAAGACTTCAGAAACGATGTACGTATCGGCCGTTTGTACGTAATTCGGATGTACGTAATTCGGGGAAGAACTGTATAACAAATTAATTATATATTTTATGAAGCTGAATAATGAGAAGAAAGTTAGTAGTTATATATTTTAAAATATTTCCAAGAAATAACTCATATTTGTGTTGCCTCCTGATGTCAGTTCCACTTCTGATATCGACCTGTTAGTTTTATTTACCAATACATACAAGATGCTTATTTGTGGTATATCAGCACAAGTGGGGTATTCATTGTTTGTGTGTGACTGGTTGGTTGGTTGGTTGTGGTTATTACGGTATGTGGAACTCTGAGCCGACGATCCCGGGCGGGTTCAGTCCCTAATAAGAGATATTTAGTTGTTAATTTGTTCAGCAGAAGGTGTTGCTAAGAAGAGAATGTCGGATGCCTCTCCCCTTCAGGTCTAGATAAAGGAGTTCTTAATGTATTTAGTTTGAACCATCCCAAGGAAACAGTGTATACTTAGATGTGTAAATGAACTGTTAAAGTCAGTTGCAATATCCTGCTCTCCTCCCTGAGTTCTTGGTGTTTTCTTAATGGCTTAATATGCAGCTGGTAGGTAAGATCATATTAACCCTCTCCTAACCACTCCTGAGCTAGATCAAGCTGTGCTTTTAGATGGCTAAATAGCAGGGAGACCGCTGAGATACTACCACTGTACTCTTGTTAATATTGGGATAATGTTGGTCAGTTATGTAGATACTGATAATTAGATTTAGTTCTTTTAGATGGGACAAACAGAACCAGTGATGATTTGAACATTATTTTGTACCTTTGTGTTACCTCCTTCAGTAGTCTTGAATAGATTTATCTAATTTGTTGTTCAGTGTAGCATAGTTATGTACAGTACCTCTACAATAGTAACTTAAAATTTTGGAGAAAAAATATTAATTACAGTACTTTTTATTTCAGCATAGATTGACCTTTATGTTTTTGAGGTTTTAATAACTTTATGTTCTGCTTACCTTTACAGAGAGTATGTTGAAGCAAAATTACAAAAGAGGGCAATGGAAAACAATAATATCTATAGACGACAAGCAGATGGAAGCGCACCTTCAGCTGAAAATGGAACACACAGATCAGTGGAAAATTTATCCCACCGAACCGACGTTGCAACACACCCTCGACCGAATCCGATGGGGGCTTCAAAACCTTGCAATGGCGTATGTATAATCTGCTTCTTGTTGTTCTCTGCCGTCATTTTACCAGTGTCTTGGAGAAGGAGTTAAAACTTCACTTTGTAAATGAACTTCCCAGGTTCTGTTAAATTATTTAGGTCCCACTTGAAGTCTGGTCTTTGGTTGTTTTTTGGGGTTTCAGCTGTTAGAGATCTGTCAGTCAGAAGGAGTCAAGGTGGAGACATCCTCTGTCAATGCTGGTGTTCTCTCGGGTAAGTCTCGTAACCATCATGATGCAACAGTTAAGAGAAATCATCCTTACAGAGATTTTGTACAGTAGCAGCAAACAAATTCTCATGTAAATGATATATTCTTGGATATCAAGTAATGGACAGCTGCTCTTATTTGTGATGGCGCTGCAGGTGATACATGAGGTGAGTTGATGGTAAGAGTTTATCAGATCTCTAGAATTGTATTTTATTATTAGTATTTTTTACTAATGCTAGCTAATGCTGAATTGAGCGCTGAGGCTGTTTTTTGTCTCATAAAGAACTGCCTTTGTTCTTATAAGTTGTTATTTGCTGCTCTGCTAAACACAAGCTGTTTGGAAGTTGTACAGATATGATAAGAAAGCATCATGATAATTCATTGTTCTGGATTAAAAATGTTTACTGGTACATCATAGTTTTTATCATTAAAACAACTTATACCACACTGGTACAGTATTCTCATGTGTCAGAGATGTTCCTTCTTTAACTTGTAAGTCTGTGTTAGAGCACTGAAGGTTGTTCAGTTCTGTAGTGGTATTGATGGAAGGTCAATGAAAACTATTTTAATATATACGGCATTCCTATGATACAGTAGTTGAGTACAGTACAGTAGTACAATACTGTACTGTACAGTACAGTAGTACAGTACAGTACAGTGCAGTTGTACAGTACAGTACTGTACGGTGCAGTACAGTACAGTAGTACAGTACAGTTCAGTTGTACAGTACTGTATAGTGTGTATGTTCCTCCTCTAACTGCTTTATTTTGTTTATTTTGTAGGTAGTATGACTAGTATCTTATTTGATATTAAGTTGTATATTAAAATTTCCTTTTGTATTCAGCATCTAATGAACTGCAAGTGTATTGGTATGATATTTAAGTTATGGCGTCAAGACCCTCGTACACATATTCGGCAATGGATGTCTCCGTAAGGTTATGATAGATAAGGTCTGTACATTTACCAAACTCTTCAGGAAAAATGTGCTTACAGCTTGATGGATATTCTCAGAGGTTGCCTAGTCAACCACGACCACAAGACCTCAGTCGGGAGGACATGACGCGAGCAGACGTCAAGACTATACAGAAGGAAGCTGTCTTGTCTTATATAAAGGTGAGGTCGCTGCCCCTCACGACAGGTTGGGTTATACAGTATTATAAGGAACCGGCATAATATTGAACCTCTTACAAGTTCCTCCTCAGAGAAAATCATTGAACCTAGAAAATTTAGTTATTTACTAAAGGAACTACTTCACCTTAGTCTCTGATTGAAGAACTTTATTGCTTGATCTTATTACAACGTAAATGATTCAGTAAACAAGGATAAGGAATTCTAGTGTTACAAGAAGTGCTCCTTCCTTTCTTATTTAAATGAATCCTCATATTTAAAGGGCTGAGTCTGTCCTTTCTCTCTCTCTCTCTCTCACTTTAATAGACTTCTAAAGCTATACCATATTTGTCAGTATATAATTATTGTCTGGAAAACCAATCTGATCGCTGTGAATACTTGTGGATGCTCCTCTGTACTGTGGAACGCGATGCTCTTCTTGTACTTTCTTCACGGGTTATGGGCAGCTATAACTAGATAATATAAAGTACATTAAGCATAGAATGGGTACTGCTGCTCTTTGATGTATGCGGTGAGTGAGTGTCTTCAGATTTTGTCTGTCTATGTGTACGGTATGACATAATTTTTTTAAACTCAATCACAGTGAGCCAAATATTTTATTCCCATAATATAAAATCGTATCATAATTACTAAGTCATAAGTTACTTAATGATCTGAGTTTGAGATATAACTTAGCTGCTGAGTTTTGCCTTGACGATGATAATGGCACGATACTGATGGTGATACGTTACAAGAGTTGACTTGATCTGAGTTTGACTTGACTGGTGGACTGTTTGGTGTCAGTCATGAATCTCTTGATTAAATTACTTCTTCTGTTGTGTTGATTTATCTCACAAGGCATGTTGCATGTGCTGGTCTTTATTGCATGCAGTGTTACCATATTTTGTGGTTGATGGACAGCTGTTAGTCAAAGATGTGTGAAGTTGGTCTGAAGTTTTAGGGGGATGCGATGTGTCAAGGTGTCTGACTTGTCTGCCAATGACTGTTTCAGGTTAATTTGAAGTTTGTAAATGTGTTGTATGTGACATCCTTGTGTTCAACTTATCAATATATTTTGTAATTGTTTTTATTGTCCTATTGTTTGTGAGTCATTAGTTGCATCTGTTGATCATAATAACTTTCCTTGCTAGTGAAATGTTCTTATAGTTGTTGTTGCTGAGGGTCACAGGTTGTCACTGGCTGTGGTCTGGTCAACAAGAGCAGTCTGGTAGTTAACAGTAAGACAGTAGAGTCATTTATGTCATATGATCACATTAAGTACAGTCTACTAATTTATAAATCCACCAACATTATGTATAATTTAGTTTTTACACACAACTAAGATTTATAAGTTATGTCAGTTTGTTCAGAAGTAAAGAATGGTCAGCTATACAGTAGTTCATATTGAGAGTACCTATTGGCTGTTCTTCTCGACCTAGTTAACTTACACTGAATTTTTTATTTTTTTATTTAGCACTGTACTGTACTACTATCTTATACAGTACAGGTACAGTACTCCCAATTTTGTTGCTTGTTTGTGTTTAAAACCACTGCATTTTAAAGTATGGCACAAACCCAGATTATTTAACAATGACATTATTAAATTTGAAATACTTATGGTTACTTATAAACCTTTAATTATCTGCCTGCTTCTAGCCCTCAACTCCTGGTGTCATGCAGCATGGAGCTTCCTTACACACTCACCATCTCACTGCTCTTAAACTTCAGCAGCATAATGACCTCATAATGCTCAGGTTTAGTGGGAGGTGATGAGGCATGATATAAAATCTTAGTAATAAACAACATGATTCTCCTTACTATTGAACTTTCCCTCTAATAAAAATTATGTTCATTCCTGTAACCCAAGTTTAACCATAAATTGGCTCCCTGCAGTTCTTACCATTATAACAAAACCCCCATACACCTAACAGTCTCCACTTACCAAACTCCCTGTCTGCAGATGTCAACTTGCGGATCATCTTCTACTATGGACGTAAATGTCTAAAAACAAAAACAAAAAAACAAAAATTCAATTCTTTTCTGATAACATTTATTAACAATGTGGATTTTTATCACGAGTTCAGATTATGAAGAAATGAATTGTGTCTTCTTGAATTTAGTTACTGTACTGTGTTTGATTGATATTAATAGTTAATTATTGTGCGTCTGTGCAACTGCTTCTACGCTTTTTAATTTGCCTGTGGTCAAATGCTTATTCAGTCAGATTGTTCTGCTGTAAGCTTCACGGACTACCTGTGTTATGTGGGTAACTGCTCTAGTTCTGAGTCCCTGTCATCTGCCAGGGTCAGACGTTATAGCTAATACTCCAGTTGGCTTTTGCTTATTATTGTGAGCACTTCCTCATGTTGTTAAAGGTAAACAAGCACCCTGAGAGGCACAAACGTTACACATGCCTTTGACTGTCCCCACATACATTCACAGTTCCATTTACTAATGTAATTTTTTTAGGTCTAATGAATATTTTGTTTTGTCAATTTCAGTCTCGAGTCAGTCCTAGTAAAGGGTCTTCCTCCAATTCACCGGATGTGAGCTTTGATTCTGGAGATGGTTCTTCCTACCCTGCCAGCCATACCAATCCCTCTCATCCCCAACACACACTGCCACACGCCAACTATTCGTCTAGTCCATACCCCAGCCAAACTATTAATTATGCAGTTAGTGCACCCCAAGTATCCAGTACACCTTACACAAGTAGTAGTAGTAACCTATATTCAAGCACAGGCCACCACACGTCCACACTACCCCCCCAGACCACCGCCGGTACCTATACTACCCGAGGAAGCACGAGTTCGTTACCCAAGGCTCCCACCACAGTCAAGGCCAGAAAACGAAGCGGTGGAGGACGACCCTTTGATCCAGACTCCTCTCCTGCCCATCTTAGTTTCACATATAGACGGGAATTGGAGAAGCAGCAACACGAGAAACAATTGATCGAAAATTTAAGAAATGTAAGTTTTACTGGAAGTGTGTACAGTACACAGTTAATATATACAGTACTGTATTATCATCAAGATGTACCCCCACCCTTTTCATTAGTATTAGTAGTAGTAGTAGTAGTAGTATTACAGTATTATTTTCATTATTATTATTATTATTGTAATTATTATTAATAATAGTAGTGCAGTAGTAGTAGTGGTGGTGGTATTGTTAGCCAGTAGAAGGTTTACCCTCCCAATGCATGTGTGGCTCATCCTACTACATCGACCATGACATGGTGTGTAAGAAAAGGGGCCTCGTGTGCATGAGGCATGACGAAATAAGGGATCTCGCATCAAATATGTTGAAGGAAATCTGCCATCATGTCACAGCGGTGGAATCGACCCTTTTCCATTGGGCAGTAAGAATCTCCTCCACATGACTTCAAACACATCCAACAAAGCCCGTGTGGTTGTCAGCGCTCGAGGATTCTGGACGTGGGGACAGCGAGCCTTTTTTGACATAAGGATTTTTGACCCCATGGCTGCATGTCATCGTAACCTAGCTCTAGATGCTACACACGGGAGGAATGAGAACGACAAGAACAAGGAATATGGGGAGAGAATTCAGAATATTGATCAAGGCAGCTTCACTTCTCGGGTGTTCACAACCTGTTGCGAGATAGGACTAGTGCAAGACGCTTCTACACAAGACTGGTGGAGGTGTCTGAGCAGCAGCAGCCTCCCAGAAGCCACTTTACAGCCTGGTTGAGGTGTCGACTGTACTTCTCTCTGCTTAGGTCTGCATTGCTTTGCCTCGGGAATGAGATCTTTGGTCCCAAAGCTGACAACAGTTGCAGATATTGATTTTGAGGCAAGAGTCACTGAATGCCGCATAGATATGCGACTTAACCAACTTATCACAAATTGGGTAGCTACTTTTGTATTAGGATATTTAATTTTAAGGCAATAAAAAGGCGGCAAAGTGTGGCTATTGGAGGAGGCTGGAGGCCATGCTTAGAAAAAAAAAGTAGTAGTAGTACAGGTTGTACCTCTCTAGTCCGGCAACCTCAGGACCTGACCGGTGCCGGACCATGGAAATTTCCGGACCATGGAAATTCACCCTTTTCCTTGATAGATAGTGACTTGTGCTTACACTTGGAAGCACTAGCACCACTTTCTCTGCTTCATGGTCTCTTTGAAGACATATTGAAGGGTTAAATGTCGTACAGTAGCCTCTCAAATTTCACGAGTTTTTAATTCAACGTTTTTTATTGAAACACACAAAAAACAAAACAATTCAAAATTTTGACGGTGGAAACTCGAATTTCGACGGGTTTGAACGGCTCACCAATGTTCAGACGTGCACAATCGTGTAAACAGCGTCATTTCTCTTATGTACAAAAGATTCATTATTGTTTATTACTGAATGTCTTTTTGATTGAATTAATGTTTATGTGTGCAAAATGAGCAATACAATTCATTAATAATACGTAGAATATTAAAACACACGAGGAGATGAGACGGCTTTGTTTTCGTTGTTTACAAAACCAGTGACTGACTGGTTCTACATATAAAACTGAAGAAAATAAGACCCTGGTTGTAGCTGTAGTAAAATTAATATGGTTGTTTTAAGTAATGTTATTTAATGTTAATAAATGGAACAATAGAAGTAGCTAACGATAATGGTATAGAAAAAAAGAGATCGCGTATGTAAGTGCGCACATGTGAAAACATATCGTCATTACTCTCCATAAGGATATGAAAGCAACACTTATTTACCGTTCATAAATATTTTAATTAATGTTTCTGATTTTTTTTTTAATTAATGTTTGTGTGCAAAATGAACAATACAATTCATTAATGCTACGTGGAATATTAAAACACACGAGGAGACGAGACGGCTGCCGGCATTGTTTTCGTTAATGCTTACAAAACCAGTGACTGATATAAAACTGAAGAAAATAAGACCCTGATTGTAGCTGTAGTAAAATTAATGTAAAAAATTTAACATGGTTGTTTGAAGTACCTGCCTGTAATGTTATTTAATGTTATAAATGGAACAATATAAGTAGCTAACCATTAATGGTAAAGAAAAAAAAGTGAGACTGCGCGTATGTAAGTGTGCACATGTGAAAACATATCATTAATCTACATAATATGAAAGCAACACTTATTTACTGCTCATATATATTGAAGGGTTAAATCTTGTACTTGTGTAGACAAGCAGAGAGAGAGAGCGAGCGAGCAGCCGAACTGCTGGATGTAAACAAACCTTAATTTCCCGCGGCTTTGTTGTTTTTTTACGAGGATTAGCCCACCCGGGCATAGGTCACTGACCCACATTGGGGCCTGAGGGGCAAAAATTTAATACTCCTGTAATAATTTTAATAATAATTCAGATTAGTTAAAAAAAAAGCTGCCTATCTACCTATTGGACAAACTAAAATCGTTCCGGACCACAGAATGCCGGACTAGAGAGGTACAACCTGTAGTAGTATTTCAAAAACACTTACAATTCGCATAAAAGAACCAGATATTTACATGATATAATTAGCCACCTAGTTCTTATCTCCCCAACATGAAGATTTGGTAGGTTTTAGCAGTCATGTCTGAGTATGTACAGTAGGTTTCTGGAAAAAAAAATTATATCCTAATTTCTTCTTTGTTGAAGAATGATTTTTGTTCTGTATGTTCATGAATTTTTAAGCTGTTGCCTCTCCAAATGAGGTGTTATGCTTGTTGTTTTCCGAAGAAGAGGCAGTTCAACTTTGCATAAGGTGGCTTGACTATCCCTCTCACTAGCCTTTCTTTACAGCCTACTAACTTAAATCCTTCAGAGACAATGTTTATCATGCATCTGAAACCTTATATTTCTTACACAATAAAAACTGATAAGAGTCACCATCTTCACTTACTTGAATGCTAATAATATGTGAACCTAATGATGTTAAATGCATTACAGATCATAGAAACAAGATTGAAAGTATCGCTGCCAGCAGATATGTCGGCAGCCTTAATGGACGGAGTGGTCCTCTGCCACTTGGCCAACCACGTCCGTCCCAGATCTGTTTCCTCCATCCATGTTCCATCCCCAGCTGTGGTGAGGCTTTTCCCCATCTTTATTGAGGTCTGAGTTGACCCCCTTTTTCTTGATATGTTGAAATGACAATAGGCAGTTTTTTGTAATGGAAATATTGTATTTCATTTTCCTATATGTTTCTACTCAATCTGTCTTCAGAGAGAGAAAGTGAAATTCCCTGCCAAAAGTACACACATTTTTTATGTGGCTGTTAGTGAAAATAGCATTAAACAGCAAACAGAAACTGAACCTCCATTATTTAACTCTTGAATCTCGGGTAGCAAGGGTAGGGTATGAAAGAGTTGTAAGAACAGATAGATGGAAATTAGCTACAGGTTCTTGTTAGTGTTTGAGATCGGGAGTAAAACTAACCCCAGCATTGTAAAGTTGGGATATATACTAGTGTGAATATTATGTGGGGGTACAAAGGTTCAGAACTTTTTGCTTTAAGGAGTTGTAGGTGAGATGAGTCCTAATCATGGTCAGCTGTGCCCTAATCATGGTCAGTTGGGTCCTAATCATGGTCAGCTGTGCCCTAATCATGGTCATTTGGGTCCTAATCATGGTCAGCCGGGTCCTAATCATGGTCAGCCGGGTCCTAATCATGGTCAGCTGTAATATAGCTTAAGTAGCCATAATGATAGTGGTATATGAAAGGTCCCATTATGGCCTTCATTGGGGTGTATTATACCTCATGAGGACTTTAACATGGGTACTGTACTTATACTATACCTCATGAGGACTTTAACATGGGTACTGTACTTATACTATACCTCATGAGGACTTTGATTTTGGGCATATTAAGTACCCCATTAATAGGACTATGTCAGAATACTAATGGTAAGGTTAGGGGCTGTTAGGACTGGGACCTGGAGGATGGGAGGAGTTAGTGTGACTAGTTATCCATGGAGGAGGCTGGTGGCTCATTAAGGATATGCATACCAACTTACTTAGGTGTTTCATAGATGATGGATCTACTGATGGTCCTGCTACACTCCTGGCCAATATGGATTCCTTTGACCAAACTAGCCTCAAGAGTTATAAGAATACTAATGATTTATCAATAGTTGAGGGAGTTGTATGGTTGTTAGTTTGTCTATTATGAAATTTTTTATGTTAAGTATTTCCGCCTTTTTATGTGTACAGTGGTCCCTCAGTTAACGAACACAATTCGTTCCAGAAGGTCGTTCGTTAACCGAAAACATTGTTTCAATGGGATTTTGGGTAATTGGTTCCAGCTCACCGAAAATTACATACAAACTAAAAATAAATGCAGTAAAGTACACTTACTTTGAGGTGTGCATGTTAAAGGCTCCTGGTTGATGATGATGGAAATTAGAAGTGGGGGTGGAGGAGAAGGGAGAAGAGAAGGCAGTGGGGTGGAAGAGAAATCACCCCATGCTTCATTGTGCCATTTCACCCATAAAATTTTAAGTTCACTTGGTGTAATTCAAGATTATTTTCTTTAAATAAACACTGCACTGCATTATATATTGTCAATATGTAAAATAAATTTCAGAATGACCAATAATTGTACTGTAAAAACTTAAAAATAGTTTGTTCAAGAGAGTCTCAAGCAAGATGCTTCCTCCACTGAGCAGACACACAAACTGACGCCATTCTGGGTGAGTCAAGTGGCTGTTTGGCACGCTAAAAACTAGTTCCCTGTACTTCAATTATGTTAAATAATTGTTAAAATGACTAAAAATTTTAATATAAGACTTGGAAAATTATTGAATAGAACAACCTTCTTGATATTTACTCAAATGGTAACAAATTTAAGCCCTAAAACCGATTACTGTATTGGCAGACTAATACTACAGCTGGTGAGCAGGCGAAAGCATGTTGGGAAAAATTCGTAAGGAATTCGTTAACTGAATTTTTTCGTTAACCGAATTGAATATTCTTATGGAAGGTAATTCGTTAACCTAAATTTCGTTAACCGAGGCGTTCGTTAACCAAGGGATCACTGTACATTTAAAAAATGCATATACACACACACTGTACTTTACTGTTCAGGTATTTGTCTCAAGTCGATTGTTACAAATGGATGCTCATTACAGTAATACCCTGGTTAGTGCTCAGGATACACTCTTGGAAAGTGGAGCACTATCCAAAACAGTGCTTTATGGGGTCATTATACCATTGTATATACTGTATGGAGATGCATTCCTGATGACTCTATTTTTACCTATGAGATATATAGACAGTATTGTATGTGAAGGGTACAAGAATTAATGATCACTAGTTATTACAGTAATGTATCTTTATTAATATATGAATAACAAATAAACAATATTGTATCATGAAAGACAGTCGTTTGGTGAATAGTGACGATTGTAGTATAGAACGGGTGAGAGAGGCGGTGAGGTGCAGTGGGTGGAGGTCATGGTTATCATATGGCTCTGCTCTGGCTGAAGCTAATTCATCTCTGCATCACTGAAATTATGATTTAGGTGGTGATAATAGAGGTAGTGGTGGTGGTGGGGAGGTAGATTGTGGTGAGGAAGTGATGCATCCATCGGTTTCTTTTTCTTTGGTAACACTGCGCCTGAAGCAGTACTACCAGACACTATTGAACAGCTGATATCTACCCACAAAATTGAGTGTAAGTACAAATGAACAACGTTGTATCCCTTCATTATTACGTTACATAACATTTTCAAATATGGAGTGAGAAAGCAGAAAGGTGTGGGTGATTACAGAGGTGTGTTGCCAAGTGCTCCTCAACAGCTGATCATTCACCCTCCACCACACACTTAACCACACACAATTTTATGTCATACAATAAGACCTACACTTAATATTTAATTATAAACCACATTTATTAATTCACTGTACAGTTCGTCCCCGAATTACGTACATCCGAATTACGTACAAACGGCCGATACGTACATCGTTTCTGAAGTCTTTAATTGCAAAAATATTGTCTTAAAAGGGCGAGCAATTTTTAAATTTGGCGGGCAAGCCAGCCGCACCGCGCCGCCACTATCACTGACCATGCAGACGACACGCTAGACGCACCAAAACAACAAGTGTGGTCATTGTGCATACAGTACTTCTCCTGTGAATTTCTGCCCTATTTTGTACACTTTACTCTGTGTGCAATGACTGGTGTAAAGCGTAAGAGTGGTGAAGCCAGTGGGAGGAGTAGTGTTCAAAAGCTTACCGTCCTCTGGCGCGCCGGTCCCAGAGAGGACGGCGCTGTACAGGACGTTTGTTTACTCCAGGTCTCGCGCACAGCGATGGTTATTTCGTTCATCTTTTCGTTTTATCCATGGAGTAAATTTAAAAGTAGACTTCGAGAAAACATTCAGTTAAAACACAAGGATATTAAAAGTTTGAGTCAATAGTACAATTTGTAGTATGTTTAATACAACATCTCTACAGAAATGCATAAACATGAAATTAACGCATCGGCGACTTTTGCCGGTCGGAACAACGCATCGGCTACTTTTGCCGGTCGGAACTCACGTCGAGTGAGGTGTGAGTGCAGACCGTCCTGTGGCGCGCCGGTACCTGGTAAGGTTTTGACCCCTGTTGTGGTGTCTCAGTATGATTCAGGAGAAAGCCCTAAGTCTTTTCAACGATCTAAAGAAAGATCACCCTGATGATACTGTGACATTCAATGCTAGCAATGGGTGGTTTAACCGATTCAAGGTGCGAAATAAGCTGCATAATGTTCGAGTGACTGGTGAGGCGGCGAGTGCTGATTGGAAAACAGCACAGGATTTTCCAGATAACATTATAGGGTTGGGGGATTTTCGAGTTAAGTACATTTCGAGTTAAGTACAACCTTTTGGTCCCCATTATGTACGTAACTTGGGGACTTACTGTAGTCTGGGGTACTCACCAACAAAGCACTAAATCAGCAACACATCACAGTGGAGGATGTGATGAATAGAAACTGGTCACAATATTATAAATAAATCGGCGTGTCAACAGAGAGTGATCGGTACTGATTAGCCGAGTGACTAAAAACAAAGAACTCTGCTGTCACCGTGTTGCGAGTGTTCGGACTCGTGACTCCTGACTACCGTACTTTTATGGAATTTTTTTTTCTCTCTCCCATAGAGTTCCAAGATACAAGCAAGAGCACTATTATGAAACAGTGCTCTATGGGGTAGCACTGACTGGGGTATTACTGTACTATGTTCTATTTATCTACTTTTCACTGTGTATAATAATTAATTACCTTTCACTATGTATAATAATTTACTTTCACTGTGTACAATAATTTAATTCCAGCCAAAACTGACAATAGCCAAGTGCAGACTAAATGTTGAGAACTTCCTGGAGGCGTGCAGAAAGATCGGTGTTGAGGATGTGAGTACCCTTGACCACTTTACTTTATTTATTTTTATTCATTTTTTCTTATTTCTTTGCCTGTTATGTTTGTATGTTTCTTGGAGAAGTTACAACAGAAAATAATCAAATTTATGGATTATACATTGATCAGGAGTAAACTAAGTGTGTACATACTGTATTGAAACTTTTCACACCCAGATCACTTATTGTCATGCTAGTCCAGTCTGTTGTCATGGGAACAGTTATAGAAAAGATGAGACTAAGGGAGAAATGTGTTTAATTAGAAGTTTATAAACACATCAATGTCAACACCCTTACCAGACACAGCACAGTAACATGTATGTTTAACTGTACACACACACACACACACACACACACACACAAAAGAACTTTCAGCTTCAGCACTGACTCTCCCTCCTGTTATCTCTCCCATGCTCATTTACTGGACACTTTCTTACCTTAATAGTAAAGTCATGATGGAAAGGTACGGATTAAAGTAGAGTGTAATATATATATGCATTTAAAGGATTGTGTGTTTTATAGAAAAAATATTTAGGCTTTTTATCTTTGTTCGTGTAAATCTTTCATTTGAATATTGGTTAATCTTAAGTAAATATAACTAATTAAAATAAGGTATTGTTCTGTAATAAGAACCTTAAGATAATTTTTTTCCTTTACAAAAATTACTTTAAGATATTTTGAGCCATGTAATAAAATCAGATTTTTTCTCGTTATTGTCTACAAAACTATTTTGCTAAATTTAGAGTAGATGTAAGGTCATCATCCCTACCTGCTCCTCTCCTCCCTATGTCCACAGTCAAAAAAAGAGAAAATTTTACATCATACAACCCATTAATTCATCTTTGTTATGGATGAAGCATTTGATGATCTGTGTGTTAAAGGTTTGAATAACATTGTATTTATATGCGAGTTGAAGTAACATCTCCTAAGAACATGCTAAGCTGATGTAATGTATGTTAAAGCTTGTCGAGCTTCAAGCTGCTAGAGCTTCTCCGTTCATCACAGTTGTGTGTTTGAGTGCCTTCACTGTCTCTCTTCTTGGTTTATTCTCTACTACTACTACTTGTACATAGCCCCCACGGAGGTAAAAAGTGAACAGAGACATATGGTTCTAGCATTTACAGTACACAAGATTGGGCAGGTGAGATACGCAGCACTTTTACTTGTGTGAGTTTTGTCAGTTGTTGTGAGCACCATTATGGGACTCAGATTGGTGTCTTCCTTCTGTTTATAATCTTCTTGTAATGAAACTTATAAACAGTGCTTTGTCTTTCTGAGGACAACTATGCACTGCTAGTGGGAGTAGGTATAGAAAATACTGGTACTTTTGCACAATGTGATTGGTGTGGAAGGCTTTAGTTGAAGTCCAATGGATTAGTTCGTCCCTTGATCTTATTGTTTCCTTCTCTATAGCTATTGCATGGCCGTTGGACATCTACCTTGGTTTTACAGTGCTTTTTTTTATGTTTCATCTAATTAAATTACATTATTGTCTCCATAATGGGGAAGATTTGTCATTCATAAATTACTTAGTTAAAGTATGAGGCTGTAGACTAGTGGCATGGCTCATACTGACACCTTATATCTGGGGAAGGATCAGGATAACTTTAAAGACTCAATTTCAACTATAACATGAAACTCATAAAAAAATCAAATACTCTCACTCTTTCATGCATGCGCTCAAGTGGTGGGTTAAAAGATTAAATGAAAAGAATTTGTGTAGATAGAGCATGACTAGTGAAGACTGGGACTTAATAATCAAGTAAATCTTAGTTTATTCCTCATTGGTGACTGGGGAACTGAGGAAGGTGAAGGGGACCCCCACTTGAGCTTGTGTGGTACAGGTTTCCCTCCGTCTTACTCCGGCGTTGGTGTCTCTTTACAGGCGTGCGTGTGTGCATGCGACGATATCGTAACCCAATTTGACCCTGAGCGTGTGCTAACAACTGTCCACTCCCTTGTCAACCCCTCTGAGTCCCTGTTATTAACCAAGTCCTATGGCGTGGTTCTGGATCCTTCTGACCCTCGTGACCCTCAAATGGCCACCCTAGAGGAACCCCAGACCTCCCAATGGGACAGCAGGACTGCAGTACATTCACAGCCCTTCCAGGCAGCCGACCAGCGTCTCTTGTCCTATGCGCTGCTGTGTATTTTCCTGGCCACTCTTGTGTTACTGTACTTGTACCCACCCCCAGATGAGTAGACCCACAGCCCTTCCTAACATCACATAACCCTTCACACAAATTGCTAGTATTAACATTAAACAGATACAGGACTGATTAGTCCACTGGTGACAAGTGTATTATGCCTTGCTTCATTTCAGCTGCTGTTATGCACTTATTAACTTGTATTTTTACAATTAAGTTGTATATTGTACATAGAGGAGAGGGGAGGGAAGATCTGTCTGTATCACTGGGCATCACTGTACATGACCACGGGATGCTGTACTGATGGTGTAAAAAAATTGTTTTACTCTAGAATTTTCTTTTGTTATGGTTCCATGCACTAAACTTGATCTGAAGTGAAATTATGTGATAAGTACCAAAGTATTTTATGTTTCTCAGGTGTGCCTTCACTGTAGTATCAGTGAGTCCTTTATTTGTAGAGTATCATTATGAGTAAGTCGTATTGTGGTAGCCATTATGCCTTAGTTTAATCTGACTCATGATCAGCTAAATGGGATTAATTAGGAATTGTCGTGCTGTATCATTTACTGCACCTCGTAATGCTGCACTCCATCATTTTTTTTCATACCTCTTGATGATATTCAATTGGTTGAGTGTTAGCTTCAGGAACAGATGGTCACGGGTTCAATTCCTTAGAGTGGAGGAATGGGCTCCCACCTTGTACAGTACGCCATTAGGTGCACTTGCTGATGGTGGAACAACCTTAGGTGGACTAATATCCTATTAAGGGTTTGGTATAACCCACTTACCTTACTGTAGAGTGTTAAGCATCAGGAGGTCAACATCTGGCTGACCACTTTGACCCATCTTGAAAAAAAAACAAAATACAGGTACTCCCCGACTTACGACGGGGTTATGGACCGACATCCAGGTCGTAAGTCGAAATGGTCGCAAGTCGGAAATGCTTAAATAACACATAGAAAATAAAAAATTTGGGTCTCTTTTTCTTCTCAGCACCACAAAACATTCACTTTTAAGCTTGCCAGCCATTTTAAAGTGAATTACAGATGAAAGTTTTGTCTGTGTACTGACTTTGGGACTCGAAAATACATAATTTGACCACATTTTGGTACGACTGAGGAGGTCGTAAGTGCGGGTGGACGTAAGTCGAGTCGGTCGTAAGTCGGGGAGTACCTGTACACCAATATGCTATCTTTCTGGTTTCATTCACAGATGTTTTTACATAAAAATTAACCAAATTTTAGTCATCATTTGACTTTGTTTTGTATTTTACTTGATAAAATCACAGGGTGACATCCCAGCGTAGAAGACCATCAAATATCACCAGTGAATGGTCTCGGTATGGAGTACAGGTTAGCCTTGTTCTCCCGTGGTAAAAAAAAAAAAAGGTGGTAACTGAGGTGTAAGGCAAATATTAAGCCTGTGTCACCTTGCCTGAATGTAGCAAAAAAAATTTATTTATTATGATGATGATCCAATTTGAATGTTTGAAAAATTTTCTTGAAAAGAGTATTGTACTTGCATTTAGCATCGAGCTATAAATTCATCATGTTGGTCATTATTGCTGTGATTCATTGTTACAAAAAAAAAAAGGACAGCATTTTTTCATATAATACAGTGCACATACTGTACAACATGTCACAGCTTCTGCAGAGGGTTCTCTAAATTTTCACTGCTTTAACAATACGGTAGAAAGTAAAGATCTTGGCATAGTGTACAACTTGTGAATCTTAGAACACTCTGGTTTAGGATTATTGTACTTAACTAGTTTTGCATCTCACTCAAACATCTGTGAAATTTTGTCCTGTAGATTCTTTCATTGTTGAACAGGAACGGTACATAATTAATCAGTTTTGTGTTTGAAAGATCACATAAGTGGAAGAAATAACCAGAGAGCGCTGTTACAGTCTTTCAAGTGTTCATTGATACAGTTATTACAGTATTTAAAAATAAAATGTGAAAGTGGAGCATTTTAATGAATTTCTGAGTATGTGGTGATGGATAAAAAGCAAATATCCCTCAAAACTTTCTAGTTGACACAGTTTGATTGAAATTAAAAGGCAAATACGAACTTTACATCTTAGCATTAAAAAAGCATATTGGTACAGTATTCTTCAGTTGTTGTGTGAGTGAGTGTGTGTGTGCTTGCTCACATGAATATCTTGTAATACAGGTTTAAATTGTTTTGTAGCTGCTTTTCGCTTAAGGCTGCTTGAAGTTGTTGGATGGAGGAAAGGCTTGGTTTTGAAGGGGAGTGAGAGATTATAATCGTCATAGATTTAGGTGTTTTGAATGCTATTTTCTGCAGCTTAATAAATTGTTAAAAAGCTGTTTTTGGGAAATAGAGGATTGAAGAGAGAACAAGTGTGTGAGGGGCTACATTCATTGTGATCTGTTGTACTCTTAACGTAAAGACTTGCATTATTGTTTTGTGATTTTATCTTGCCTGTCATCCTCGCTGCATCACATGTTAAGTGGGATGACGTAGTCGTACATGAGCCCTACATAGCTGAGGCTTCAAGAACCTTTGTGAGGGAGTATTTTGTGGTTATACACTCATAGTTGTGGGTCATATGGGCCCTAGATCTAATACACCAGCCTAATCTGCTCACTAAGATTGGGGCCCATTAAGTCTGGGCTACAATCCTCTTGTGTACATTGGGGTTTATTAGGACTGGGGTCCATTTGACCAGTCATCCAGGCTCCAATAGTTACCTCATTACATAAAGGGACTGAGGATATTATCTTAACCTGGTGGTGGATCATAGAGCCCCATGAACCTACCACTTGTTGCCTGTCTAAGAGTTCTGATGAAGAGATAACTTGATGGTAACAAAATATGTGGCTTCAGAACCAATATGTCCAATTTCAAATAAACATGTTGGGAGGTCACAGCTGTTAGTGATACTCTCTTTGTTGTCAGTTAGGAATAGCTTAGTGTTTTGTTCTCTCCAGCTTTTACATGACTTGTGGCTGTGGCGGTGGACGAGGCAGTTGTCAGACATTGAACAGGTCCATACATAATGTCATTTCTTATACAGGTACATAATATTGACATAAGTCACAGTAATGAATAAATGTTTAGTTACTATATTGGATTTTTTTTACTTCTCTGTGTGTACCAAGGAAGAGGGTACAGTGCTTCATGCTACAAGAGTATTTGTTACTGATTCTGTTTAAAAAAAAAAAATCCGCAATATTAGGTGAATACAGTACTAGATTAATGGAAGATTACACGAGTTGTCAGTTACCCAAGAATTTTAGATGAGTTTGGAAATTAACCTCCATGCTGTTACAGGTGATTTAATAAAAGCAGACTATCCAACCAGTGTAGAAGTAGAGTGGGTTATCCATGCAATTTGACCACACAAGGAGCATAATTCTGATATTTGTCACCCGGGAGTTTTGCCGTGAGATGTCATTCAGTTCACTACACACACACACACACACACACACACACATATTAGTACTGAGTGGTAAAAACTATTAAGGAACACAAGATCAACCAACAATCTGGGAGATGTAAATATGACCATCACATAATGTGCTTCTGTTGTACTGCATGTTGTGTTGTGTCTGGACCCAGTACAGTACACACCTCATCATACATAGAGACATGTAAATATAATAATTCCAGAGTGTACATAGTTGTTTGTATATATCACAAAGCTTTATTATCAGCTTTAATCTCTGCTTGTGACCATTGCTAAGCCATTCTTATGAAGTAATGTGTACCATAATTTTTGTATATTGTACATACAGTATACTGTTAGTTCTTGGCCTCACATGATACTCCACTAAAAAAATTAGTTTTCATTAACAAAAGTTATTTTATAGCTGAGACTGGAGTGGCAGACTCAATTTGAAACTAGAATTAAGTAAAGAAAAAAAATGACCCTCATGTCACATTCCTTCTATAAAAATGTAGTGTAGGGGTGGAAAATATCACATGAGGCTTCTCAGCCCTGATATGACTTGGCTATAAAGCATCACTTCACTGGTTAGTCTCTAAACTATAGTTAACTGGGCAGCTTGAGAAGTTATCTCTGCTTCACTTTGTCCCCTTTGGAAGCTAAGTGCTAACACCTCCATAATTTTATAGCATTTTTTGGACTTCAGGTAATGACTGTATAGTACTCGCACTTTTTGACATGTTATGTTGGTGTAGCTCCGTTGTTTGGTCCAGAGCATTTTCTGTGAACCCTTTCATGTTGTAACAATGTTATGAGAAGTCATGTTCATACTAGACAAAAATCACCGAGTGAATTTATCCACAATACTGTACTCTCTGGTGTCCTGGGGGGCCTTGGGCACTGTACTTAACCAGCAGAGTCCAGTCCCTGTGTACAAGGCAGGGAAAGCTTTCTTTTTAGGTGTCCTTTGGTCTGTTTAGGTCCCTGCTCTATACATAATAATGCTATCTAAACCCTGTAAAGGTATCCTAGTTGTTGTAGATAATGACTGTGGATCCTCCTTTGGGCATGGTCATACATGATAATGAGGGTCATTCACATTATGATAAGAATTTTTCTTGTGGACTGGCAGGTGTCTCACTGACTCCTGACCAGGTTTCTACTCGACTAAGTTTTCACTTGAGAGTATATGCAGGAATGCCTATATGCTTGACTGAGGAAGTATCTCAGAGACAGTACAACTTATTTTATTTTTTAATACAATATTGGAAGCCTGATTTTTCTGCTCAAAGACATGAAAGTTTTTCCATAGTTACTGGTTGTGAGACTACATACATGTACCGGTTTCATAGAGTGAGAGTGCGAGTTTCTTGTCCTGAGCAATTAGTTCTTTGGACTCCTCATGGCAGTAAAATGAAGATGATGATGAAGAGTTATCATGTTTGGGCAGATGCCTTTGAGAGGTGATGGGAAGTTGACCTTGAGCTCCATTGAGCACATGGTAAATTAGCAGAGTTACTGTAGATCTGTTCCCATGGCAAATGTTCCAGTGAATTGTTTCTTTTTCCACTAGATTTTTTTTTCATTTTGCAGCTGCATGATGGTTGCCAGGGTGATACTGCTTGGAATAAGGTAATTACATCTGGTACATGTGGGATCTTTAGTTACTGCTTTTCATTTAGAGTTTTCTGGGAATTTGCCCTTGCAAGGACTTCTTCGTGATACTGTATTATATTTCCTCAAATCATTAGTTTATTTTGCATCTTTTGTTCCTTAGGAGGATCACACAGGAGCAGATGTGTTTTCAGAGGCTGGGGTGATAAAGTGTGTGTTCCCTCCTCTCTTCAGAATGATACACTTCTCACCTGACACCATTCTGAGGATTTTGTGTAAATGGTTCAGTTTGTAAAATGTTCAATGAATTTCTCCAACTTTTAGTTAAAAAATAAGGTGAGGAGTGATCTTCTGCCTTTGTCCTAATTCTTTCATGTTCCGTGTGTGTTGTGTCAGTGAGTTTGGAGCTTTCTGGTTATGAAGGTTTGAAATACAGTATTAAAATAATTCAACCTGGTTTCATTCCAGAAATGCATGGCCTTAGGGAAATCATGTCTTCCTTGGCCTTTTTGAGTATTACCTGTATTTTCCCTCGAGTCCATCTTCCAGAGAGACTTGGGTGTATGTTACACTTTTGTTGATATTGGTTCTATACCTTAAAGAATTGCAGGACCTGGGGAGAGTATGATTGTTCCTTCACTCAACCTTTGTTTTGGTTTAAACTTCCCACCTTTGAGGTCTATGTTGTACGAGCACTTAAACCTTTTGTGCATTCTCTCTCTCATAATTTTTTTTATAGTTGATGGACTACTGTAATTACTAACCTTGGTACTTGCTTAAAGACCTTATTTGTTGAGGCACAGTAATATCATTATGTCATTGTCTCCTCTTTCTAGCTGGCTTGACTCTTTGAGTTGTCCAAGCCAGGCATCTAGCTATGAATGAGAGATTAATCCTGAAAACTCATTTTATAGTTGAGTCTGGATTGGGGGACTCAGATGTTCTTCCTTCTCCTCGTGGTTTCTGCTCATGTGAACTGGAATTGAAGGGTAGACTTGTGATATGATGCTTCATAATCAAGGGAGAAGACTTCTAACTTTCAGCCTTAGGTTGTAATTTGCCTCCCACACCTTTGTTTTATTAAATGGACAAGGTTTGTGAAAGGAAGGTCAACTAATTCTTGAATTAGTTCCCATCAACAATGTCAGCAGTCCTGGGAACCATATATTCATTTGGCTGTGTCGAGTTGCTTAGTCCAAGCTTGTCCATAAAATGAAATTTCAGGATTATTCTTATTTTAATGTGTTTTAATACCTTCAGCTAAAAATTCTAATGTATTAAGGCTAGATAAAATTTAAGGTAGGTATTGTATAACCACTTTAGTGTGGAAAATAGCAGTGCAATGTTGATGATGATAATGATGGTCTCACACCAGTTCAAAATTATCTGCACAATAGAGGCTAGTAAAACTTTTACAATTCTGGACTTTATGAGGAAGACTTCAGATGAATTTGTGGCTATTAAATGTAAAATATTAAAGCTGATTTTGTGTATAGTTTTGTTTATATATATATATAGTTTGGTGGTCAGTAACCCTGTTACACTGGGTAGGATGGTTAACCATCCACATTAGACACATAATACTGTTCATATCCCTTTATCTCCCTGTTGTATGATCTCTTATAGGTACTTTCCTCATTATTATCTCCACATGTCCTGGTATACTCAAATTTGTATCTTGTACATGGCAAATTTTTACCTATATTTCTGATTATATGTATTGGACTTGTGGTTTAGAAATACTACTCAACCAATCTCTTATCAACCTTCTCTTGGGGAATACATGCTTGATTGTGTTTACTTTTAAGGATTGAGATTAAGGGAGGAAGGAAATTAGTTCAGTAAAGAGGAAGGCGTCAACTTAGAGAATAAGGTTAAGAGTTATTACTACGAGTTTGAGATATAGTACAAGGTTAAGAGGAAGAAGTGTCGGGGAGTGATAAGATCTGATGATAACCTGACCTCACTTACTTGATGGAGGTGAGTGTGTAAGTTATATTTTTAGGCTGTGGCTCTGTGTAGACTGTATCTTCTCGATGTGATTTATTATGGTAAAGATTATGTTTATGTCCTTGCCGTCGGAGATGCATACCATATGTTATCCCAGTTTATCGATCCATACAGTACATTGCCCATCTGTCATCCATGTGCATGTTTGTCTGTAGTAAATTTCTGTTCTATTCAATAACTCATGATTTGAAGAAAAGTATAGCATGCAGGATTAATAATTGATACTTCAGGTTAGTTTGGTTGTTTGACTTAGAAATTTTAGTGATTGCCTTGTCTTAACTTTTAACCATGGGATTACAAATATCCTGTGGTCATACATAAGTGTTCATGAGAGAGCTAACAGACTAGGTAAAATGGTAATATGAATGGAAACGAACTTGCATTAGAAACAGTGGGTGACTTAATGTTAAAGTAACCCAAGACAAATAAATATCCCATTGGTTGTACAATATAATGTTTTCTGAATGGATTAATGAAGATAAGTTGGGTGGAAGAGATGAACTACAATATTGGAGGAAGTTCATACAGTACAATATTTGCTGATGATTCACTTATGAAGGAAATCAAATATGTTCGTAAAATTTTTATCACACAACCTACACCAAACTAAGATGGGAATCAATTTGCATCAGAAACTCCAGCAAATCTTTGCTGAGTTCTACTACTGTATTGTGATGGAACATGTTCATGAATGTTAGCAGGTTTGTTACTTCACCTGACAGTGGCTGGCCCAGTGAGTGTTTGTTGGCATAAATGAAGTTTCTCTTTGGTGGTGCATTAAACACTGAGCATATGGAATGTGAGAAAATAGCTCATCATCTATTCTCAGGCCTGCCCTTTAAGTCACGTGACAAGTTAAATTCTTTGCAAAATTAACGAAATTCTAACTAGTGATGACCTAACATCTTATTATAAGACAAAAAACTGTAGAGCAGTACTGTACTGTAATTATTAACATTTACCAAAGGTAAAGATGTGAGCATTATTCATTGTACAGTCAACTACTAAAGGCCATTCACCTCTCCCCCTTAACCACAAGATTCAGACTCCTGAACCCAAAGCCTAGACTGACACATTATTCTGTCCATAAATGCTTCAGATTCATGAGTCTGAATCTCGGGGTTCTTGGTTCAGGGGGAGAGGCAAGCGGACTTTAGGAGTTGACTGTACATACTGTACTAATATACGTATGTAGTCATGTGGGAATTGAATTGCTTCCTCTGATTCGTCCATTTTTAATGTGTGTCCATCTTCCATACAAATTGTATAATTGTGTAATATAGCCATATTTGTTTTAATCAGCTGTCTTATTAGATATGCTGACTACCATAAATGTGTCGTTGTTTCCACTAACTGATGTCTAAAACTATTGTGCTAATCAACATATTTTAACATACATATTTGATATACTGTACCTTCAGTTTGCTAAGTTTATTCTTTGTACACAACTGTACTTTAACCAATTGGCTGAGTATTGTGGTTTAATGTCAGTGAAGCTTTCGCTGATATCTCCTTGTGTAACTATTTATCAAAAACTTTCCACATTAAGACACTTAAAAGTTGGTTAATGAGAGGAAACATTACATCAGGTAAGTGGAGGATAAAATCTTTTCTGTGTTGTTCTTTTAATTTCTTAATAAGTGCATAATACACAGCAAGTGAAATGCAGCAATCTTAATTTCCCATTATTTGTTGGTCTAATCGTCAAAGAGGGGTGCCACCTTGACCAGGGTTGATAAACATTGATCTATCAGTGTTTTCTTCCCAAACATTCCATTACATTTGTAAGATATTTATGGTACTGTATATTACTTCAGATTTATTTTGTTTTGATATTTTTTTATGTTGTGTATGAGGTGAGTTTCTCCTCCAGTTAACACTTTCGCGAACCCGGCTTGCCGCCCGTCGACCCCCGAGGTGAACCCAGGGTGGCAAGCTGTTGCTCAGCCACGAGCATGGGTGACTGAATGTATCATCATCGGTTTGTGAGTGTAACTTTTACCCATGACAATACATTCGTTATCGGTTCACTAGTGTGTCGAGGACTAACCAGTTATGGGGATCAATTGCCAGTTAATGTTAAACACAGTGTTGTGAATTCATAAGAGTAAAGGGCACTTGCATTTTTAAACATTGTGTTTTCATTATTGTTCCGCAATGAATTTAGTGTGCAGGCATTTCCAATTGTTTTTGAATAAATATATTTTTATTTTATAATTTGAAAGACAAGTTTATTCCTCTGTAACATTTACACCCAGCTGATTTTGTACCGTGTTAAGATCTGCTTTATTTATAGAAATTGCTAGTCACATTCATTGTTATAAGCTTCAGCCAAGTTGTTAACGCACTTCACAATCTTAAGGTGGCATCTCACGAGCCCCTTAACTGGCAATTTTTCAAGCCAGCAAGTAAATTTGGCATTACTATTCCGTCTCACTACGCCCTGAACAGTCACACAAGGCTAGTCTAATTCCAGCATCACACAGTGACTCTATTACTGTGGCAACTATAGCTGTTATTTTGGGCTGTATCAAGCTTAGCCAAATAAGAAAACTTTTGTGGACTCGCCCATGGCTTGCTAGGGGTACAAATGTGTACATGGATAATAGCTAGTAAATGGAAATATTGTGGTCATTGCTGGCACTGAGAGAAACTTGGAATACAAGCTTTAATATCCTGATCTTTTACTGCCAGATTTGCTTGCAGATATGAAAAAGTGATGGTTTAGGTGCTCGTGTGCCGCCACTTTTATGGTGCAAGGCGTGAGATTTATCCAAAATGAGCCTTTTTAATTGCTTTTTGTAAGCAGGCCTGAACCTGAATAGAACTATTGATATAAGAAGCAAATGATTCCAGTTTCTGTTATCAATTGTTCACATCCAAAGCAAGCTATGTGTTATATGGGATGTGTATTACAAGTTGTGTTTTATTGTTTTATTTTCACTACTTATTACCATTATTGGCATATATGCTGCATGGTGGTCTGAAGTAAGCAAAATGGTTGCTTCCTTCTAGTCCAGTTATACCCAAAGGCTTTGGTTTGTGGATTCTGCTGTGCATGATCCCTGACTTGGTCCTTATGCCCTTCTTATCTTGTAGATCTTCACATTAACCAGCAGTTTCTATCAACAAAATATATCCCACAAACTTTATGCCAAAGTACTTAAGTTGTCATTATCATATTCAGCTGCTTTTAACTAATTGAAGTATTTTAAATTACACAACCAAAGCCTTTAAAGACCTATTTAAGCTGTTAGGCCATCTGTATCTCATTATTTGAGAGTATTCCTGTAAATGTTAATGGCACACTTAATCATCGACATTCTCATTATGCATTATACTTTTTGCCTTGTAAAAGTTTTCTTACAGTATGGAAAGAATGATTATATGTTTCTAATTCTAGGATGTGACCACTACCTAATAGGTCTGTAGTATCTGAACTTTTATTATATGCAGCAAAGAATATAAAGTATATTCTGTGATATTAAGATGAAAATTTTGTTGCTTAAAATGTAAACCCTATGTCAAATTTGACAGTTTCTAGTCTCAAGATAAAAAATCCAGAATGGTGCTTTAGATATGGAGCCTAATGTTGAATTGTCTATCATACACACTGAACTAGTTTATTTAAAAGATCTCTGTATAGTACACTTCAAATATCACTCACCAGAGTAAGGCTTCAAATTCTCAGTTTTGGATCATTTGTGAATCTAAGTGTACTTAAGTCAGACTCCATTCTCAAGTGTCAGTGGAATCTGTAGTTTGTGTTATTTTATATGGCCAAGTAATAATTTATCATTAAAGTTGATTTTTTATCTTGCTGTATTTTTGTAGTCTCATATGTAACTGTGTACTATAACATTGTCACTTAAAGGCTGCTAATTATTTAGCTTATGCTTTAATTGCCTTTAAAGCACTATCCCCATAAGACTAGTCACTATTGGCTCAATTAGTTTATGTAACAATATGCCATAAACTTAACATATATTTTAGCTAAACAGTATAATAAAATGAAGTAGTCTCTATATAATACAGATGCTTCATCTGAATTTTGAGGTGAAACAGAAGTGCTGAAAAAAACAACTCTTCTTTTATGGAGAACAAGTAATGTATTAACACTACTATATGTAATAGAATACTGCTAAATTAAGTAAGATTTTCCAATAGATACACCTAATTGTACCTTTGATGGTTTGTTTCAAAGAGACATCTGCAATATCTTTTCATCATCATATACAAGTGATTGGTTTATACTCACATGTACAACCACAGGTCCTTTTGTCACTTACAGAGAATCATATTCTGATTTATACCTTCCAAGTACTTAGACATCTTGTAAGATCTGGTCTAATGTAGCTTGGTGAAGAGAACCATACATTTTATTAACCTTGTATCTTATAGAGGATTAAAAAACTTTGACCAGTTTTGTTTAAATATATATAGGACTGTGTGACAACAATAATAAAACAATATATGTATTGTTTGTGTAATTTAACATAATACATGTCTTTTTTCCTCCAAAAAGAGTAAGTATCATATAGTCAATGAATTCTTCTCGGGTTTTATTTTTGACAGACCCAGACGTTTATCTGTTAGTATTTGGTAGATTAGATATTTCTCAAGTTATCAAGAATTCACATATATTTTTTTTTAATTTTGAAATATTGTAACTGAAATACTAAAAATTGTTTTTTTTAGTTAGTTTTTAACAACTAAGAAATAATATCACCTGAATTTTACCACATCAAATGTTATTTTCACATCTTTTTATCAACAGGAATACACCTGCACTGCTCATGATATTCTGGAAGAAAGGGGAACAGTCCGTGTGGCCATCACAGTTGAGAGACTCCTTCAGTTTTATCAAGGACGCCACACTCCCATGTCTCCACGAAATCAGACTCCAGTATGACACCTCCCTTGATCTCGCCCTCTTTATACCCCCAGTATTACCTTGAGTAACTACAATCCATCAATTTCTGGGATAACTGTATAGTACAGTGTAACTCAGCTTCCAATAATCCAATGAGGAAAATGCTTATAAGCAGTCCTAGGAATTGATATCTTACCCCATCAGCAGGTGTAATCCCAAGTCATTTAAAATATGTTAATTCCAGAAAGTACATATTCTTCCATGTATATCCCTTTAGATGTCATGACATTTAAAGGAAACCTTGAGTTTGTCATTGGTAAATGCTAGTTTACCTTTTGACAGTAATACTGTGCTTCCCTTGCTTCCTTTCTTTCAAGCCAAAGGCAATTATCATCCTCAGCCAGTGAAGTCTGCTGTTGTATATTATGAATTTGTCATATATCGATCATCAATTACTTGTGTTCTTTCATTACTGTTGAGTAATCACTCGCCATGACCCATTTGCTCACTTTTCTTCAATCATTCCTAAGTTAATTTTATACATAAAGCTGTGGTGTGCTTTTAAAGTGTTCCTTTAGTCATGTTTTATATTTTAATTTGAACACAGCTCTCTCAGCATTGTACACACAAGTTTGTGCTTGCTACTTATCAGTTGAGAATCGGCAATTACCTGTCCAGCAGATTAATATAAGATAGAAACAGTCCATTGTGTAGTTTTTCTAATGTGTGTGGATGGTACGTGGAGCCACAGAAGAGTGTTCCTGTCATCAGTAACACTTCCCTGGGTCATCCATCTGATCACTTAAACAAATCGGTGTAAGTCATAAAAATTTCTTATCTTAAATACTGTAATTCTTTTCATAAAATTAAATACATAAGAAGTTGGAGAAAAAGTAGAGGTAACTTGAAAGGCACAAATCTCAAGATGTCATGTGATTTTTTTCTTCTTTGCTTATGCATCAGTTGCAAATACAATAGATGTCCATTTTATATTCTTGTTTTATATTTGTTTATTTCTGCACAATTATCTTGTACAAGGTATATTATACCTCAAGGTTACTTGCTAAATCTCTCTCTTTACTGGTAATGCATTTAATTTGTTCAAGGTTCTTGTTATTTAGTGATGTTCCCAACCTTTTTTTTTTATTATTATTCCTTTTAAATCTCGCATGATGTTGGTATTTGAGCTGGTCAAGAGTGCAATATATTTTTACATTTTTAAGACATTGGTACTTAATGGATAAATTTATCCAATGCTACAAGAACCTGATTGTTTTTCTACTGTGACCTCTAAATGTTGCTGATATGTTACAATTTACGCATGTTATATACATCTTATATGTTAAATGATAAAATGTAAATATATGGTTCAGTTCATTACATATTATACATTTCAGCTCAACTTCCATTTGATGTAAAATGTGTAGACGATGCTGTGTTTGTAGATGAATGTAAATAGGAAATAAATATTCACCAAAGAAATAAATTAAAACCATTTACTAACCTTGTATTTACATTTATACAATATCACATGATGCATCACCCACTGTTTTAACTACTCAACTTTCCTATTGTCGTATAATTTCCTTTCTTCTGAATATCGCTCTTTAGCCGGCTCGGACTTTTCTATACTATAAACCTGGGAAAGAAGAAAAACAATTAGAAAATTAAAATTGGCTTTAACATCAATACATGTTACTGTACATCAATATATGTTGCAGTCATGCAATGGATTTATCTACTACTTACCTACAAGTAATTACCCAAATACCATCTTTTTGTTCCCAGATCCTTAATCAGCATATCGAGAGGACCTACAAAGGTAACCCTCGCTATATGAACATTCTAGATACGAAAATTCGCTTATGCTTGTACAAATATCCTAAATTGCCACCGCTTTTTCGCATTCCCCACCAGTATAGTCTGCATTTACGCGGATTTCGTTTACGCGTTTGGTCATTTACGCGGCACCTTGCCAGAATGAAAATTTTAAGTTGTGGTTCATTCCATCATTTGTGTGGACAGGGTGCGCATTAGGTTATGACTGACGTCATATGACGTATCAGACTGTGATTGGGCCAAGCATCCTTACCACCCAAGCATTCCCTCCGCCACTAGCTGTGATTGATCTAATGTAACATGACGTGCCCTGCCACCAGAGGGAGGAAGTCGCTGACCTAGCTGGGCCAGTCTCATTGTTCTCAGTCTCCGCGTATACAGTTCTCTCTTGTGCCCGCTATTCCCCTTGCAATGGCTTCCGCTGGACCCCCACCATCCCAGAAAAACCTTGAACCTGGACTAAGCCATGGCTACGTGAAGGAAGTCATCGAGTTGGGGGAGAAAATTAAGCTCATCCTTGACAAAGACACAGTCAAGCATCGGTATGAAGTGTCAAATAACCTTCAGTCAAAAATTATGGAGTCGTATATCCAGATGTATCACGACAACATCAATGCTAGTCTCGCCCGCAACCAACCACAGCCAGCCCAAGTCAGTGATAGTTACAGTGAGGATATGGACTGAGGGGTTTGTCAGGGAGGCCCTGCAAACCTCTGAGTAGTGATAGTGATTCACTAGAGGGCCACTAAACTGCCCTCTGCCTCGGAACCAGCCGCCATCAACATGTGCCGACCCATCTCTTCTACTAACGTAAGTGTTAAACACCTTTAGATTTGTAGTTTTTTATTTCGATGATATGTGTGTGTCAATACCATCATAAAATTATGATGTTATTTTTACTACAAGGTACGTATTGTCGGAAAAAGTGGAGTTTGGGAGTCGGCCCAGTCTCTATTTCAATTAATCCCATATGTTCTGTTATTTCGTTTACGCGTTTCTTGTTTTACGTGTAAATCCAGACTATACTATGAATTTGGGTCAATGCAAAAATTAAAATCCTGTGCTCCCCAGAAGTCAGCCACATCCTGCATCAGGTCAGTAACATGAGACCCACTTATCCCCTACCACAGCTCCATTGCAAGTGTTGGATGTAAAAAGTGATTACAGTTATGCATTGCATTCAGCAGAATGGACAGTGTAAGCCCACTGTAGGTTCAAGACGACAGCATCTGCTGGTGAGTACAGAATATACAGTACAGTAGTAGTAGTATACATTATTTTGTTTGTTTACAATATATTGTACATGTACAGAGGTGTTTGCATACTGTATACAGTATTGATACAGCTCTAGTGTATCAGGAAAACTTTCCTAGTACTGTACAAGGTGGAAAATTCCACAATCACAATCTTGGCTGTGTGACTGCTCCAATCAGGCCTCACATGCCTGTATCATATAGTTTTTTGTTTTTTATATACTGCATATATTTATTTGACCAAACTTTTATATAAACCATTCAGTATTATTTAAAAAAATAATAATAATAATAATTAACGTAATTAGAACTGATTTTATAGACCGATATAAACATTTTTTTTTCTTAAAAGAATTGGGTACCCATCATTATATCATTATACAGTGATCCCTCGGTTAACGATTTACCTTCCATAAGATTCTTAACTTCGATTAACGAGTTTTTTACGAGCCAACTTCAACATGTTTTCGCTTGCATTTGGCAGTCCACCAGCTGTAGTATTAGTCCGCCAATACAGTAATCGGTTTTAGGGCTTAAATTCCTTACTATTTTAGTAAATATCAAGAAGTTTATACTATTCAATAACTTTAAAAGTTTAATATTAACTTTTTTAGTCATTTTAACAATTATTGAACATAATTGAAGGTAAAGAAACTAGTTTCTGGCGTGCCATCCAGTCTGTTAACACATCAGACAGGCGTTAGTCTCTCTCTGTTTTCAGTGGAGGTAACATCTTGCTTGAGACTCTCTTCAACTAAATGCTTTTTTTCTGTGTTTCCAAGCAAATTATTGGTCATTTTGAAATTTATTTTACATATTGACAATATATAATGCAGTGCAGTGTTGATTTAAAGAAAATAATCTTGAATTACACCAAGAGAACTAAAATTTTATGGGTGAAATGGTGCCATGGGGTGACTTCTCTTCCACCCCATTGCCTTCTCTTCTCCCTTCTCCACCCCCATTCTAATTCCCATCATCATCATCATCCAGGAGCCTTCTACATACACACCTCAAAGTAAGTGTACTTTTCTACCTTTTTTGTTGAATTTAGGCAATTTTCGGTGAGCTGGAACCAATTACCCAAAAACCCATTGAAACAATGGTTTCGGTTAACGAGCAACCTGCTGGAACGGATTGTGCTAGTTAACCGAGGGACCACTGTATTATTTTGTTTTTGGATTTTTTTATCGAAATATTGTTGTAGAGAATTTATTCAGGGTCATTATGGTATCAAATTCATCTCTCTAACACACACACAACAGATGCTGTGAATATAAGTTCATACACTTTTCACAAGCTGTAAATATTTTCTCGTGTTTACGGACTAAATGTAATGGGAGTGTTTGTCCATCCGAGATGAGATGTGTAGTTTAGACTCGGAAAACATTCCCTGCACCCAGAAACATTCCGGGGATGTGGGATAGTGTCTGTCTGTGCGAGATGTGTAGTTTAGACTCTTGGAACTTTTCCCAGTACTGTACATCTATCCTCATGGGGGTTAGGGACCAAAAAAGTGCCGTGATAAGCAAATAGACTCGCCCATTATGCTGCACTGTGATTGGTTAGCTATAAGTTCAACACACATTCAGCCACAGAAAAATGGTAAAATTTTGGGTAAAATAATTCAAACAATGGTGATGGTAATAGGGAACACCTGCTGTAGTCCATATCAGTCTCCATTATTTCAAAGTAAAATTACAAATTATATATTGAATTTTTTCTATTTAATATTATTACCGATGAAACATACACAATAAGAGTCTGATCATATGAGAATAAAAACAAAAGGGAACGTGGCAACAAATAGTCCCACCCCTCCTTTACAGAGGGAGGAGGTCAGGGAAGAGATTACCTTCTCATTCAGCTTGTCCTTTAATTTTAAAGTCAAATTACAAATTACATATTGTATTTTTTTCTATTATTTAACACTATTTTATATTATTACTGATGAAACATACACCATAAGAGGCTGATCATAAGAAAATATAATGAAAAAATAAAAGCAAACTGGCCTGTATCAAATCTGATTAGACCCATTAAAGACAATACAGTACATATTTTAATAATAAACAAGGCACTGTATTTTATGGCATATAAGATGCACTTTTTGTCTGAAAAATGGCAAAAAAATCGGCCTGTGTCGTATATGTGAAGTTGCTTTCTCCAGTAGGCTAAATTCTACCAAGCTTAACTCCAAAACTAAAAATTTTTTATTGCTTATTTAAACACATTATATTTTTTAATGAAAAAATAATTATTGTAAATATAAAAGCTGGTTTTATGTCTACTGTACCGATGATGATAACCCGAGATGATTAACGTCCATACGACAGACACCCAACTTTCCAGTAACCATTTTTGAACTCTTACAATCATTACTATCTATTAATGAAGATTTACAAATAACTTTCTTTTCATATTTGCATCTGTTAACATCACTGGCAGAATTGTAGCCAGGTTAGACTAATCACTTTAACCACCAGGCTACTGGGCCAAGCTGTGAGATGTTATGTTTTTTTTTCAATTTGTATTTTTGGGTGGATATACGTAACTTTCTTCATATAATTTTACTCAGTTACATGCACATACAAAGGGAATATGCATTTCTTAGCACAAATGTTAACTGGCTCACTGGGGGAACAGGAGGAGGGCACAGATTGTGGGGGAGGGGAGGAGCATTGCTAGAGAGTGCGTCTTATATGCCGTAAAATACGGTAACATATTTTATAAAAAATTATTACTTTTTTTAACGAACTGTACTAGTATATATAAAGGACAAATGTAAAAGTTAACACAAATCACCCTGTGATAACGAAATATTGGGTCACGATTGCGGGTACCGTGTTATCCCAAATCAGAGAATATCAAGGATAGATGTACAGTTGCGGACTATTCCACATTGAACACCCAGCCAGAGAGATAGAATCAGCTGACGATCTGATAACAGTGTGTGTGGGTGGGGAGGGGGGAGTTCTTGAGTTGCGTGTTGCATAATATAATCATATTTTATTTTATATATTACAAAGTAATGGAAGTAGAAGGGATTATTTAATTTAGGAATAATTTTTTTCCAGTAGTATTAGACTGTTTTATTTTTGGCACTATAAATGTTAATTTTTTATCTAAAATTCGAGGCAAGAGAGACACGCGATCTTAACCTTCCTGCACCAATTATTGGAAGGACAGTATGGGAAAACAAGTGCCAGTCAATGATTAATGTCAACCAATTTCTTAGTTATAATTATTTTCCAAATCCGACATATAACTTTAAGCTGATACACATTTTTTGGTGATTCCACTGCTCTTATATGCACATTATATTTCATGAAAGCCTTAATAGTGTATAATGAAACAACATGCTGTTGTAAGTCACGTTTTGACCTAGCCTCGCACCGGGTAAACCAAAATGATCTCTTTACACTTATCGTATTAATACGGTGATTCTAGTGGCATGGTGCTACAAAAGATATTGACAAGTAGTTGCCAATGATGTGTAGGTGTGTAATGCTATCCTTTATAATGTTAGGAAGTTACCTTGTGGCATTGGGCCATCTGTAACACACACACACACACCTTATCCTTTATTTTCACAAGTAATGAAATTAATAATGACATATGACATAAAAAAAACAAGTGCTTAAAGACATAAATGCATCTGCCCCTGAATGGAATACAATACAAAATAACAAAAACAATGATAATTTGCTTGTTGACCATGTAACAAGTGTCAACAGCCAATCAAAACTCCTCCGAGGTAATGTCGCGACCCTAGAAATCATAGAATTCAATAGAAAGCTCTTAAGACTTCGAGATGAACCGTCGTGACACCCAGCTAGCTTTGAGAAGTTGCACTGTAGGCCGAAGAGAAGCTGGACTCTATCCGAGTCATATCCTGTAAGCTTGGAATATCAGCCGTTACTGTAATCAAATGGATTAGAAGATGGGAGGAGAGTGACAACCTGAACGACCTTGACTGATCAGACTGACATGTTATTAGTGATTACACAGGCAGTCAAATATATTTACTTAGTATAAAAAATTAGTGGCTTTTAATCAGCATTTTCTTTTTGATTTTGAGAGACATCCCCAGCCATGAGTGACTACTCCTGAAGACGATACAAGGATCTTGAGAGCAGCTGAGAACAACCCTTTCATTAATGCTGTTGCAATTTGCGAAGATCTGAGGCTGGGCGTGAGTGCTAGAACTGTCCGGAGGCGGCTTCATGAGGCAGGTATCCACCACAAGATTCCCGCCAAGAGAGAACGACTGACAGAGGAACACCGTCCTGCCAGACTCGCCTTCGCTCGTCGCTGGAATTCTGGGACAGTTGTCTTCAGACGAAAAGACCTTTGCATCGACCAATCACGGCAGAATACACAAGTGGAGACACAACACTAGGTGACAATAATACAACATTTTGTCCAGAGCACCAAATAACAAATGCAATAAAACACACTAATACAAAGGTTTGACCTTTTATGAATTCTTACACTTATGGTAACATCTCAGGAACTGCTGTATGCAAATTATATCCAAAGGTTATAAATCAAGTAATCCTGCTTTTTAGACCTGTTAAAACTACTAATCCAATCCTGATATAAATAAATACTACACTGCTACCTCTACTCTCTCGGCAAGGCACACGTCGATAATGACTATGGTATGCGTACAGGTATTTATTTGTCCAGGTTTTAACTCGCCATTTTCTCAGTGATAGACTAACTTTACCATTTAATTAACCAGTACTTGGTCGGGTTATGGAAAGTTAAATTTTACCCCTTCCCCCAGCTAAATTTTGTTCCCCTTAAAAGATGTAGTTTGGTGCATAAAACCTGATAATAGCATTAATTTCGGCTGTACTCGCCATCTTGAAGCTTCCGGGTCAAGAGGTGTAGTGTGTGGTGTAACTTACTGTGTTGTCACATCGGGTCATGTTTTGTACTCCTGGACTTAAATAACTTTTATCACTTATATATGTCTGCTTTATTCATAACAGTGATAAGTGTATCAGATACAAGTTTATTCCTTCACACTACCATTGTTTACATTATGAACTGGCAACAAGTCTCAATACTGACACACACACGACCTTGCAAATATGAATATCTTTGTTTTTCACCAAAGTTTCTTGCTTCTACAATAATTATATAAGTATTTACATATTTACAATGTTTCATTTTCTGTTTAGTAGTTTATGATGGTATGATATCGCTCAAAGCTGGGCATCAAGCACAGTAGAACAATCACACTCGCTGCAGCAATACCTCGTGTCTTTGTACACTTTAACATTGTGTTCTTGTATATATAACAAGGTCTCTGGGCATATATCTTAACATGTGCTGAAGGCAACAAATTTGGGAGGTGGTGAGGAGAGAGCAGCTGGGTGCAGTGGTGGATGGGTCAGTAAACAAAGTCCTGCTGTTCCCCTAATGGCCGCCTTGCTTTACTCTCTGTCTCCCTATCACACCTTGCCTAACAGCATCATCTGACTCAGAAGGGCATTTTGGAGGGGGACAGAGGTTGCTTAAACAGGCTGATGTGTCTTGAGATGTTGTCATTTGTCATATTCTACATACAGTAAAGCCTCGAATAACGACGGTAATCTGTCCTCAAATATTGCAGTGTAAGGTGAATCATCGTATCATGAATCATTAATTACCATTAAAATAAAGCAATAATAAGGAGATGCATTCCCCAGTGTGACATTTCCATAACTTTTGTGTGGCTTTTTACCCTCTTTTCCCTAAAACAATACAATTAATGAAAAATGCAAACTACAGTGGGGTATGCTATAACGAACGGATCCTACTACGAATATTCCAATAACGAACGGTTTTACCTATAAAATTGAGAATGCTATAACGAACGAAACTCCTACAACGAACATTTAAATTTTTTTTTTTTTTTTTTTTTTTACTAATATATTGTATTTTTATAACAAGTATTAATGATATTCTTTATTTCAGGGGTTCAGATGCATATTTATGCACTTATTTACAATTTTTACAATTTTATATTATATTTTTCAGTGTTAAGTGGTTGTATTTGGGGGCCTGGAACGGATTAATCCTATAACGAACAAGGTTCTAGAACCAATTAGATTCGTTATAGCATACCCCACTGTATAGTCTTTAAATTATGTTTATGGATGCACCTTGTACAATATAAATCAATAATAACAAGATCACACAAGAGGAGATGGGATGCCGTTGTTGTCAGTGTTTACACCCATAATGTCAGTTATTCATCTGAAACTGAAGAAAATAAGACCCTGGTTGTTGCTGTAGTAAAATTAATGTAAAAAAAAATATGTTTTAATTAATGTTATTTAATGTACAGTAAAAGTAACCACTGATGCTAAAGAAAAAAAAGAGTGATAGTGGAATGGCAACATACACTTGTGCCCTCAAGGTAACCGCGTCTTTTATCTTATTAAGAATATGTACAAAAGATTCATTATTGTTTATTGCTGAATATGTATTTGATTGAATTAATGTTTATACAGTATATGTAAAATGAACAATGCAATTCATTAATAATATGTAGAATATTAAAACACACAAGAGGAGACGAGACTGCATTGTTTTCGTTCATGTTTACAACACCCATGAGGTATGATGATGGTTTTACTTCTACATAAGAAACTGAAGAAATAAGGCCCTGGTTGTTGCTGTAGTAAAATTAATGTAAAAAAAATGAATATGTATGTATTAAGTAATGTTATTTAATGTTAATAAATGAAACAATAGAAGTAGCTAACCATACATAAGACTATGTATGCAACACTTATTACTGTTCATGTAGGTTTTAAATAATACTTACTAATGTAAAACAAAAATTCTACTCACGAATGGTGGTAAAGTCTAAAACATTAGGACAGCCAATGAATATTGTGCGAGTTTTTACTCAGATGCTTTCGTCAGTCAGGTTCAACTCTGGCTGAAGCTGAAGCTTTCCATAAAGATATCATAGCTGTTATTGAAACTGTTACTAAACCTGAAGTTGTTGCTGAAGCTGCTTATGATGCTGAATTTGATGGTGTAGCTGAAGTTGGTGGTTTAGGCCTGTGAATAATAAAGCTGTCGAAAGAACCTTTCACAGCTGCTTTCTTTTCTCATTATACATCTTTATGTAGAGGTCTTATGTGTTTTTCACGTCCCTGTTAATTTTAATGCTTCATTCTGTAAATGGATCCACTACAGAAAATAATATTATGTTCATTGCTTGCTCCATATAATATCCACAGACCTCTCACCTTTTTCATATCGTTTTAACACATCTAGTTTCTCGGCTAAGCTCATACACTTTCCTTTAGCTTTTGAACCAGCACTATCATATCTTGCTCTCTTGCTCATGTTGAATAGGGACACAAAAATGCTGTAAGAAACTTGAGATTGTTTTTCTCATTTTCCTGTTCAGATGCGTGAAAACAAAGGGCCCGCCAGCTGCGACTGTTTATACTAGTGATGCTGGCATCACCCTCACCAGCAGCCTCCGTGCGTAAAGCGTGTTTTTTTTTTATTTGTATAATAAATATCGGGATTTAGTTATTGCAGTATTTATATGAAAATGTAATTTTACTTGATTTTTTATAATATTTTCGTCGAAAATACTGTACGAAGAAAATAATGGTGTAAATTGAATAGGGTCCTAAATTAACCAGGGTCTTAAATATGAATCGTCGTTAGTTGAACCGTCGTTATTGGAGGCTTTCCTGTACATATGAATCCTTCTGGGCCATTTCAGACTTCTCAGGACTTTAAAAAAGTAAAACTAGTCGATCTGTGTAACAGATAGCTCAGAGAAGGCCACTCACATACATAGATCTACTAATTTGACCAATTACAGGCTAAAAGTTAAGGCTTGAAGTTCAACTTCAATGCTCCAAGAGGAAATCAGTAAACAGAGACTTTGCATCATGATAGACAATGTGATTGGACAGCAGTTTTACCTGTACTAACCTGCATTCACTCCTTGATGCATGAAAATAAATGGAAACAAATAACACAAACATTGTAGCAGGGATGGTAAGGAAATGTGGGATATGATTTGCTAGCTAAATAAAGCAATGTTTCAATACAATGAAGAAGAACTTAAAAGAAAATACAGTTGGTCTCTTGGAAGGAACTGCATAATTCTGAATGAAAGGTGTGTGAGTGTAAAAAAGAAGAAACTACCGGATTATTTCTAAATACATTATGTAATATTCCCATTTTTCCATGTACAGTACTGTGCTTCTTTTGCTTGTGTGTATAAAACTACATATAGTAAAGTACAGTATTTTATATTTCACATAATTATATATTCTCATATTGCCCTGGTGAAGCACCCATATAATGCTTCTTACACACTGTTTAATTATAAGACATTATTTTGTCCATTTGTGAACTTTTCAAACACTAGAACAAACCCAAGATTCAAAACCAAAACATCATACTGTTCATATTATCAAACAGCTCACTTAACTGTTCTAAGTACAGTACAATGAAAAGACATCATAAGGTGATTGATCGTAAATTAATCTTAATACCTTATAGGGAAAATAGGTTCCATCCCTGAGACCCTTCAAGAGCGATTATTTTCAACTCTTAATTTCGGGTGGACATACTTTTTTTTTCTGTTACATGCCCACACAATATTTCATACAGAATGTGCAAAAAAATAAAATAAATAAATAAATAAATAATAATAATAATAAATATTAGAAGGTAAAACCATTTCTTACCTGCCTGGGAGTTATCACAGGGTGGGAGAGGGAGGAGTGAAGTAGGGGTTCTCAGCTGTTTTTTGTCTCGTGTCCCGTGTATCATGAAACTACGTATTACCAAATGGTAATGCAATATTTTTTCTTTGTTATATTTATCTGCATTTGTATTAGATTTCTTTATTCCTCACATTTACTGGTAAAAAATATATATATGCACCACACCAGCTCAGCCGATCGTCGCATCTCTGGGGTATCAACGAAACTTGCAGGATATTTCCCCTACCGGGTATATGTAATCATCGGTTATGCGAATTGGCAGTCAACAGGACATCAGTTATCGGGGTTCACCTCTCTTTTATTTCACAATTTTACTCACAAGCTAAGTAGATCCAGACAGTACTTCAAGACAAATTGTATGACTAACATCTCTGTGAGGACAACTAATATTTGATAAAGAATTTCTTACCTTTTTATCATCTTCGGAAAGGGAACTCCAGCGTGCAGCTAAAAGCTTAGTCAAATGTTTTTTGTCAAGAGGCCGTCCTGTCTGCTGAAGGTATTGGGCTGTAGTGGTGTCTCGCTGCTCTTGACAGAACTGAAGGAAGGCATTGCTGGGGCGCTTTGGGGCTGTCGGATCACGTTCTGGTTTTTCACGCTTTACCTGTAACTATAATGATGGTCAAATGAATGTATATACACTAACAGCTACAGCTTCCAACCCGACTTGGCTTGGTAGTTGCCATCCAAATATGTACTAAGTAAAACAAGTTTTCCCATAGACCACCATTTTACAACCAAACATTTTTTGGCTTTAAAACAGTATCATAACTTTACACACAGCAATAGTAAAACTCAGTGCCATAGCTAGAGTAGGGCAAGAGGGGCAGCTGGTTGGGGAGCTGAGAGGAGCTCTCCAGTGCTGTAAATCTATTTTAAAATCATGTTTTTCCAAACTGCATAATAGTGAATCATGGACTACTTTATATCATTATATTCCCTAATTTATCAACTATATTAAATTAAGCTTAAGTATAGTTGAGTGTGTGACTGTTCTATTGTTGCAATCCTGTCAGCACAAACAATGGCAGTTCGAAAAAGTTATATATGTGAGGGTAATGACAAAGGGAAAGTTATCAATACACAGTACTAACTTTGTTCTGACATCTATTTTGATACTGACCTGACGCTTGACACTAGAGGAAGAACTGGTGCTTCTTGGTCGTCCCAGTGCAGGAAGGCTGGATGTCTGTAATGGTGATCAACTCAATAAAGTATAAACAACATAGTGAAAATAAAACAATGTAAAACATTATTCACATCCCATCCCATCAACTTACATTTAACATAATCTGGAACATACAGGTACTGCAGTGTACAGTATATAAAATTGTAGACACATCCCACAAAACATATAAATCAAGATACTGTAAAAACATTAGTAGAGTATGTTTTAAGTTACATATTTTAAGAGTGCCTTGAACATGATAAAAGTAAGGAATACAGGTATACAACATATCTATAACACAGGCTTCACAGATTAGTGGTGCCTGTCAGTCCGGCCATGAGCTGATTTGGGGCTGGGCAACTGATTTTTCATATCCACATGCCCGGCGGAGAAGCTAATATTTTAACTGGAAAATACAGTACTTGGACATATATTTGTGAGGTGCTGCTTGGCCCCACCTTCCTGTTCGTCATCAGTGTACCAGCATTAGTGACCAATGTCAGGCGCAGGTAATTTATCTCTACATTAAGCCACCAACCTCTGCCTCTAGTCAGTCAAGTTGTCCACATGTCAGAGGCGCCACCAAGCTGAGAGGCTGTAGACGTGAGGTGACAGCAGTTATGACCTCACATGACAAGTATTACTGCCATTGACACCAGATTATATGTATAAGGGGGAGTGGTAATTAGGGTTGGTGATCAGGCGCATTTCATTGGGTCGAAAAAACTTTTATTTGTTCACGAAAAATTACTTCATTTAGACGACAAAATTTGTTTCATTTGGGTGAAAATTACCTTGACTGATACAGTTTATTTATATAGAAATACGTGAAAAAAAACAAAAACCTGACTCCTGAACAGCAATTGCGGGAGGTCAAACTGACAGTTCAGGTGGTCAGGTTTAGTTTAGGTAGGGATGGGCTAGGTTGAGGTGGTTACCCATGTCAGGAAGGTCAACTGTTACAGTCAAGGTTATACAGTACAGTAAATACCTAGCCTGAATAAAGCCGAGTAATTTTGATAGCTTATAATATACTGTACAGTACTAAAGATACATTATTTACATAGCACTAATTAGGTAACTCCTGGTGCTATTTTAACCTTCTACCTGAGGTAATGCAAAAGATTTCTCCTCTTCTTCAATGGCAATAGTTAAGGGCAAACTCCTATAGTTGTCACCCCGCTTATCAAGTTCCTCCATCAAGAACCTGAGGAAGTAAAGTAATACAATATTAGACAGCTAATTAATAAAATTATATCAAAGAGTTTAGATTGTTTTCTTCTTGGTCTTTTAAAAAACACTGAAAAAAAAAGTCAAAGCATTAAACTTGATGGATTTAGGGGGGGGGGGGGGGGAGACAAACTTATTTTATAAGTACCTCTTGATGCCATATGAGAAGCGTGCATACGTGTTGCGTGCTTTCCGCCTTGGAGTCCTTAGTGTGTGGATACAGTCTAAGCTCACGGAGTGCTACAGTATAATGTCTATTGCACGTGTTTTGCACTTTGCATCATGCCACCAAAGCGTCTTTTAAGTGTTCCTGGTAACAGTGGTGCTAAGAAGCATAAGGCCATCTCCAATGAGGTTAAGATGGATGTGCTCAAATGTATGAGAGAGGTGAATGAACAGTTGTTATTAAGCATGCCTTTGAACTTGGTGAATCTACTTTATAGACTAATAGTGCAGAGAAGATCACAAAGAGTGCCAAGAATGGAATATTACTCAGTGCATCTAAGGCCTCACATTCCCAAAGTTCAATTATGGGGAGAATGGAACAAATGTTAAGCATACAGATCAAACACCAATCTCATGAAAATGTTCCTGTCAGCATGTTTGTGATACAAGCAAAGGCCCGAAGTATTTTATGTTTCCCAGTACGTGTATACTGTACAATAGGCCCTTCAAATTCATGGGGGTTAGGTTCTCAAAATGGCAGCAAATCGCCAAATCCGCAAATAGCATCTTTACTTGTGTTCAAAGAAATGTATATTCCCTTTATGTGTTTGCCCTTAGGATAATTATATATATATATATATATATATATATATATATATATATATATATATATATATATATATATATATATATATATATGCTGGTTATCAGCATATACCTAGATCACGCGCACCTACAGTGATTTACTTGCATATATATATATATATATATATCAAGGAAATTACTGTCTCTAGAATGAACGTCTCCCTGTCCTGGCCGCAAAAATGTCGGCAACTTTAAAACTACCAGCAGACATCCTTGGGTACACCCAGGGTGTCATCCGCGAATAATAGAGGACCACGAAATAAAAATTCACGAATTATCCGGGGGTACTGTACTGTAGTTTTTCACTGGCATAATATTGGATACTTCATTATTTGCATTGTTTGATTTATGCATTTTTTATTTACACGACCATTTTTAAGAATGGAATAATCGCATAAATCAAGAAGTTTCTGCAACTGGTTCAGTAGTTACAAAATTACAGAGAAAGACCATTAAGATCCCTATTCAGCATGTCCAAGAGTACCTATACTGTACTGAACTATACAGTATATTGTATACTAAGCTTTTAAGGAAAATCTAAATAAACAAATCCAAATACTTGCTAAGCTTCTTTTTTTTTTAAGAGAAAAAAAAAGGTCTTCATATTGCAGCTTCATATTTTCAATTTACATTTGGTAATACCAAAATTACAGATAAAAATACAGTACGATTAAAGAAACTTACAGGAAACAAGTACCGTACCCCAAAAATCTTAATTTAAAACATATGTACAGTACAATAATTCTTTAAATGTTATAAGCCAACTAAATAATAAATTGACAACTTTTTCACCCCACATCATCACCAATCAGTATACAGGTGTCCTTCGCTTATCCGAATATCCTATTTTTTTTCATTTAACAAAATCCTCCCCCCCCCCCACTTATATCAATGAGTTCCAGCAAAAATTCAAATCGTGCGCCCCTGGGAGTCAGCTGAGGCGGCCCACGTCTTTTGTTCAGCCATTCTCCACCCCTTTAAGTCCATCTGGTTTCCCTACTGAAGCACTACAATAATAAGAATTACTTTGTACAGGGGTATTGACAAATCCTTACCTAAAAATTGAAATTCAGAATACAGGTACAGGTATTTTATACAGCAAGGATGTCTTACTTTCTCTCCTTCCTGAGTCGCCGGACGATCTTCTTCACTTGATACACTCGATTCACCAACATTTCATTTTCCTGCAGAAAACAAAAGAATTGAACAACACAAAATGAATGGCCACAAGAAATAAAATATATATATACAGTAGTACAATATATCAAATTCTGTAAGGTAAAAATTTCCTTTGTTGGATTATTTTCCTGGTATAGATGCAGGCAAAGGTACTATTGCAGGCACAGTACAGTAATATATAATGAATCTTTCACACCTAAACCACTAGTTTATACCAGTACACTACTTTTTGAGTGGCTGCTGCTTTATACAGTACAGGTTTGGTTAGGTAGGATATGTTAGGCCTGGTTAGTTTAGTTAGGTTAGGTTGTCAATCGCTGGTTGGCATCTTGCAACAATTGTGGGACGGGGGGAGGGGGGGTTTCACACTGTTCTGGATATATCCCACAACTTCTGCACTCCAGGTATCCCTTGCTATATGAATGTTCACTCTCTGAATATTTTATTCTTACACATCTTTCTCACTACCGTATACAAAAGCTATTTGTATAACAAATATGGTCCCTCATTTACAGTAGTTAGGTACTAATTTACAGTAGTTATAGTTTTTTGTGAACCAATTTATTTTTTTTTTAGGTATAATATTGCTTTTTTTGGGGGGAGGGTGGGGGGGACTGGGAACCAAACTATATTTTCCCCATACATCATGTTATTCAATAAACGAATATTCACTTAACGAATGGTTTCAAGGAACCTAGCCTATTCATAAAGTGATGATACTTGCATATTGTCATGGGCCCAATTTAAATTTCCCATGTTTTGTAGCTGCTAAGAATCTTTGTGGATGCTTCTGGCAATTGCCCTGAGGCGGTGTAGGTCTCTCACCCATTAGTAATGGATGGACCATGGCCGTGTCAAGACATATTGCATCCACTCTAGTATTTTACCCTGCAATTTCCTTTATCCTTCAAGCTCTACCCACTACAGGTGATTTATGATCGTAGATCGAGAAAAACTAGCAAATTTAAAAACAAATATACAGTACTTATAATTAAAAAAAGTTGTTGCCTCTTTTAAAATACGTTAAAATTATCGCTTTGGTCATCCACCTATTTGGAACCTAACCTAACCTACTTCACATTTACTTTTATCCTCTTCACCACTGAAGGGCTCGTTAGCTAACCTAACCAGTAAAAATAGGTCACAGTACTGCTTCTCAAATGTAACCTATCCTAACCTACTAAAATTCGTTGAATGACCAAAACGATAATAATACCCAAAATACTTACTAAAATAATAAGAACATGTGGGAAAAATTAATGAATTCAAACAGCTCCTTCTGGTGGTCGTGGATTCCTCACAAATTATCCCGATATTTTTTTACTAGTAGACAACCAATGAACCTAACACAACAGGTTAGGTTACATTACATTATGTTATGAGGTTAGGTTAGGTTAGTTTGGTGCTTTTAGGGTGTTGAGCAATGTGCTGATCAACAAAAAAAATCCATGGTAGTCCACTTGTAAAAATTTCCCATTACTCCCAAAAAATTTAATCTACAGAAAGTTTTCCTAAAGTTAATCCTTCCCATGACTCAGTTTAGTAAAGTATTATCAGAAGCATTTGTCTTATGTGGTGAATATTCAACAGAAAAATGTTCTTAAATTACTAGTGATCAGTACAGTAGTCGTGTGCCTTAACGTCTACCTTCTGTATACTGCTGCACCTCCTTAGAATGGCGTTATACTTTTTATAATACTTGTCTTCGGTACCATTCTCAACTGAGGTAAAAGCCGGCATAATAGTTCCCTCGTGTGCAGTATTATCTACGTCTTCTCCAGCTCCACTGAACATCATGTTTGTTTTGACTCCTCCCGTCCGGTCGCTTAATCTCCTGTGGCGTCCGGTCGCTTACTGTCCTTCCCCACATATATAATTCAATAGTAAACACATTCAGTAATATAGTAATAAATAAATTAAATAGATATATAGAGGTATTATATAGATCAGGTATTGAAATAAAAAGGTATATAGATAAATATATAGAAAAATATAGATAAATACATAAATATATAGGATAGAGAGGAACATGTACACAGATAAAAACAAGGACTATACAGGAAGGATAGTGAACTCTCCTTAAACCTATTATTGTCTTCGTGACCTCCAGTTGGCGCGCCATCTATGAAGGGTGGGACACAAAGAACGACTTTGTATTACATGGGTAGTTATTAAAAAAAAGTTTCTTCATAAGCACTTTATATTTATTCATAATTGTATATTTATTTATGCTTCATCTTATGTTTATATATTTAAATTAAAACTTTTAATTTACAATTTTTTTGATACAGAGTCTGAGATCACCAGGGGTTGTGTGAGACAGCCAGGGTTGTCTGAGATCACCAGAAAATGTCTGAGGTCACCAAATGGTTGTCCGAGATCACTAAGGGTTGTCTTAGATAACCAGGGGTTGTCGTCTGAGATCACCAGGGGTTGTCAGAGGCACCAGGGGCTGTCTCAGGTCACTTTGGATAGTCTGAGGTCACCAGGGGTCTGTCTAAGGTGAAAAGGGGTTATCTGAGGTCACCGGGGTATATCTGAGAACACCAAGGGTCAGGTGGGTCAAGTGGGCAAGGGTGGGCCAGGTGTGTCAAGTTGGACCAGGGTGGGCCAGGGTGGACTTGTTGTGAAATGTTACCTAATTTTGCGAAGTAGTTTATCATAGAAAACGGGAAATTTGTATCATAGAAAATGGGAAATATCTACTTTCCGGGAAAGTTGGTTATCTACTTTCCCGAAAAGTAGATAGATTTTCTACTTTTCGGGAAAGTAGATTATCGACTTTTCGGGGAAGTAGATTTTCGAATTTTGGTGAAATATTAACTAATTTTGCGAAGTAGATTATCATAGAAAACGGGAAATTTGTATCATAGAAAATGGGAAATATCTACTTTCCGGGAAAGTTGTGTGGGGTATGAGATTGTTTGGTTCACACTCAGGATGGAATGGAGAAAGGAAACTCACAATGTGCTCTCTATATACATGTTGTATTGAATGTACAATGCAGCTTGGTGCTGGGAAGGCAGCGTGGTTACAAGCGTGATGTAGAGAGAGCTGGTTGGTGAGGACGCTCAGAGAAGGACAGCTTGTGGGTCGCCATGCTCGCCAGCGGGAGAGAGGACCGCCAGGCAGGCAGAGGAGCGAGGGAAGGCCGCCAGGCAGCGGCGGAGGTGTGTGGGCCGCCAGGCTGGCGGAGGAGGTGTTGCTGGCTGTGGCTGAAGGTAGAGAGTGAGAGGCAGATCACCGCGAGGTCAGGTCTTAAATAGCGGGGGTAGGCGTGGCTTAGTAGTTGACCCCCGCTCCGTGGTGTATGGCGGCGCTGGTTGACCTAGGTCACGAGGCATACACTGGGGAATAGGTGGGGTCGGCTAGGTAGCGACAAACAGCGTTTGTAGGGGAGAATTCCACTACAATACGCCCCCTTCCCTCCAGGCTGTGTAGGAGACTTGTTGTCTACAGAGTTGCATAGCACATGTGAGGCAGAACGGGCGGTGCGTGCCTCATGTGAGACAACGGCGATGGCGTGGATGAGCCGGTCGCTGGCGACAACTGTCTAGATACACAATATCTGTGGGAGTAGAGAGGGAGAATAAGTGTGTGTCGAGGCGATGAATGTTGTGCTTCCCTCACTGCAGGTACAGAGTCGCCAGATGCGCCTGCTGGGGTGTGTGGGCCTGGGTCAGGAGCAGGGGCTGTGTCAGCAGCAGCGGATGAGGGCTCGTGACAGCAGCTGGGTCCACGACAGCAGCAGGGTACAGAACATTAGCAGGGAGTACCTGAGGGAGAAAAAAGTGGTGTGTGGGTCCGCACTCAGGAACAGAGGCCGCGTCAGGGCGGAGGGGGTTACTGCTGGGCCGGGGTCGGCGTCTGAGGCAGGACTGGTGTGCTGGGGTCGGTAGGACGTTGTGCTTGGGGCAGGAAGAGGAGCTGGTGTCTGCTTAGAGTAGCAGAGCTGCTCTAGGGTGTCTGACCTGCGGTGTAGAAACTGTAGTTGTAGAGTCGATGACAGCTGCTTCTGGGTGGATAAGCCAGTCTTCCATGTTGCTTGAAGACTGGGAGCGTGATCAGTTTCTCCTCCATCCTGTGTGAGTGCGAATCTCCGGGAGTCACCATTTGTGGGGTATGAGATTGTTTGGTTCACACTCAGGATGGAATGGAGAAAGGAAACTCACAATGTGCTCTCTATATACATGTTGTATTGAATGTACAATGCAGCTTGGTGCTGGGAAGGCAGCGTGGTTACAAGCGTGATGTAGAGAGAGCTGGTTGGTGAGGATGCTCACAGGAGGACAGCTTGTGGGTCGCCATGCTCGCCAGCGGGAGAGAGGACCGCCAGGCAGGCAGAGGAGCGAGGGAAGGCCGCCAGGCAGCGGCGGTGTGTGGGCCGCCAGGCAGGCGGAGGAGGAGGAGGTGTTGCTGGCTGTGGCTGAAGGTAGAGAGCGAGAGCGAGAGAGGTAGATCACCACGAGGTCAGGTCTTAAATAGCGGGGGTAGGCGTGGCTAAGTAGTTGACCTCCGCTCCGTGGTGTATGGCGGCGCTGGTTGACCTAGGTCACGAGGCATACACTGGGGAATAGGTGGGGTCGGCTAGGTAGCGACAAACAGCGTTTGTAGGGGAGAATTCCACTACAGTTGGTTATCTACTTTCCCGAAAAGTAGATACATTTTCTACTTTTCGGGAAAGTAGATTATCGACTTTTCGGGGAAGTAGATTTTCGAATTTTGGTGAAATATTACCTAATTTTGCGAAGTAGATTATCATAGAAAACGGGAAATTTGTATCATAGAAAATGGGAAATATCTACTTTCCGGGAAAGTTGGTTATCTACTTTCCCGAAAAGTAGATAGATTTTCTACTTTTCGGGAAAGTAGATTATCGACTTTTCGGGGAAGTAGATTTTCGAATTTTGGTGAAATATTACCTAATTTTGCGAAGTAGATTATCATAGAAAACGGGAAATTTGTATCATAGAAAATGGGAAATATCTACTTTCCGGGAAAGTTGGTTATCTACTTTCCCGAAAAGTAGATAGATTTTCTACTTTTCGGGAAAGTAGATTATCGACTTCTCGGGGAAGTAGATTTTCGAATTTTGGTGAAATATTACCTAATTTTGCGAAGTAGATTATCATAGAAAACGGGAAATTTGTATCATAGAAAATGGGAAATATCTACTTTCCGGGAAAGTTGGTTATCTACTTTCCCGAAAAGTAGATAGATTTTCTACTTTTCGGGAAGTAGATTATCGACTTTTCGGGGAAGTAGATTTTCGAATTTTGGTGAAATGTTACCTAATTTTGCGAAGTAGATTATCATAGAAAACGGGAAATTTGTATCATAGAAAATGGGAAATATCTACTTTCCGGGAAAGTTGGTTATCTACTTTCCCAAAAAGTAGATAGATTTTCTATTTTTCGGGAAAGTAGATTATCGACTTTTCGGGGAAGTAGATTTTCGAATTTTGGTGAAATATTACCTAATTTTGCGAAGTAGATTATCATAGAAAACGGGAAATTTGTATCATAGAAAATGGGAAATATCTACTTTCCGGGAAAGTTGGTTATCTACTTTCCCGAAAAGTAGATAGATTTTCTACTTTTCGGGAAAGTAGATTATCGACTTTTCGGGGAAGTAGATTTTCGAATTTTGGTGAAATATTACCGAATTTTGCGAAGTAGATTATCATAGAAAACGGGAAATTTGTATCATAGAAAATGGGATATATCTACTTTCCGGGAAAGTTGGTTATCTACTTTCCCGAAAAGTAGATAGATTTTCTACTTTTTGGGAAAGTAGATTATCGACTTTTCGGGGAAGTAGATTTTCGAATTTTGGTGAAATATTACCTAATTTTGCGAAGTAGATTATCATAGAAAACGGGAAATTTGTATCATAGAAAATGGGAAATATCTACTTTCCGGGAAAGTTGGTTATCTACTTTCCCGAAAAGTAGATAAATTTTCTACTTTTCGGGAAAGTAGATTATCGACTTTTCGGGGAAGTAGATTTTCGAATTTTGGTGAAATATTACCTAATTTTGCGAAGTAGATTATCATAGAAAACGGGAAATTTGTATCATAGAAAATGGGAAATATCAACTTTCCGGGAAAGTTGGTTATCTACTTTCCCGAAAAGTAGATAGATTTTCTACTTTTCGGGAAAGTAGATTATCGACTTTTCGGGGAAGTAAATTTTCGAATTTTGGTGAAATATTAACTAATTTTGCGAAGTAGATTATCATAGAAAACGGGAAATTTGTATCATAGAAACTGGGAAATATCTACTTTCCGGGAAAGTTGGCTATCTACTTTCCCGAAAAGTAGATAGATTTTCTACTTTTCGGGAAAGTAGATTATCGACTTTTCGGGGAAGTAGATTTTCGAATTTTGGTGAAATATTAACTAATTTTGCGAAGTAGATTATCATAGAAAACGGGAAATTTGTATCATAGAAAATGGGAAATATCTACTTTCCGGGAAAGTTGGTTATCTACTTTCCCGAAAAGTAGATAGATTTTCTACTTTTCGGGAAAGTAGATTATCGAATTTTCGGGGAAGTAGATTTTCGAATTTTGGTGAAATATTACCTAATTTTGCGAAGTAGATTATCATAGAAAACGGGAAATTTGTATCATAGAAAATGGGAAATATCTACTTTCCGGGAAAGTTGTGTGGGGTATGAGATTGTTTGGTTCACACTCAGGATGGAATGGAGAAAGGAAACTCACAATGTGCTCTCTATATACATGTTGTATTGAATGTACAATGCAGCTTGGTGCTGGGAAGGCAGCGTGGTTACAAGCGTGATGTAGAGAGAGCTGGTTGGTGAGGACGCTCAGAGAAGGACAGCTTGTGGGTCGCCATGCTCGCCAGCGGGAGAGAGGACCGCCAGGCAGGCAGAGGAGCGAGGGAAGGCCGCCAGGCAGCGGCGGAGGTGTGTGGGCCGCCAGGCTGGCGGAGGAGGTGTTGCTGGCTGTGGCTGAAGGTAGAGAGTGAGAGGCAGATCACCGCGAGGTCAGGTCTTAAATAGCGGGGGTAGGCGTGGCTTAGTAGTTGACCCCCGCTCCGTGGTGTATGGCGGCGCTGGTTGACCTAGGTCACGAGGCATACACTGGGGAATAGGTGGGGTCGGCTAGGTAGCGACAAACAGCGTTTGTAGGGGAGAATTCCACTACAATACGCCCCCTTCCCTCCAGGCTGTGTAGGAGACTTGTTGTCTACAGAGTTGCATAGCACATGTGAGGCAGAACGGGCGGTGCGTGCCTCATGTGAGACAACGGCGATGGCGTGGATGAGCCGGTCGCTGGCGACAACTGTCTAGATACACAATATCTGTGGGAGTAGAGAGGGAGAATAAGTGTGTGTCGAGGCGATGAATGTTGTGCTTCCCTCACTGCAGGTACAGAGTCGCCAGATGCGCCTGCTGGGGTGTGTGGGCCTGGGTCAGGAGCAGGGGCTGTGTCAGCAGCAGCGGATGAGGGCTCGTGACAGCAGCTGGGTCCACGACAGCAGCAGGGTACAGAACATTAGCAGGGAGTACCTGAGGGAGAAAAAAGTGGTGTGTGGGTCCGCACTCAGGAACAGAGGCCGCGTCAGGGCGGAGGGGGTTACTGCTGGGCCGGGGTCGGCGTCTGAGGCAGGACTGGTGTGCTGGGGTCGGTAGGACGTGGTGCTTGGGGCAGGAAGAGGAGCTGGTGTCTGCTTAGAGTAGCAGAGCTGCTCTAGGGTGTCTGACCTGCGGTGTAGAAACTGTAGTTGTAGAGTCGATGACAGCTGCTTCTGGGTGGATAAGCCAGTCTTCCATGTTGCTTGAAGACTGGGAGCGTGATCAGTTTCTCCTCCATCCTGTGTGAGTGCGAATCTCCGGGAGTCACCATTTGTGGGGTATGAGATTGTTTGGTTCACACTCAGGATGGAATGGAGAAAGGAAACTCACAATGTGCTCTCTATATACATGTTGTATTGAATGTACAATGCAGCTTGGTGCTGGGAAGGCAGCGTGGTTACAAGCGTGATGTAGTGAGAGCTGGTTGGTGAGGATGCTCACAGGAGGACAGCTTGTGGGTCGCCATGCTCGCCAGCGGGAGAGAGGACCGCCAGGCAGGCAGAGGAGCGAGGGAAGGCCGCCAGGCAGCGGAGGTGTGTGGGCCGCCAGGCAGGCGGAGGAGGAGGAGGTGTTGCTGGCTGTGGCTGAAGGTAGAGAGCGAGAGCGAGAGAGGTAGATCACCACGAGGTCAGGTCTTAAATAGCGGGGGTAGGCGTGGCTAAGTAGTTGACCTCCGCTCCGTGGTGTATGGCGGCGCTGGTTGACCTAGGTCACGAGGCATACACTGGGGAATAGGTGGGGTCGGCTAGGTAGCGACAAACAGCGTTTGTAGGGGAGAATTCCACTACAGTTGGTTATCTACTTTCCCGAAAAGTAGATACATTTTCTACTTTTCGGGAAAGTAGATTATCGACTTTTCGGGGAAGTAGATTTTCGAATTTTGGTGAAATATTACCTAATTTTGCGAAGTAGATTATCATAGAAAACGGGAAATTTGTATCATAGAAAATGGGAAATATCTACTTTCCGGGAAAGTTGGTTATCTACTTTCCCGAAAAGTAGATAGATTTTCTACTTTTCGGGAAAGTAGATTATCGACTTTTCGGGGAAGTAGATTTTCGAATTTTGGTGAAATGTTACCTAATTTTGCGAAGTAGATTATCATAGAAAACGGGAAATTTGTATCATAGAAAATGGGAAATATCTACTTTCCGGGAAAGTTGGTTATCTACTTTCCCAAAAAGTAGATAGATTTTCTACTTTTCGGGAAAGTAGATTATCGACTTTTCGGGGAAGTAGATTTTCGAATTTTGGTGAAATATTACCTAATTTTGCGAAGTAGATTATCATAGAAAACGGGAAATTTGTATCATAGAAAATGGGAAATATCTACTTTCCGGGAAAGTTGGTTATCTACTTTCCCGAAAAGTAGATAAATTTTCTACTTTTCGGGAAAGTAGATTATCGACTTTTCGGGGAAGTAGATTTTCGAATTTTGGTGAAATATTACCTAATTTTGCGAAGTAGATTATCATAGAAAACGGGAAATTTGTATCATAGAAAATGGGAAATATCTACTTTCCGGGAAAGTTGGTTATCTACTTTCCCGAAAAGTAGATAGATTTTCTACTTTTCGGGAAAGTAGATTATCGAATTTTCGGGGAAGTAGATTTCGAATTTTGGTGAAATATTACCTAATTTTGCGAAGTAGATTATCATAGAAAACGGGAAATTTGTATCATAGAAAATGGGAAATATCTACTTTCCGGGAAAGTTGGTTATCTACTTTAACGAAAAGTAGATAGATTTTCTACTTTTCGGGAAGTAGATTTTCGACTTTTCGGGGAAGTACATTTTCGAATTTTGGTGAAATATTAACTAATTTTGCGAAGTAGATTATCATAGAAAACGGGAAATTTGTATCATAGAAAATGGGAAATATCTACTTTCCGGGAAAGTTGGTTATCTACTTTACCGAAAAGTAGATAGATTTTCTACTTTTCGGGAAAGTAGATTATCGACTTTTCGGGGAAGTACATTTTCGAATTTTGGTGAAATATTAACTAATTTTGCGAAGTAGATTATCATAGAAAACGGGAAATTTGTATCATAGAAAATGGGAAATATCTACTTTCCGGGAAAGTTGGTTATCTACTTTCCCGAAAAGTAGATAGATTTTCTACTTTTCGGGAAAGTAGATTATCGACTTTTCGGGGAAGTCGATTTTCGAATTTTGGTGAAATATTACCTAATTTTGCGAAGTAGATTATCATAGAAAACGGGAAATTTGTATCATAGAAAATGGGAAATATCTACTTTCCGGGAAAGTTGGTTATCTACTTTCCCGAAAAGTAGATAGATTTTCTACTTTTCGGGAAAGTAGATTATCGACTTTTCGGGGAAGTAGATTTTCGAATTTTGGTGAAATGTTACCTAATTTTGCGAAGTAGATTATCATAGAAAACGGGAAATTTGTATCATAGAAAATGGGAAATATCTACTTTCCGGGAAAGTTGGTTATCTACTTTCCCGAAAAGTAGATAGATTTTCTACTTTTCGGGAAAGTAGATTATCGACTTTTCGGGGCAATAGATTTTCGAATTTTGGTGAAATATTACCTAATTTTGCGAAGTAGATTATCATAGAAAACGGGAAATTTGTATCATAGAAAATGGGAAATATCTACTTTCCGGGAAAGTTGGTTATCTACTTTCCCGAAAAGTAGATAGATTTTCTACTTCTCGGGAAAGTAGATTATCGACTTTTCGGGGAAGTAGATTTTCGAATTTTGGGGGAAATGTTACCTAATTTTGCGAAGTAGATTATCATAGAAAACGGGAAATTTGTATCATAGAAAATGGGAAATATCTACTTTCCGGGAAAGTTGGTTATCTACTTTCCCGAAAAGTAGATAGATTTTCTACTTTTCGGGAAAGTAGATTGTGGGGTTCGGGATGTTTGGTTCACACTCAGGATGGAATGGAGAAAGGAAACTCACAATGTGCTCTCTATATACATGTTGTATTGGATGTACAATGCAGCTTGGTGCTGGGAAGGCAGCATGGTTACAAGCGTGATGTAGAAAGAGCTGGTTGGTGAGGACGCTCAGAGAAGGACAGCTTGTGGGTCGCCATGCTCGCCAGTGGGAGAGAGGACCGCCAGGCAGGCGGAGGAGCGAGGCCCGCCGGGCAGCGGCGGAGGAGGAGGAGGTGTTGCTGGCTGTGGCTGTAGGTAGAGAGAACCAGAGCACCACGAGGTCAGGTCTTAAATAGCGGGGGTAGGCGTGGCTTAGCAGTTGACCCCCGCTCCGTGGTGTATGGTGGCGCTGGTTGACCTACTGTAGACCACGAGGCATACACTGGGGAATTGATGGGGTCGGCTAGGCAGCGACAAACAGCGTTTGTAGGGGAGAATTCCACAAAAATACTCCCCCTTCCCTCCAGGCTGTGTAGGAGACTTGTTGTTTGCAGGGTTGCATAGCACATGTGAGGCAGAACGGGCGGTGCGTGCCTCATGTGAGACAACGGCGATGGCGTGGATGAGCCGGTCGCTGGGGAGAACTATATAGATACACAATATCTGTGTGAGTAGAGAGGGAGAATAAGTGTGTGTGGAGGCGATGAATGTTGTGCTTCCCTCACGGCAGGTACAGAGTCGTTAGATGCGCCTGCTGGGGTGTGTGGGCCTGGGTCAGGAGCAGGGGCTGTGTCAGCAGCAGCGGATGAGGGCTCGTGACAGCAGCTGGGTCCACGACAGCAGCAGGGTGCAGGACATTAGCAGGGAGTACCTGAGGGAGAAAAGAGGGGTGTGTGGGTCCGCACTCAGGAACAGAGGCCGCATCAAGGGCGGCAAGGGTTACTGCTGGGCCGGGGTCGGCGTCTGAGGCAGGACGGGTGTGCTGGGGTCAGTAGGACGTGGTGCTTGGAGCAAGAAGAGGAGCTGGTGTCTGCTTAGAGTAGCAGAGCTGCTCTAAGGTGTCTGACCTGCGGTGTAGAGACAGTAGCTGTAGAGCCGATGAGAGCTGCTTCTGTGTGGATAAGCCAGTCTTCCATGTTGCTTGAAGACTGGGAGCGTGATCAGTTTCTCCTCCATCCTGTGTGAGTGCGAATCTCCGGGAGTCACCATTTGTGGGGTTCGGGATGTTTGGTTCACACTCAGGATGGAATGGAGAAAGGAAACTCACAATGTGCTCTCTATATACATGTTGTATTGGATGTACAATGCAGCTTGGTGCTGGGAAGGCAGCATGGTTACAAACGTGATGTAGAGAGGGCTGGTTGGTGAGGACGCTCAGAGAAGGACAGCTTGTGGGTCGCCATGCTCGCCAGCGGGAGAGAGGACCGCCAGGCAGGCGGAGGAGCGAGGCCCGCCGGGCAGCGGCGGAGGAGGAAGAGGTGTTGCTGGCTGTGGCTGTAGGTAGAGAGAACCAGAGCACCACGAGGTCAGGTCTTAAATAGCGGGGGTAGGCGTGGCTTAGCAGTTGACCCCCGCTCCGTGGTGTATGGCGGCGCTGGTTGACCTAGACCACGAGGCATACACTGGGGAATTGATGGGGTCGGCTAGGCAGCGACAAACAGCGTTTGTAGGGGAGAATTCCACTACAAGATAATCGACTTTTCGGGGAAGTAGATTTTCGAATTTTGGTGAAATATTACCTAATTTTGCGAAGTAGATTATCATAGAAAACGGGAAATTTGTATCATAGAAAATGGGAAATATCTACTTTCCGGGAAAGTTGGTTATCTACTTTCCCGAAAAGTAGATAGATTTTCTACTTTTCGGGAAAGTAGATTGTCGACTTTTCGGGGAAGTAGATATTTCCCATTTTCTATGATACAAATTTCCCGTTTTCTATGATAATCTACTTCGCAAAATTAGGTAATATTTCACCAAAATTCGAAAATCTACTTCCCCGAAAAGTCGATAATCTACTTTCCCGAAAAGTAGAAAATCTATCTACTTTTCGGGAAAGTAGATAACCAACTTTCCCGGAAAGTAGATATTTCCCATTTTCTATGATACAAATTTCCCGTTTTCTATGATAATCTACTTCGCAAAATTAGGTAACATTTCACCAAAATTCGAAAATCTACTTCCCCGAAAAGTCGATAATCTACTTTCCCGAAAAGTAGAAAATCTATCTACTTTTCGGGAAAGTAGATAACCAACTTTCCCGGAAAGTAGATATTTCCCATTTTCTATGATACAAATTTCCCGTTTTCTATGATAATCTACTTCGCAAAATTAGGTAATATTTCACCAAAATTCGAAAATCTACTTCCCCGAAAAGTCGATAATCTACTTTCCCGAAAAGTAGAAAATCTATCTACTTTTCGGGAAAGTAGATAACCAACTTTCCCGGAAAGTAGATATTTCCCATTTTCTATGATACAAATTTCCCGTTTTCTATGATAATCTACTTCGCAAAATTAGGTAATATTTCACCAAAATTCGAAAATCTACTTCCCCGAAAAGTCGATAATCTACTTTCCCGAAAAGTAGAAAATCTATCTACTTTTCGGGAAAGTAGATAACCAACTTTCCCGGAAAGTAGATATTTCCCATTTTCTATGATACAAATTTCCCGTTTTCTATGATAATCTACTTCGCAAAATTAGGTAATATTTCACCAAAATTCGAAAATCTACTTCCCCGAAAAGTCGATAATCTACTTTCCCGAAAAGTAGAAAATCTATCTACTTTTCGGGAAAGTAGATAACCAACTTTCCCGGAAAGTAGATATTTCCCATTTTCTATGATACAAATTTCCCGTTTTCTATGATAATCTACTTCGCAAAATTAGGTAACATTTCACCAAAATTCGAAAATCTACTTCCCCGAAAAGTCGATAATCTACTTTCCCGAAAAGTAGAAAATCTATCTACTTTTCGGGAAAGTAGATAACCAACTTTCCCGGAAAGTAGATATTTCCCATTTTCTATGATACAAATTTCCCGTTTTCTATGATAATCTACTTCGCAAAATTAGGTAACATTTCACCAAAATTCGAAAATCTACTTCCCCGAAAAGTCGATAATCTACTTTCCCGAAAAGTAGAAAATCTATCTACTTTTCGGGAAAGTAGATAACCAACTTTCCCGGAAAGTAGATATTTCCCATTTTCTATGATACAAATTTCCCGTTTTCTATGATAATCTACTTCGCAAAATTAGTTAATATTTCACCAAAATTCGAAAATCTACTTCCCCGAAAAGTCGATAATCTACTTTCCCGAAAAGTAGAAAATCTATCTACTTTTCGGGAAAGTAGATAACCAACTTTCCCGGAAAGTAGATATTTCCCATTTTCTATGATACAAATTTCCCGTTTTCTATGATAATCTACTTCGCAAAATTAGTAATATTTCACCAAAATTCGAAAATCTACTTCCCCGAAAAGTCGATAATCTACTTTCCCGAAAAGTAGAAAATCTATCTACTTTTCGGGAAAGTAGATAACCAACTTTCCCGGAAAGTAGATATTTCCCATTTTCTATGATACAAATTTCCCGTTTTCTATGATAATCTACTTCGCAAAATTAGGTAACATTTCACCAAAATTCGAAAATCTACTTCCCCGAAAAGTCGATAATCTACTTTCCCGAAAAGTAGAAAATCTATCTACTTTTCGGGAAAGTAGATAACCAACTTTCCCGGAAAGTAGATATTTCCCATTTTCTATGATACAAATTTCCCGTTTTCTATGATAATCTACTTCGCAAAATTAGGTAATATTTCACCAAAACTCGAAAATCTACTTCCCCGAAAAGTCGATAATCTACTTTCCCGAAAAGTAGAAAATCTATCTACCTTTCGGGAAAGTAGATAACCAACTTTCCCGGAAAGTAGATATTTCCCATTTTCTATGATACAAATTTCCCGTTTTCTATGATAATCTACTTCGCAAAATTAGGTAACATTTCACCAAAATTCGAAAATCTACTTCCCCGAAAAGTCGATAATCTACTTTCCCGAAAAGTAGAAAATCTATCTACTTTTCGGGAAAGTAGATAACCAACTTTCCCGGAAAGTAGATATTTCCCATTTTCTATGATACAAATTTCCCGTTTTCTATGATAATCTACTTCGCAAAATTAGGTAATATTTCACCAAAATTCGAAAATCTACTTCCCCGAAAAGTCGATAATCTACTTTCCCGAAAAGTAGAAAATCTATCTACTTTTCGGGAAAGTAGATAACCAACTTTCCCGGAAAGTAGATATTTCCCATTTTCTATGATACAAATGTCCCGTTTTCTATGATAATCTTCTTCGCAAAATTAGGTAATATTTCACAAAAAGTCCACCCTGGCCCTCCTGACCCCCTTGTCCCACCTGGCCCAGGGTGGGCCTCAGACAATCCTTGGTGATTTCACATAACCCCTGGTGATAACAGTCAACCAGTGGTGACCTTAGACTATCCTTGGTGATCTCAGGCAACCCTCGGTTATCTCAGACAATCTCAGGTGACCTCAGACTACCACTGGTGACTTTAGGGTTGTCTAAGGTCACCAGGGGTTGTCTGGGGTCACCATGGATAGTCTAAGGTCACCAGGGGTTGTCTGAGGTCACCATGCATAGTCTAAGGTCACCAGGGGTTGTCTGAGGTCACCATGCATAGTCTAAGTTCACCAGGGGTTGTCAGAGGTCACCATGGTTAGTTTAAGGTCAGCAGGGGTTGTCTCAGGTCACCAGGGGTTGTCTGAGGTCACCATGTATAGTCTAAGGTCACCAGGAGTTGTCTTAGAACAAAAAGGGTTGTCTGAGATCATCAGTGGTTGTGTGAGGTCACCAGGGGTTGTCTGAGATCATCAGTGGTTGTGTGAAGTCACCAGGGGTTGTGTGAAATCACCAATGGTTGTCTGAGATCACCAGAAGTTGTCTGAGGTCACCAGGGGTTGTCTGAGATCATCAGTGGTTGTGTGAAGTCACCAGGGGTTGTGTGAAATCACCAATGGTTGTCTGAGATCACCAGTAGTTGTATAAGGTCACCAGGGGTTGTGTGAGATCACTATGGGTTGTTTGAGGTCACCAGGGGTTGTCTGAGGTCACCAGAGGTTGTCTGAGGTCACCAGGGGTTGTGTGAGATCACTATGGGTTGCTTGAGGTCACCAGGGGTTGTCTGAGGTCACCAGGGGTTGTCTGAGGTCACCAGAGGTTGTCTGAGGTCACCTGGGGTTGTCTGAGATCACTATGGGTTGTTTGAGGTCACCAGGGGTTGTCTGAGGTCACCAGGGGTTGTCTGAAGTCACCATGGGTTGTTTGAGATCACCAGCAGTTGTCTGAGGTCACAAGAGGTTGTCTGAGATCACCAGGGTTGTCTGAGGTCACCAGTTGTTGTCTGAGGTCGCCAGGGGTTGTCTGAGGTCGCCAGGGGTTGTCTGAGATCACCAAGGGTTGTCTGAGGTCACCATGGGTTGTTTGAGAGCATCCCATGTGTGGTTTTTCAAATTACAATTGTAGCCGATTTTGAAGGAATTATTATTTCACTTTGGTGTCGGTTGGTTGAATCTACCAGCTGCCCGGACTCCGGATAATCGGGTTTCTATTGTACTTTTTCATTTATTTTCCTGTCAGTGAAGCTCATTCTTAGCATTCATCTATAAGACCACATTTCAAGGGCTTCCAACCTCTTTCTGGTGTCTGCTGAAAGTATCCATGC